>JAWZYU010000019.1:69306913-69691741 GCA_038380435.1 Ryuthela nishihirai | reverse complement strand
TTTAATAATTTAGTGAAGCTGGAACATTTGACAGTGATGTCGGTTTTAAACGTTCATTACATGAACATTTTTTCTTCAAAAATACACGGAAAGAAAATTCCTTCAGTAGGGTTGGGTTGTTTTACATCTGAGCGGCACTTTTTTGCATACCATGGGCTAAATGGCCAGGTCACATGGACCTCCGAAGGCTCAGAGAAGGTTGAGGGAGGGGACCCACTGGAACAGCTGTTGGGAGACAGATGATAGCCTCCCGTCAAGGCCATCCAGCGTGTTCTTTAACGTGCACAGCGTAGCGACTTTAACACACACGGGGCCACGACTTAACGTCCCATCCGACGGACGGCGGCCTTTCCAAGCCCATCGGTGTCCCCTACTGACCGTGGGCAGGGCGGGGAATTTTGCGGAGATAAATCTCAACGCTGACCCAGCGGGGACCATCCCTTCAGAATTACACATATTAGGATATAAGGGTCAATGTGTTTAAATCAACTTTTGAGGATATTCACGTGAAGAGCCAGAGCTCTGCAAACTATTCAGAATATATTAGTAATACTTCAGCAATAGAGACAGATTCATCATCATATACAATTTATAACATAGAAAAATATGAATGAGCCAAAAAACCACATGGTTTGTCTGAATATTGAGAATAACTATTTTTCGACGTTTTTAAAGATATAATTGAATTCAACTTATCTCACATAAGCGAGAATAATCTGTTGACTGATTATTCTCGCTTATGATGTTTTATGATGTTATCAAGTTGATGTTTTATTCCCATTGTTATACTATAACTATAGTTTTATCTATCTATCCAAAGGGTGCGCCAGTTACATACACATTTCCAGAGGGTACGTGAAGCATAAAAGGTTGAGAACCACTGATATATATGTTTTATTTTATTCCCATTGTTATACTATAACTATAGTTTTATCTATCTATCCAAAGGGTGCGCCAGTTACATACACATTTCCAGAGGGTACGTGAAGCATAAAAGGTTGAGAACCACTGATATATATGTTTTATTTTATTCCCATTGTTATACTATAACTATAGTTTTATCTATCTATACAAGGGG
The DNA here is from genome assembly GCA_038380435.1 of Ryuthela nishihirai. Classification (NCBI taxonomy): domain Eukaryota; kingdom Metazoa; phylum Arthropoda; class Arachnida; order Araneae; family Heptathelidae; genus Ryuthela; species Ryuthela nishihirai. The sequence continues at coordinate 69,690,663 of JAWZYU010000019.1, read as the reverse complement.
TGCGCCAGTTACATACACATTTCCAGAGGGTACGTGAAGCATAAAAGGTTGAGAACCACTGATATATATGTTTTATTTTATTCCATTGGTATACTATAACTATAGTTTTATCTATCTATACAAGGGGTACGCCAGTTACATACACATTTCCAGGGAGTACGTGAAGCATAAAAGGTTGAGAACCACTGATATATATGTTTTATTTTATTCCCATTGTTATACTATAACTATAGTTTTATATATCTATACAAGGGGTAAGCCAGTTACATACACATTTCCAGAGGGTACGTGAAGCATAAAAGGTTGAGAACCACTGATATATATGTTTTATTTTATTCCCATTGTTATACTATAACTATAGTTTTATCTATCTATACAAGGGGTGCGCCAGTTACATACACATTTCCAGGGGGTACGTGAAGCATAAAAGGTTGAGAACCACTGATATATATGTTTTATTTTATTCCCATTGCTATACTATAACTATAGTTTTATCTATCTATACAAGGGGTGCGCCAGTTACATACACATTTCCAGAGGGTACGTGAAGCATAAAAGGTTGAGAACCACTGATATATATGTTTTATTTTATTCCCATTGTTATACTATAACTATAGTTTTATCTATCTATACAAGGGGTGCGCCAGTTACATACACATTTCCAGAGGGTACGTGAAGCATAAAAGGTTGAGAACCACTGATATATATGTTTTATTTTATTCCCATTGTTATACTATAACTATAGTTTTATCTATCTATACAAGGGGTGCGCCAGTTACATACACATTTCCAGGGAGTACGTGAAGCATAAAAGGTTGAGAACCACTGATATATATGTTTTATTTTATTCCCATTGTTATACTATAACTATAGTTTTATCTATCTATACAAGGGGTGCGCCAGTTACATACACATTTCCAGAGGGTACGTGAAGCATAAAAGGTTGAGAACCACTGATATATATGTTTTATTTTATTCCCATTGTTATACTATAACTATAGTTTTATCTATCTATACAAGGGGTACGCCAGTTACATACACATTTCCAGGGAGTACGTGAAGCATAAAAGGTTGAGAACCACTGATATATATGTTTTATTTTATTCCCATTGTTATACTATAACTATAGTTTTATCTATCTATACAAGGGGTGCGCCAGTTACATACACATTTCCAGGGGGTACGTGAAGCATAAAAGGTTGAGAACCACTGATATATATGTTTTATTCTATTCCCATTGTTATACTATAACTATAGTTTTATCTATCTATACAAGGGGTGCGCCAGTTACATACACATTTCCAGAGGGTACGTGAAGCATAAAAGGTTGAGAACCACTGATATATATGTTTTATTTTATTCCCATTGTTATACTATAACTATAGTTTTATCTATCTATACAAGGGGTACGCCAGTTACATACACATTTCCAGGGGGTACGTGAAGCATAAAAGGTTGAGAACCACTGATATATATGTTTTATTTTATTCCCATTGTTATACTATAACTATAGTTTTATCTATCTATACAAGGGGTACGCCAGTTACATACACATTTCCAGGGAGTACGTGAAGCATAAAAGGTTGAGAACCACTGATATATATGTTTTATTTTATTCCCATTGTTATACTATAACTATAGTTTTATCTATCTATACAAGGGGTGCGCCAGTTACATACACATTTCCAGAGGGTACGTGAAGCATAAAAGGTTGAGAACCACTGATATATATGTTTTATTTTATTCCCATTGTTATACTATAACTATAGTTTTATCTATCTATACAAGGGGTGCGCCAGTTACATACACATTTCCAGAGGGTACGTGAAGCATAAAAGGTTGAGAACCACTGATATATATGTTTTATTTTATTCCCATTGTTATACTATAACTATAGTTTTATCTATCTATACAAGGGGTACGCCAGTTACATACACATTTCCAGGGAGTACGTGAAGCATAAAAGGTTGAGAACCACTGATATATATGTTTTATTTTATTCCCATTGTTATACTATAACTATAGTTTTATCTATCTATACAAGGGGTGCGCCAGTTACATACACATTTCCAGAGGGTACGTGAAGCATAAAAGGTTGAGAACCACTGATATATATGTTTTATTTTATTCCCATTGTTATACTATAACTATAGTTTTATCTATCTATACAAGGGGTGCGCCAGTTACATACACATTTCCAGAGGGTACGTGAAGCATAAAAGGTTGAGAACCACTGATATATATGTTTTATTTTATTCCCATTGTTATACTATAACTATAGTTTTATCTATCTATACAAGGGGTGCGCCAGTTACATACACATTTCCAGAGGGTACGTGAAGCATAAAAGGTTGAGAACCACTGATATATATGTTTTATTTTATTCCCATTGTTATACTATAACTATAGTTTTATCTATCTATACAAGGGGTACGCCAGTTACATACACATTTCCAGGGAGTACGTGAAGCATAAAAGGTTGAGAACCACTGATATATATGTTTTATTTTATTCCCATTGTTATACTATAACTATAGTTTTATCTATCTATCCAAAGGGTGCGCCAGTTACATACACATTTCCAGAGGGTACGTGAAGCATAAAAGGTTGAGAACCACTGATATATATGTTTTATTTTATTCCCATTGTTATACTATAACTATAGTTTTATCTATCTATACAAGGGGTGCGCCAGTTACATACACATTTCCAGAGGGTACGTGAAGCATAAAAGGTTGAGAACCACTGATATATATGTTTTATTTTATTCCATTGTTATACTATAACTATAGTTTTATCTATCTATACAAGGGGTGCGCCAGTTACATACACATTTCCAGAGGGTACGTGAAGCATAAAAGTTTGAGAACCACTGATATATATGTTTTATTTTATTCCCATTGTTATACTATAACTATAGTTTTATCTATCTATACAAGGGGTACGCCAGTTACATACACATTTCCAGAGGGTACGTGAAGCATAAAAGGTTGAGAACCACTGATATATATGTTTTATTTTATTCCCATTGTTATACTATAACTATAGTTTTATCTATCTATACAAGGGGTACGCCAGTTACATACACATTTCCAGGGAGTACGTGAAGCATAAAAGGTTGAGAACCACTGATATATATGTTTTATTTTATTCCCATTGTTATACTATAACTATAGTTTTATCTATCTATCCAAAGGGTGCGCCAGTTACATACACATTTCCAGAGGGTACGTGAAGCATAAAAGGTTGAGAACCACTGATATATATGTTTTATTTTATTCCCATTGTTATACTATAACTATAGTTTTATCTATCTATACAAGGGGTGCGCCAGTTACATACACATTTCCAGAGGGTACGTGAAGCATAAAAGGTTGAGAACCACTGATATATATGTTTTATTTTATTCCCATTGTTATACTATAACTATAGTTTTATCTATCTATACAAGGGGTGCGCCAGTTACATACACATTTCCAGAGGGTACGTGAAGCATAAAAGGTTGAGAACCACTGATATATATGTTTTATTTTATACCCATTGTTATACTATAACTATAGTTTTATCTATCTATCCAAAGGGTGCGCCAGTTACATACACATTTCCAGAGGGTACGTGAAGCATAAAAGGTTGAGAACCACTGATATATATGTTTTATTTTATTCCCATTGTTATACTATAACTATAGTTTTATCTATCTATACAAGGGGTGCGCCAGTTACATACACATTTCCAGAGGGTACGTGAAGCATAAAAGGTTGAGAACCACTGATATATATGTTTTATTTTATTCCCATTGTTATACTATAACTATAGTTTTATCTATCTATACAAGGGGTACGCCAGTTACATACACATTTCCAGGGAGTACGTGAAGCATAAAAGGTTGAGAACCACTGATATATATGTTTTATTTTATTCCCATTGTTATACTATAACTATAGTTTTATCTATCTATACAAGGGGTACGCCAGTTACATACACATTTCCAGAGGGTACGTGAAGCATAAAAGGTTGAGAACCACTGATATATATGTTTTATTTTATTCCCATTGTTATACTATAACTATAGTTTTATCTATCTATACAAGGGGTACGCCAGTTACATACACATTTCCAGGGAGTACGTGAAGCATAAAAGGTTGAGAACCACTGATATATATGTTTTATTTTATTCCCATTGTTATACTATAACTATAGTTTTATCTATCTATACAAGGGGTACGCCAGTTACATACACATTTCCAGAGGGTACGTGAAGCATAAAAGGTTGAGAACCACTGATATATATGTTTTATTTTATTCCCATTGTTATACTATAACTATAGTTTTATCTATCTATACAAGGGGTACGCCAGTTACATACACATTTCCAGGGGGTACGTGAAGCATAAAAGGTTGAGAACCACTGATATATATGTTTTATTTTATTCCCATTGTTATACTATAACTATAGTTTTATCTATCTATACAAGGGGTACGCCAGTTACATACACATTTCCAGAGGGTACGTGAAGCATAAAAGGTTGAGAACCACTGATATATAAGTTTTATTTTATTCCCATTGTTATACTATAACTATAGTTTTATCTATCTATACAAGGGGTGCGCCAGTTACATACACATTTCCAGAGGGTACGTGAAGCATAAAAGGTTGAGAACCACTGATATATAAGTTTTATTTTATTCCCATTGTTATACTATAACTATAGTTTTATCTATCTATACAAGGGGTGCGCCAGTTACATACACATTTCCAGAGGGTACGTGAAGCATAAAAGGTTGAGAACCACTGATATATAAGTTTTATTTTATTCCCATTGTTATACTATAACTATAGTTTTATCTATCTACACAAGGGGTACGCCAGTTACATACACATTTCCAGAGGGTACGTGAAGCATAAAAGGTGAGAACCACTGATATATAAGTTTTATTTTATTCCCATTGTTATACTATAACTATAGTTTTATCTATCTATACAAGGGGTACGCCAGTTACATACACATTTCCAGGGGGTACGTGAAGCATAAAAGGTTGAGAACCACTGATATATATGTTTTATTTTATTCCCATTGTTATACTATAACTATAGTTTTATCTATCTATACAAGGGGTACGCCAGTTACATACACATTTCCAGAGGGTACGTGAAGCATAAAAGGTTGAGAACCACTGATATATATGTTTTATTTTATTCCCATTGTTATACTATAACTATAGTTTTATCTATCTATACAAGGGGTGCGCCAGTTACATACACATTTCCAGAGGGTACGTGAAGCATAAAAGGTTGAGAACCACTGATATATATGTTTTATTTTATTCCCATTGTTATACTATAACTATAGTTTTATCTATCTATACAAGGGGTACGCCAGTTACATAGACATTTCCAGGGGGTACGTCAAGCATAAAAGGTTGAGAACCACTGATATATATATTTTATTTTATTCCATTGTTATACTATAACTATAGTTTTATCTATCTATCCAAAGGGTGCGCCAGTTACATACACATTTCCAGAGGGTACGTGAAGCATAAAAGGTTGAGAACCACTGATATATATGTTTTATTTTATTCCCATTGTTATACTATAACTATAGTTTTATCTATCTATACAAGGGGTGCGCCAGTTACATACACATTTCCAGAGGGTACGTGAAGCATAAAAGGTTGAGAACCACTGATATATATGTTTTATTTTATTCCCATTGTTATACTATAACTATAGTTTTATCTATCTATACAAGGGGTACGCCAGTTACATACACATTTCCAGGGAGTACGTGAAGCATAAATGGTTGAGAACCACTGATATATATGTTTTATTTTATTCCCATTGTTATACTATTACTATTGTTTTATCTATCTATACAAGGGGTGCGCCAGTTACATACACATTTCCAGAGGGGTACGTGAAGCATAAAAGGTTGAGAACCACTGATATATATGTTTTATTTTATTCCCATTGTTATACTATAACTATAGTTTTATCTATCTATACAAGGGGTACGCCAGTTACATACACATTTCCAGGGAGTACGTGAAGCATAAAAGGTTGAGAACCACTGATATATATGTTTTATTTTATTCCCATTGTTATACTATAACTATAGTTTTATCTATCTATACAAGGGGTGCGCCAGTTACATACACATTTCCAGGGGGTACGTGAAGCATAAAAGGTTGAGAACCACTGATATATATGTTTTATTTATTCCCATTGTTATACTATAACTATAGTTTTATCTATCTATACAAGGGGTACGCCAGTTACATACACATTTCCAGGGAGTACGTGAAGCATAAAAGGTTGAGAACCACTGATATATATGTTTTATTTTATTCCCATTGTTATACTATAACTATAGTTTTTATCTATCTATACAAGGGGGTGCGCCAGTTACATACACATTTCCAGGGGGTACGTGAAGCATAAAAGGTTGAGAACCACTGATATATATGTTTTATTTATTCCCATTGTTATACTATAACTATAGTTTTATCTATCTATACAAGGGGTGCGCCAGTTACATACACATTTCCAGAGGGTACGTGAAGCATAAAAGGTTGAGAACCACTGATATATATGTTTTATTTTATTCCCATTGTTATACTATAACTATAGTTTTATCTATCTATACAAGGGGTGCGCCAGTTACATACACATTTCCAGAGGGTACGTGAAGCATAAAAGGTTGAGAACCACTGATATATATGTTTTATTTTATTCCCATTGTTATACTATAACTATAGTTTTATCTATCTATACAAGGGGTGCGCCAGTTACATACACATTTCCAGAGGGTACGTGAAGCATAAAAGGTTGAGAACCACTGATATATATGTTTTATTTTATTCCCATTGTTATACTATAACTATAGTTTTATCTATCTATCCAAGGGGTGCGCCAGTTACATACACATTTCCAGAGGGTACGTGAAGCATAAAAGGTTGAGAACCACTGATATATATGTTTTATTTTATTCCCATTGTTATACTATAACTATAGTTTTATCTATCTATACAAGGGGTGCGCCAGTTACATACACATTTCCAGAGGGTACGTGAAGCATAAAAGGTTGAGAACCACTGATATATATGTTTTATTTTATTCCCATTGTTATACTATAACTATAGTTTTATCTATCTATACAAGGGGTGCGCCAGTTCCAGTTACATACACATTTCCAGAGAGTACGTGAAGCATAAAAGGTTGAGAACCACTGATATATATGTTTTATTTTATTTCTATTGTTATACTATAACTATAGTTTTATCTATCTATATAAGGGGTACGCCAGTTGCATACACATTTCCAGGGGGTACGTGAAGCATAAAAGGTTGAGAACCACTGATATATATGTTTTATTTTATTCCCATTGTTATAATATAACTATAGTTTTATCTATCTATACAAGAGGTACGCCAGTTACATACACATTTCCAGGGGGTACGTGAAGCATAAAAGGTTGAGAATCACTGATATACATGTTTTATTTTATTCCCATTGTTATACTATAACTGTAGTTTTATTTATCTATACAAGGGGTACGCCAGTTACATACACATTTCCAGAGGGTACGTGAAGCATAAAAGGTTGAGAACCACTGATATATATATGTTTTATTTTATTCCCATTGTTTTACTATAACTATAGTTTTATCCATCTATACAAGGGGTACGCCAGTTACATACACATTTCCAGGGGGTACGTGAAGCATAAAAGATTGAGAACCACTGATATATATGTTTTATTTTATTCCCATTGTTATACTATAACTATAGTTTTATCTATCTATACAAGGGGTACGCCAGTTACATACACATTTCCAGAGGGTACGTGAAGCATAAAAGGTTGAGAACCACTGATATATATGTTATATTTTATTCCCATTGTTATACTATAACTATAGTTTTATCCATCTATACAAGGGGTACGCCAGTTACATACACATTTCCAGGGGGTACGTGAAGCATAAAAGATTGAGAACCACTGATATATATGTTTTATTTTATTCCCATTGTTATACTATAACTATAGTTTTATCTATCTATACAAGGGGTACGCCAGTTACATACACATTTCCAGAGGGTACGTGAAGCATAAAAGGTTGAGAACCACTGATATATATGTTATATTTTATTCCCATTGTTATACTATAACTATAGTTTTATCTATCTATATAAGGGGTACGCCAGTTGCATACACATTTCCAGGGGGTTCGTGAAGCATAAAAGGTTGAGAACCACTGATATATATGTTTTATTTTATTCCCATTGTTATACTATAACTATAGGTTTATCTATCTATATAAGGGGTACGCCAGTTGCATACACATTTCCAGGGGGTACGTGAAGCATAAAAGGTTGAGAACCACTGATATATATGTTTTATTTTATTCCCATTGTTATACTATAACTATAGTTTTCTCTATCTATACAAGTGGTACGCCAGTTACATAAACATTTCCAGGGGGTACGTGAAGCATAAAAGGTTGAGAACCACTGATATATATGTTTTATTTTATTCCCATTGTTATACTATAACTATAGTTTTATCTATCTATACAAGGGGTACGCCAGTTACATACACATTTCCAGAGGGTACGTGAAGCATAAAAGGTTGAGAACCACTGATATATATGTTTTATTTTATTCCCATTGTTATACTATAACTATAGTTTTATCTATCTATATAAGGGGTACGCCAGTTACATACACATATCCAGAGGGTACGTGAAGCATAAAAGGTTGAGAACCACTGATATATATGTTTTATTTTATTCCCATTGTTATACTATAACTATAGTTTTATCTATCTATATAAGGGTTACGCCAGTTACATACACATTTCCAGAGGGTACGTGAAGCATAAAAGGTTGAGAACCACTGATATATATGTTTTATTTTATTCCCATTGTTATACTATAACTATAGTTTTATCTATCTATCCAAAGGGTACGCCAGTTAAATACACATTTCCAGAGGGTGCGTGAAGCATAAAAGGTTGAGAACCACTGATATATATGTTTTATTTTATTCCCATTGTTATACTATAACTATAGTTTTATCTATCTATCCAAAGGGTACGCCAGTTGCATACACATTTCCAGGGGGTACGTGAAGCATAAAAGGTTGAGAACCACTGATATATATGTTTTATTTTATTCCCATTGTTATACTATAACTATAGTTTTATCTATCTATATAAGGGGTACGCCAGTTACATACACATTTCCAGGGGGTACGTGAAGCATAAAAGGTTGAGAACCACTGATATATATGTTTTATTTTATTCCCATTGTTATACTATAACTATAGTTTTATCTATCTATACAAGGGGTACGCCAGTTACATACACATTTCCAGAGAGTACGTGAAGCATAAAAGGTTGAGAACCACTGATATATATGTTTTATTTTATTTCCATTGTTATACTATAACTATAGTTTTATCTATCTATATAAGGGGTACGCCAGTTGCATACACATTTCCAGGGGGTACGTGAAGCATAAAAGGTTGAGAACCACTGATATATATGTTTTATTTTATTCCTATTGTTATACTATAACTATAGTTTTATCTATCTATATAAGGGGTACGCCAGTTACATACACATTTCCAGAAGGTACGTGAAGCATAAAAGACTGAGAACCACTGATATATATGTTTTATTTTATTCCGATTGTTATACTATAACTATAGTTTTATCTATCTATCCAAAGGGTACGCCAGTTACATACACATTTCCAGAGGGTACGTGAAGCATAAAAGTTTGAGAACCACTGATATATATGTTTTATTTTATTCCCATTGTTATACTATAACTATAGTTTTATCTATCTATCCAAAGGGTACGCCAGTTACATACACATTTCCAGAGGGTACGTGAAGCATAAAAGGTTGAGAACCACTGATATATATGTTTTATTTTATTCCCATTGTTATACTATAACTATAGTTTTATCTATCTATACAAGGGGTACGCCAGTTACATACACATTTCCAGAGGGTACGTGAAGCATAAAAGGTTGAGAACCACTGATACATATGTTTTATTTTATTCCCATTGTTATAATATAACTATAGTTTTATCTATCTATACAAGAGGTACGCCAGTTACATACACATTTCCAGGGGGTACGTGAAGCATAAAAGGTTGAGAATCACTGATATATATGTTTTATTTTATTCCCATTGTTATACTATAACTGTAGTTTTATTTATCTATACAAGGGGTACGCCAGTTACATACACATTTCCAGAGGGTACGTGAAGCATAAAAGGTTGAGAACCACTGATATATATGTTTTATTTTATTCCCATCGTTTTACTATAACTATAGTTTTATCTATCTATATAAGGGGTACGCCAGTTACATACACATTTCCAGGGGGTACGTGAAGCATAAAAGATTGAGAACCACTGATATATATGTTTTATTTTATTCCCATTGTTATACTATAACTATAGTTTTATCTATCTATACAAGGGGTACGCCAGTTACATAGACATTTCCAGAGGGTACGTGAAGCATAAAAGTTTGAGAACCACTGATATATATGTTTTATTTTATTCCCATTGTTATACTATAACTATAGTTTTATCTATCTATACAAGGGGTACGCCAGTTACATACACATTTCCAGGGGGTACGTGAAGCGTAAAAGGTTGAGAACCACTGATATATATGTTTTATTTTATTCCCATTGTTATACTATAACTATAGTTTTATCCATCTATACAAGGGGTACGCCAGTTACATACACATTTCCAGGGGGTACGTGAAGCATAAAAGATTGAGAACCACTGATATATATGTTTTATTTTATTCCCATTGTTATACTATAACTATAGTTTTATCTATCTATACAAGGGGTTGCCAGTTACATACACATTTCCAGAGGGTACGTGAAGCATAAAAGGTTGAGAACCACTGATATATATGTTATATTTTATTTCCATTGTTATACTATAACTATAGTTTTATCTATCTATATAAGGGGTACGCCAGTTGCATACACATTTCCAGGGGGTACGTGAAGCATAAAAGGTTGAGAACCACTGATATATATGTTTTATTTTATTCCCATTGTTATACTATAACTATAGTTTTATCTATCTATATAAGGGGTACGCCAGTTGCATACACATTTCCAGGGGGTACGTGAAGCATAAAACGTTGAGAACCACTGATATATATGTTTTATTTTATTCCCATTGTTATACTATAACTATAGTTTTATCCATCTATACAAGGGGTACGCCAGTTAGATACACATTTCCATACACATTCCACGTGAAGCATAAAAGGTTGAGAACCACTGATATATATGTTTTATTTTATTCCCATTGTTATACTATAACTATAGTTTTATCTCTCTATACAAGGGGTGCGCCAGTTACATACACATTTCCAGAGGGTACGTGAAGCATAAAAGGTTGAGAACCACTGATATATATGTTTTATTTTATTCCCATTGTTATAATATAACTATAGTTTTATCTATCTATACAAGAGGTACGCCAGTTACATACACATTTCCAGGGGGTACGTGAAGCATAAAAGGTTGAGAATCACTGATATATATGTTTTATTTTATTCTCATTGTTATACTATAACTGTAGTTTTATTTATCTATACAAGGGGTACGCCAGTTACATACACATTTCCAGAGGGTACGTGAAGCATAAAAGGTTGAGAACCACTGATATATATGTTTTATTTTATTGCCATCGTTTTACTATAACTATAGTTTTATCTATCTATATAAGGGGTACGCCAGTTACATACACATTTCCAGGGGGTACGTGAAGCATAAAAGATTGAGAACCACTGATATATAGGTTTTATTTTATTCCCATTGTTATACTATAACTATAGTTTTATCTATCTATACAAGGGGTACGCCAGTTACATACACATTTCCAGAGGGTACGTGAAGCATAAAAGGTTGAGAACCACTGATATATATGTTTTATTTTATTCCCATTGTTATACTATAACTATAGTTTTATCTATCTATACAAGGGGTACGCCAGTTACATACACATTTCCAGGGGGTACGTGAAGCGTAAAAGGTTGAGAACCACTGATATATATGTTTTATTTTATTCCCATTGTTATACTATAACTATAGTTTTATCCATCTATACAAGGGGTACGCCAGTTACATACACATTTCCAGGGGGTACGTGAAGCGTAAAAGGTTGAGAACCACTGATATATATGTTTTATTTTATTCCCATTGTTATACTATAACTATAGTTTTATCTATCTATACAAGGGGTACGCCAGTTACATACACATTTCCAGGGGGTACGTGAAGCGTAAAAGGTTGAGAACCACTGATATATATGTTTTATTTTATTCCCATTGTTATACTATAACTATAGTTTTATCCATCTATACAAGGGGTACGCCAGTTACATACACATTTCCAGGGGGTACGTGAAGCATAAAAGATTGAGAACCACTGATATATATGTTTTATTTTATTCCCATTGTTATACTATAACTATAGTTTTATCTATCTATACAAGGGGTTGCCAGTTACATACACATTTCCAGAGGGTACGTGAAGCATAAAAGGTTGAGAACCACTGATATATATGTTATATTTTATTTCCATTGTTATACTATAACTATAGTTTTATCTATCTATATAAGGGGTACGCCAGTTGCATACACATTTCCAGGGGGTACGTGAAGCATAAAAGGTTGAGAACCACTGATATATATGTTTTATTTTATTCCCATTGTTATACTATAACTATAGTTTTATCTATCTATATAAGGGGTACGCCAGTTGCATACACATTTCCAGGGGGTACGTGAAGCATAAAACGTTGAGAACCACTGATATATATGTTTTATTTTATTCCCATTGTTATACTATAACTATAGTTTTATCCATCTATACAAGGGGTACGCCAGTTAGATACACATTTCCATACACATTCCACGTGAAGCATAAAAGGTTGAGAATCACTGATATATATGTTTTATTTTATTCCCATTGTTATACTATAACTATAGTTTTATCTATCTATACAAGGGGTGCGCCAGTTACATACACATTTCCAGAGGGTACGTGAAGCATAAAAGGTTGAGAACCACTGATATATATGTTTTATTTTATTCCCATTGTTATAATATAACTATAGTTTTATCTATCTATACAAGAGGTACGCCAGTTACATACACATTTCCAGGGGGTACGTGAAGCATAAAAGGTTGAGAATCACTGATATATATGTTTTATTTTATTCTCATTGTTATACTATAACTGTAGTTTTATTTATCTATACAAGGGGTACGCCAGTTACATACACATTTCCAGAGGGTACGTGAAGCATAAAAGGTTGAGAACCACTGATATATATGTTTTATTTTATTGCCATCGTTTTACTATAACTATAGTTTTATCTATCTATATAAGGGGTACGCCAGTTACATACACATTTCCAGGGGGTACGTGAAGCATAAAAGATTGAGAACCACTGATATATAGGTTTTATTTTATTCCCATTGTTATACTATAACTATAGTTTTATCTATCTATACAAGGGGTACGCCAGTTACATACACATTTCCAGAGGGTACGTGAAGCATAAAAGGTTGAGAACCACTGATATATATGTTTTATTTTATTCCCATTGTTATACTATAACTATAGTTTTATCTATCTATACAAGGGGTACGCCAGTTACATACACATTTCCAGGGGGTACGTGAAGCGTAAAAGGTTGAGAACCACTGATATATATGTTTTATTTTATTCCCATTGTTATACTATAACTATAGTTTTATCCATCTATACAAGGGGTACGCCAGTTACATACACATTTCCAGGGGGTACGTGAAGCATAAAAGATTGAGAACCACTGATATATATGTTTTATTTTATTCCCATTGTTATACTATAACTATAGTTTTATCTATCTATACAAGGGGTACGCCAGTTACATACACATTTCCAGAGGGTACGTGAAGCATAAAAGGTTGAGAACCACTGATATATATGTTATATTTTATTCCCATTGTTATATTATAACTATAGTTTTATCTATCTATATAAGGGGTACGCCAGTTGCATACACATTTCCAGGGGGTACGTGAAGCATAAAAGGTTGAGAACCACTGATATATATGTTTTATTTTATTCCCATTGTTATACTATAACTATAGTTTTATCTATCTATATAAGGGGTACGCCAGTTGCATACACTTTCCAGGGGGTACGTGAAGCATAAATGGTTGAGAACCACTGATATATATGTTTTATTTTATTCCCATTGTTATACTATAACTATAGTTTTATCCATCTATACAAGGGGTACGCCAGTTACATACACATTTCCATACACATTCCACGTGAAGCATAAAGGGTTGAGAACCACTGATATATATGTTTTATTTTATTCCCATTGTTATACTATAACTATAGTTTTATCTATCTATATAAGGGGTACGCCAGTTACATACACATTTCCAGAGGGTACGTGAAGCATAAAAGGTTGAGAACCACTGATATATATGTTTTATTTTATTCCCATTGTTATTATATAACTATAGTTTTATCTATCTATACAAGAGGTACGCCAGTTACATACACATTTCCAGGGGGTACGTGAAGCATAAAAGGTTGAGAATCACTAATATATATGTTTTATTTTATTCCCATTGTTATACTATAACTGTAGTTTTATTTATCTATACAAGGGGTACGCCAGTTACATACACATTTCCAGAGGGTACGTGAAGCATAAAAGGTTGAGAACCACTGATATATATGTTTTATTTTATTCCCATCGTTTTACTATAACTATAGTTTTATCTATCTATATAAGGGGTACGCCAGTTACATACACATTTCCAGGGGGTACGTGAAGCATAAAAGATTGAGAACCACTGATATATATGTTTTATTTTATTCCCATTGTTATACTATAACTATAGTTTTATCTATCTATACAAGGGGTACGCCAGTTACATACACATTTCCAGAGGGTACGTGAAGCATAAATGGTTGAGAACCACTGATATATATGTTTTATTTTATTCCCATTGTTATAATATAACTATAGTTTTATCTATCTGTACAAGAGGTACGCCAGTTACATACACATTTCCAGGGGGTACGTGAAGCATAAAAGGTTGAGAATCACTGATATATATGTTTTATTTTATTCCCATTGTTATACTATAACTGTAGTTTTATTTATCTATACAAGGGGTACGCCAGTTACATACACATTTCCAGAGGGTACGTGAAGCATAAAAGGTTGAGAACCACTGATATATATGTTTTATTTTATTCCCATCGTTTTACTATAACTGTAGTTTTATCTATCTATATAAGGGGTACGCCAGTTACATACACATTTCCAGGGGGTACGTGAAGCATAAAAGGTTGAGAACCACTGATATATATGTTTTATTTTATTCCCATTGTTATACTATAACTATAGTTTTATCTATCTATACAAGGGGTACGCCACTTACATACACATTTCCAGAGGGTACGTGACGCATAAAAGGTTGAGAACCACTGATATATATGTTTTATTTTATTCCCATTGTTATACTATAACTATAGTTTTATCTATCTATACAAGGGGACGCCAGTTACATACACATTTCCAGGGGGTACGTGAAGCGTAAAAGGTTGAGAACCACTGATATATATGTTTTATTTTATTCCCATTGTTATACTATAACTATAGTTTTATCCATCTATACAAGGGGTACGCCAGTTACATACACATTTCCAGGGGGTACGTGAAGCATAAAAGATTGAGAACCACTGATATATATGTTTTATTTTATTCCCATTGTTATACTATAACTATAGTTTTATCTATCTATACAAGGGGTTGCCAGTTACATACACATTTCCAGAGGGTACGTGAAGCATAAAAGGTTGAGAACCACTGATATATATGTTATATTTTATTCCCATTGTTATACTATAACTATAGTTTTATCTATCTATATAAGGGGTACGCCAGTTGCATACACATTTCCAGGGGGTACGTGAAGCATAAAACGTTGAGAACCACTGATATATATGTTTTATTTTATTCCCATTGTTATACTATAACTATAGTTTTATCCATCTATACAAGGGGTACGCCAGTTAGATACACATTTCCATACACATTCCACGTGAAGCATAAAAGGTTGAGAACCACTGATATATATGTTTTATTTTATTCCCATTGTTATACTATAACTATAGTTTTATCTATCTATACAAGGGGGTACGCCAGTTACATACACATTTCCAGAGGGTACGTGAAGCATAAAAGGTTGAGAACCACTGATATATATGTTTTATTTTATTCCCATTGTTATACTATAACTATAGTTTTATCTATCTATATAAGGGGTACGCCAGTTACATACACATTTCCAGAGGGTACGTGAAGCATAAAAGGTTGAGAACCACTGATATATATGTTTTATTTTATTCCCATTGTTATACTATAGCTATAGTTTTATCTATCTATATAAGGGGTACGCCAGTTACATACACATTTCCAGGGGGTACGTGAAGCATAAAAGGTTGAGAACCACTGATATATATGTTTTATTTTATTCCCATTGTTATACTATAACTATAGTTTTATCTATCTATACAAGGGGTACGCCAGTTACATACACATTTCCAGAGGGTACGTGAAGCATAAAAGGTTGAGAACCACTGATATATGTTTTATTTTATTCCCATTGTTATACTATAACTATAGTTTTATCTATCTATACAAGGGGTACACCAGTTACATACACATTTCCAGAGGGTACGTGAAGCATAAAAGGTTGAGAACCACTGATATATATGTTTTATTTTATTTCCATTGTTATACTATAACTATAGTTTTATCTATCTATATAAGGGGTACGCCAGTTGCATACACATTTCCAGGGGGTACGTGAAGCATAAAAGGTTGAGAACCACTGATATATATGTTTTATTTTATTCCCATTGTTATACTATAACTATAGTTTTATCTATCTATATAAGGGGTACGCCAGTTACATACACATTTCCAGAGGGTACGTGAAGCATAAAAAGTTGAGAACCACTGATATATATGTTTTATTTTATTCCCATTGTTATAATATAACTATAGTTTTATCTATCTATACAAGAGGTACGCCAGTTACATACACATTTCCAGGGGGTACGTGAAGCATAAAAGGTTGAGAATCACTGATATATATGTTTTATTTTATTCCCATTGTTATACTATAACTGTAGTTTTATTTACCTATACAAGGGGTACGCCAGTTACATACACATTTCCAGAGGGTACGTGAAGCATAAAAGGTTGAGAACCACTGATATATATGTTTTATTTTATTCCCATCGTTTTACTATAACTATAGTTTTATCTATCTATATAAGGGGTACGCCAGTTACATACACATTTCCAGGGGGTACGTGAAGCATAAAAGATTGAGAACCACTGATATATATGTTTTATTTTATTCCCATTGTTATACTATAACTATAGTTTTATCTATCTATACAAGGGGTACGCCAGTTACATACACATTTCCAGAGGGTACGTGAAGCATAAAAGGTTGAGAACCACTGATATATATGTTTTATTTTATTCCCATTGTTATACTATAACTATAGTTTTATCCATCTATACAAGGGGTACGCCAGTTAGATACACATTTCCATACACATTCCACGTGAAGCATAAAAGGTTGAGAACCACTGATATATATGTTTTATTTTATTCCCATTGTTATACTATAACTATAGTTTTATCTATCTATACAAGGGGGTACGCCAGTTACATACACATTTCCAGAGGGTACGTGAAGCATAAAAGGTTGAGAACCACTGATATATATGTTTTATTTTATTCCCATTGTTATACTATAACTATAGTTTTATCTATCTATATAAGGGGTACGCCAGTTACATACACATTTCCAGAGGGTACGTGAAGCATAAAAGGTTGAGAACCACTGATATATATGTTTTATTTTATTCCCATTGTTATACTATAACTATAGTTTTATCTATCTATATAAGGGGTACGCCAGTTACATACACATTTCCAGGGGGTACGTGAAGCATAAAAGGTTGAGAACCACTGATATATATGTTTTATTTTATTCCCATTGTTATACTATAACTATAGTTTTATCTATCTATACAAGGGGTACGCCAGTTACATACACATTTCCAGAGGGTACGTGAAGCATAAAAGGTTGAGAACCACTGATATATGTTTTATTTTATTCCCATTGTTATACTATAACTATAGTTTTATCTATCTATACAAGGGGTACACCAGTTACATACACATTTCCAGAGGGTACGTGAAGCATAAAAGGTTGAGAACCACTGATATATATGTTTTATTTTATTTCCATTGTTATACTATAACTATAGTTTTATCTATCTATATAAGGGGTACGCCAGTTGCATACACATTTCCAGGGGGTACGTGAAGCATAAAAGGTTGAGAACCACTGATATATATGTTTTATTTTATTCCCATTGTTATACTATAACTATAGTTTTATCTATCTATATAAGGGGTACGCCAGTTGCATACACATTTCCAGGGGGTACGTGAAGCATAAAAGGTTGAGAACCACTGATATATATGTTTTATTTTATTCCCATTGTTATACTATAACTATAGTTTTATCTATCTATATAAGGGGTACGCCAGTTACATACACATTTCCAGAGGGTACGTGAAGCATAAAAGGTTGAGAACCACTGATATATATGTTTTATTTTATTCCCATTGTTATAATATAACTATAGTTTTATCTATCTATACAAGAGGTACGCCAGTTACATACACATTTCCAGGGGGTACGTGAAGCATAAAAGGTTGAGAATCACTGATATATATGTTTTATTTTATTCCCATTGTTATACTATAACTGTAGTTTTATTTATCTATACAAGGGGTACGCCAGTTACATACACATTTCCAGAGGGTACGTGAAGCATAAAAGGTTGAGAACCACTGATATATATGTTTTATTTTATTCCCATCGTTTTACTATAACTATAGTTTTATCTATCTATATAAGGGGTACGCCAGTTACATACACATTTCCAGGGGGTACGTGAAGCATAAAAGATTGAGAACCACTGATATATATGTTTTATTTTATTCCCATTGTTATACTATAACTATAGTTTTATCTATCTATACAAGGGGTACGCCAGTTACATACACATTTCCAGAGGGTACGTGAAGCATAAAAGGTTGAGAACCACTGATATATATGTTTTATTTTATTCCCATTGTTATAATATAACTATAGTTTTATCTATCTATACAAGAGGTACGCCAGTTACATACACATTTCCAGGGGGTACGTGAAGCATAAAAGGTTGAGAATCACTGATATATATGTTTTATTTTATTCCCATTGTTATACTATAACTGTAGTTTTATTTATCTATACAAGGGGTACGCCAGTTACATACACATTTCCAGAGGGTACGTGAAGCATAAAAGGTTGAGAACCACTGATATATATGTTTTATTTTATTCCCATCGTTTTATTATAACTATAGTTTTATCTATCTATATAAGGGGGTACGCCAGTTGCATACACATTTCCAGGGGGTACGTGAAGCATAAATGGTTGAGAACCACTGATATATATGTTTTATTTTATTCCCATTGTTATACTATAACTATAGGTTTATCTATCTATATAAGGGGTGCGCCAGTTGCATACACATTTCCAGGGGGTACGTGAAGCATAAAAGGTTGAGAACCACTGATATATATGTTTTATTTTATTCCCATTGTTATACTATAACTATAGTTTTCTCTATCTATACAAGTGGTACGCCAGTTACATAAACATTTCCAGGGGGTACGTGAAGCATAAAAGGTTGAGAACCACTGATATATATGTTTTATTTTATTCCCATTGTTATACTATAACTATAGTTTTATCTATCTATACAAGGGGTACGCCAGTTACATACACATTTCCAGAGGGTACGTGAAGCATAAAAGGTTGAGAACCACTGATATATATGTTTTATTTTATTCCCATTGTTATACTATAACTATAGTTTTATCTATCTATATAAGGGGTACGCCAGTTACATACACATATCCAGAGGGTACGTGAAGCATAAAAGGTTGAGAAGCACTGTTATATATGTTTTATTTTATTCCCATTGTTATACTATAACTATAGTTTTATCTATCTATATAAGGGGTACGCCAGTTACATACACATTTCCAGAGGGTACGTGAAGCATAAAAGGTTGAGAACCACTGATATATATGTTTTATTTTATTCCCATTGTTATACTATAACTATAGTTTTATCTATCTATCCAAAGGGTACGCCAGTTAAATACACATTTCCAGGGGGTACGTGAAGCATAAAAGGTTGAGAACCACTGATATATATGTTTTATTTTATTCCCATTGTTATACTATAACTATAGTTTTATCTATCTATATAAGGGGTACGCCAGTTACATACACATTTCCAGGGGGTACGTGAAGCATAAAAGGTTGAGAACCACTGATATATATGTTTTATTTTATTCCCATTGTTATACTATAACTATAGTTTTATCTATCTATACAAGGGGTACGCCAGTTACATACACATTTCCAGAGAGTACGTGAAGCATAAAAGGTTGAGAACCACTGATATATATGTTTTATTTTATTTCCATTGTTATACTATAACTATAGTTTTATCTATCTATATAAGGGGTACGCCAGTTGCATACACATTTCCAGGGGGTACGTGAAGCATAAAAGGTTGAGAACCACTGATATATATGTTTTATTTTATTCCCATTGTTATACTATAACTATAGTTTTATCTATCTATATAAGGGGTACGCCAGTTACATACACATTTCCAGAAGGTACGTGAAGCATAAAAGACTGAGAACCACTGATATATATGTTTTATTTTATTCCGATTGTTATACTATAACTATAGTTTTATCTATCTATCCAAAGGGTACGCCAGTTACATACACATTTCCAGAGGGTACGTGAAGCATAAAAGTTTGAGAACCACTGATATATATGTTATATTTTATTCCCATTGTTATACTATAACTATAGTTTTATCTATCTATATAAGGGGTACGCCAGTTGCATACACATTTCCAGGGGGTACGTGAAGCATAAAAGGTTGAGAACCACTGATATATATGTTTTATTTTATTCCCATTGTTATACTATAACTATAGGTTTATCTATCTATATAAGGGGTACGCCAGTTGCATACACATTTCCAGGGGGTACGTGAAGCATAAAAGGTTGAGAACCACTGATATATATGTTTTATTTTATTCCCATTGTTATACTATAACTATAGTTTTATCCATCTATACAAGGGGTACGCCAGTTACATACACATTTCCATACACATTCCACGTGAAGCATAAAAGGTTGAGAACCACTGATATATATGTTTTATTTTATTTCCATTGTTATACTATAACTGTAGTTTTATCTATCTATATAAGGGGTACGCCAGTTGCATACACATTTCCAGGGGGTACGTGAAGCATAAAAGGTTGAGAACCACTGATATATATGTTTTATTTTTTTCCCATTGTTATACTATAACTATAGTTTTATCTATCTATCCAAAGGGTACGCCAGTTAAATACACATTTCCAGAGGGTGCGTGAAGCATAAAAGGTTGAGAACCACTGATATATATGTTTTATTTTATTCCCATTGTTATACTATAACTATAGTTTTATCTATCTATATAAGGGGTACGCCAGTTACATACACATTTCCAGGGGGTACGTGAAGCATAAAAGGTTGAGAACCACTGATATATATGTTTTATTTTTTTCCCATTGTTATACTATAACTATAGTTTTATCTATCTATCCAAAGGGTACGCCAGTTGCATACACATTTCCAGGGGGTACGTGAAGCGTAAAAGGTTGAGAACCACTGATATATATGTTTTATTTTATTCCCATTGTTATACTATAACTATAGTTTTATCCATCTATACAAGGGGTACGCCAGTTACATACACATTTCCAGGGGGTACGTGAAGCATAAAAGGTTGAGAACCACTGATATATATGTTTTATTTTATTCCCATTGTTATACTATAACTATAGTTTTATCTATCTATACAAAGGGTACGCCAGTTACATACACATTTCCAGAGGGTACGTGAAGCATAAAAGATTGAGAACCACTGATATATATGTTTTATTTTATTCCCATTGTTATACTATAACTATAGTTTTATCTATCTATACAAGGGGTACGCCAGTTACATACACATTTCCAGAGGGTACGTGAAGCATAAAAGGTTGGGAACCACTGATATATATGTTTTATTTTATTCCCATTGTTATACTATAACTATAGTTTTATCTATCTATACAAGGGGTACGCCAGTTACATACACATTTCCAGGGGGTACGTGAAGCATAAAAGGTTGAGAACCACTGATATATATGTTTTATTTTATTTCCATTGTTATACTATAACTATAGTTTTATCTATCTATACAAGGGGTACGCCAGTTACATACACATTTCCAGAGGGTACGTGAAGTATAAAAGGTTGAGAACCACTGATATATATGTTTTATTTTATTCCCATTGTTATACTATAACTATAGTTTTATCTATCTATACAAGGGGTATGCCAGTTACATACACATTTCCAGAGGGTACGTGAAGCGTAAAAGGTTGAGAACCACTGATATATATGTTTTATTTTATTCCCATTGTTATACTATAACTATAGTTTTATCTTACTGATTTAAGGGACCTGGGTTCGAGCCCCGGATAAGGCATGGTTGTATGTGTTGTTTTTCTGCTGAGGTCCTGCCATCCTCTCAGACCTTCTACTATGGCATATAAACTGACAGGCTCCTGTCAGACCTCTGTGGCAAGCAGCTGCTTGAGGGGGTATACAAGGGGTACGCCAGTTACATACACATTTCCAGAGGGTACGTGAAGCATAAAAGGTTGAGAACCACTGATATATATGTTTTATTTTATTCCCATTGTTATACTATAACTATAGTTTTATCCATCTATACAAGGGGTACGCCAGTTACATACACATTTCCATACACATTCCACGTGAAGCATAAAAGGTTGAGAACCACTGATATATATGTTTTATTTTATTTCCATTGTTATACTATAACTATAGTTTTATCTATCTATATAAGGGGTACGCCAGTTGCATACACATTTCCAGGGGGTACGTGAAGCATAAAAGGTTGAGAACCACTGATATATATGTTTTATTTTATTTCCATTGTTATACTATAACTATAGTTTTATCTATCTATCCAAAGGGTACGCCAGTTACATACACATTTCCAGAGGGTACGTGAAGCATAAAAGGTTGAGAACCACTGATATATATGTTTTATTTTATTCCCATTGTTATACTATAACTATAGTTTTATCTATCTATCCAAAGGGTACGCCAGTTACATACACATTTCCAGAGGGTACGTGAAGCATAAAAGGTTGAGAACCACTGATATATATGTTTTATTTTATTCCCATTGTTATACTATAACTATAGTTTTATCTATCTATCCAAAGGGTACGCCAGTTACATACACATTTCCAGAGGGTACGTGAAGCATAAAAGGTTGAGAACCACTGATATATATGTTTTATTTTATTCCCATTGTTATACTATAACTATAGTTTTATCTATCTATACAAAGGGTACGCCAGTTACATACACATTTCCAGAGGGTACGTGAAGCATAAAAGATTGAGAACCACTGATATATATGTTTTATTTTATTCCCATTGTTATACTATAACTATAGTTTTATCTATCTATACAAGGGGTACGCCAGTTACATACACATTTCCAGGGGGTACGTGAAGCATAAAAGGTTGAGAACCACTGATATATATGTTTTATTTTATTTCCATTGTTATACTATAACTATAGTTTTATCTATCTATACAAGGGGTACGCCAGTTACATACACATTTCCAGAGGGTACGTGAAGCATAAAAGGTTGAGAACCACTGATATATATGTTTTATTTTATTCCCATTGTTATACTATAACTATAGTTTGATCTATCTATACAAGGGGTACGCCAGTTACATACACATTTCCAGAGGGTACGTGAAGCGTAAAAGGTTGAGAACCACTGATATATATGTTTTATTTTATTCCCATTGTTATACTATAACTATAGTTTTATCTTACTGATTTAAGGGACCTGGGTTCGAGCCCCGGATAAGGCATGGTTGTATGTGTTGTTTTTCTGCTGAGGTCCTGCCATCCTCTCAGACCTTCTACTATGGCATATAAACTGACAGGCTCCTGTCAGACCTCTGTGGCAAGCAGCTGCTTGAGGGGGTATACAAGGGGTACGCCAGTTACATACACATTTCCAGAGGGTACGTGAAGCATAAAAGGTTGAGAACCACTGATATATATGTTTTATTTTATTCCCATTGTTATACTATAACTATAGTTTTATCCATCTATACAAGGGGTACGCCAGTTACATACACATTTCCATACACATTCCACGTGAAGCATAAAAGGTTGAGAACCACTGATATATATGTTTTATTTTATTTCCATTGTTATACTATAACTATAGTTTTATCTATCTATATAAGGGGTACGCCAGTTGCATACACATTTCCAGGGGGTACGTGAAGCATAAAAGGTTGAGAACCACTGATATATATGTTTTATTTTATTTCCATTGTTATACTATAACTATAGTTTTATCTATCTATCCAAAGGGTACGCCAGTTACATACACATTTCCAGAGGGTACGTGAAGCATAAAAGGTTGAGAACCACTGATATATACGTTTTATTTTATTCCCATTGTTATACTATAACTATAGTTTTATCTATCTATCCAAAGGGTACGCCAGTTACATACACATTTCCACGGGGTACGTGAAGCATAAAAGGTTGAGAACCACTGATATATATGTTTTATTTTATTCCCATTGTTATACTATAACTATAGTTTTATCTATCTATACAAGGGGTACGCCAGTTACATACACATTTCCAGAGGGTACGTGAAGCATAAAAGGTTGAGAACCACTGATATATATGTTTTATTTTATTCCCATTGTTATAATATAACTATAGTTTTATCTATCTATACAAGAGGTACGCCAGTTACATACACATTTCCAGGGGGTACGTGAAGCATAAAAGGTTGAGAATCACTGATATATATGTTTTATTTTATTCCCATTGTTATACTATAACTATAGTTTTATCTATCTATACAAGGGGTACGCCAGTTACATACACATTTCCAAGGGTACGTGAAGCATAAAAGGTTGAGAACCACTGATATATATGTTTTATTTTATTCCCATTGTTATAATATAACTATAGTTTTATCTATCTATACAAGAGGTACGCCAGTTACATACACATTTCCAGGGGGTACGTGAAGCATAAAAGGTTGAGAATCACTGATATATATGTTTTATTTTATTCCCATTGTTATACTATAACTATAGTTTTATCTATCTATACAAGGGGTACGCCAGTTACATACACATTTCCAGAGGGTACGTGAAGCATAAAAGGTTGAGAACCACTGATATATATGTTTTATTTTATTCCCATTGTTATAATATAACTATAGTTTTATCTATCTATACAAGAGGTACGCCAGTTACATACACATTTCCAGGGGGTACGTGAAGCATAAAAGGTTGAGAATCACTGATATATATGTTTTATTTTATTCCCATTGTTATACTATAACTATAGTTTTATCTATCTATACAAGGGGTACGCCAGTTACATACACATTTCCAAGGGTACGTGAAGCATAAAAGGTTGAGAACCACTGATATATATGTTTTATTTTATTCCCATTGTTATAATATAACTATAGTTTTATCTATCTATACAAGAGGTACGCCAGTTACATACACATTTCCAGGGGGTACGTGAAGCATAAAAGGTTGAGAATCACTGATATATATGTTTTATTTTATTCCCATTGTTATACTATAACTATAGTTTTATCTATCTATACAAGGGGTACGCCAGTTACATACACATTTCCAAGGGTATGTGAAGCATAAAAGGTTGAGAACCACTGATATATATGTTTTATTTTATTCCCATTGTTATACTATAACTATAGTTTTATCTATCTATCCAAAGGGTACGCCAGTTACATACACATTTCCAGAAAGTACGTGAAGCATAAAAGGTTGAGAACCACTGCACTAAAGAACCAACACACATAAATGTTAAAAATAAATACCCCCTCAAGCAGCTGCTTGCCACAGAGGTCTGACAGGAGCCTGTCAGTTTATATGCCACAGTAGGAGATCTGAGAGGATGGCAGGACCTCAGCAGAAAAACGACACACACATCCATAGCCTAAATCCAGGGCTCGAACCCAGGTCCCTTAGATCAGTAGCCAAGCGTGCTAACCAATCGGCCACGGGACGGCTTCACATTAATGTTACCTGTAACTATCTATCACACCCATGAGACACATGACCGCGACAACCAATAGAAATCGACATCGCCGTTGCCAACCTCTCTTCTTTTCTGGTTGGTGCTGCCATCTAGTGTCGATCTCTGTCGTAAAATATGATTAATCACTCCACAGGATTTCTGTACTGAGAGGGCCAGCCAGCTCCCGATACGAAGTGCCTTTTTAGCTCACCTTCCTTAACCCTTCGCTACAGAAAATAGAAATTCGCTCATTCACGCTTATTCGACTTTCCCAACATTAAAGATAACGTATTTTAATTCTCTTGAAAAGCACAGAGTGAAAAAGAAATTGGCCCTTAATTCCCAATAATCGAACTGGGGGGGGGGGGGGGAGAATGCCGTTATTATAAAAACGGAACAAAAAGTATTCAAACGCACGAAATGGAAGAAACAAGTAAACAAAATTCAAAGTAACAACTAATAATTTAACAAAAGCAATGCCAGTCTTAAGAAACTTATACAAAACTGAAGAATAGTGAAAGAATTCTTTAATAAAATAAGTTTGTATTTTAGAACTTTGTAAACACTTTGATACAATATTTATTACTAACTTTAATTCACTTCTGAAGTCAATTTTTTTGTGGCTGGCATTGTTATCGCTAAATATTCAAACTTCCATAACTCATTAAATACTGAACGAATATTGTTGAAAATCGAGATATTGATTTATTTGATTGAGATCTTTATCTGCAATCACATTTTTCAAAACAAAAAAAACTTATTTTAGAAGTTATAGAGCTTTGACCTTAGCTTCCCATTGACTTAATATAGTGTTGTTCCTTAATTTATAGAAACCAGTGTATTTCATCAAAGCATAGTCTCATAGATTTAATTTCGTCATTCATTATCGTTTTTAAAGGATTAAGTTTCTTGAACGAATTAATCGTTGTGCCCAGAATTGTACAAACAAAACAAACTTTTTCTTCGGGTTTAACGGAAGATCATCTACACCAGGCGTGTCCAATCTTTTGACTTCCCTGGGCCACATTGAGTGAAGATTTGACTTCTCTGGGCCACATTGAGTGAAGATTTGACTTCCCTGGGCCACACCGAGTGAAGATATGACTTCCCTGGGCCACACCGAGTGAAGATTTGACTTCCCTGGGCCACACTGAGTGAAGATTTGACTTCTCTGGGCCACATTGAGTGAAGATTTGACTTCCCTGGGCCACACCGAGTGAAGATATGACTTCCCTGGGCCACACCGAGTGAAGATTTGACTTCCCTGGGCCACACCGAGTGAAGATTTGACTTCCCTGGGCCACACTGAGTGAAGATTTGACTTCCCTGGGCCACACTGAGTGAAGATTTGACTTCCCTGGGCCACACTGAGTGAAGATTTGACTTCCCTGGGCCACACTGAGTGAAGATTTGACTTCCCTGGGCCACACTGAGTGAAGATTTGACTTCCCTGGGCCACATTGAGTGAAGATTTGACTTCCCTGGGCCACAATGAGTGAAGATTTGACTTCTCTGGGCTACACTGAGTGAAGATGAATTGTTTTGGGCAGCACATAAAATACATAATGTAGTTAATGTGTATGAATAATAAAACTTCATTTATGTTCTTATTTTTTTTATTATAAGAAAAGGGAAACATAAAACAAGTGGGATATCAAAATTCAATATTCACCATGTTGAAATTTTATGTCGTAAACTTTACGATTTTGTGGGCCGCATTACTAGCTGTTCAGGGTCGCATGCGACCCGCGGGTTGTACACGCCTGATCTACACTCTCGTATTCTAAATGGTTTTCCTTCTCACATTTTCTCACTTCTGATTTGCGTTTAAATTTAGGAGATATTTCTAATATCACTGACAGCTCTTTCGACGAATCAAGAAAAATTTTAAATCCCTGATCAGTGCGATATTCTTTTACAAATTTTATTAATTATCTTAATTAGCAAAAAGCTTCAAGACCTACATCATGTTAACTGCATCAAAAATCGAATCACGAGACTCGGAACTCTAAATAATAACTCTAAATACCAAACGAATATTGTGGATAATCAAGATTTGATAGGGCGGGGGTGGCTCAGTCGGTAGCGGGCCAGGCTCGTAATCTGTAGTTCCCAGGTTCGAGTCTCAGCTGGGTCAGCGTTGAGATTTATCTCCGCAAAATTTCCCCGCCCTGCCCACGGTCAGTAGGGGACACCGATGGGCTTGGAAAGGCCGCCGTCCGTCGGATGGGACGTTAAGCCGTGGCCCCGTGTGCGGGAGAGCCATACCCTGTGCACGTTAAAGAACACGCTGGATGGCCTTGACGGGAGGCTACCATCTGTCTCCCAACAGCTGTTCTAGTGAGTCCCCTCCCCCAACCTTCTCCGAGCCTTCGGGGTCCATATGACCTGGCCATTTAGCCCATGGTGTGCAAAATAGTGCCGCTCAGAGGTAAAAAAACCCAACAACCCAACCCAAGATTTGATTGATAGCGAGTCTTGTATCCGAGTTACTATTGATGTAACATGAGATGCATAAAAATCTTTAATTTCCGAACCTAAAACTTTATAATTGTCCCTTGTTACATTGTCCCTTCCATTACGTTCACCAAAATTCAGTATTGCATCGTAGACGTCCCTTATCTGAAGTCCTAAAGATCGAAAAACTTTTAAGTTGCAGATTAAAAATAAGCGGTATGAAATCACTTTTTATACTCCGATAAAGTACAGATTTTTCATCTTTTTTTACTCAATTTCAGTTACACCTTGGGGCGGGGGTGGCTCAGTCGGTAGCGCGCCAGGCTCGTAATCTGTAGTTCCCAGGTTCGAGTCCCAGCTGGGTCAGCGTTGAGATTTATCTCCGCAAAATTCCCCGCCCTGCCCACGGTCAGTAGGGGACACCGATGGGCTTGGAAAGCCGCCGTCCGTCGGATGGGACGTTAAGCCGTGGTCCCGTGTGCGGGAGAGCCATACCCTGTGCACGTTAAAGAACACGCTGAATGGTCTTGACGGGAGGCTACCATCTGTCTCCCAACAGCTGTTCCAGTGGGTCCTCTTCCCCAACCTTCTCTGAGCCTTCGGGGTCCATGTGACCTGACATTTAGCCCATAGTGTGCAAAAAAAGTGCCGCTCAAAGGTAAAACAACCCAACCCAGTTAATACCTCAAACCCTTGAACCGCGGCTGCGAGTAGTTCTATTTTCCAATTCAGTGGAGAGGTTATACGTTTACCATCCATTCCCGTTACTGACAGACCAAATTTATCGAGTTGGATTGATTGGATTGTTTTACCTCTGAGTGGCACTTTTTTGCACACCATGGGCTAAATGGCCAGGTCACATGGACCCCGAAGGCTCAGAGAAGGTTGGGGGGAGGGGACCCACTGGAACAGCTGTTAGGAGACAGATGGCAGCCTCCCGTCAAGTCCATTCAGCGTGTTCTTTAACGTGCACAGGGTATGGCTCTCCCGCACACGGGACCACGGCTTAACGTCCCATCCGACGGACGGCGGCCTTTCCAAGCCCATCGATGTCCCCTACTGACTGGGGGCAGGGCGGGGAATTGCGCTGACCCAGCTGGGACTCGAACCTGGGAACTACAGATTACGAGCCTGGCGCGTTACCGACAGCCACCCCCCACATTTATCGAGACCATAGGTGCGCCAGATTACTTAAACCATGTAATTTTTATTCGCTTTTATAAAATGTACTCAACAAATTGCTCAACCTCAGTATTTTCGCAGTTGTTTCAGTTTAATTACGTGACGCCGATTTTATATGCAAATGTACCTCGCTAATATGCAACCCATGACAAATTATGGCAATGTTGTATGTAGCTGAATAGTTAAACGCATACGATTTTATGAGCATGAACCGTGCAATATCCACTGAGAATCGAGAGCTCTTTGACGCCCATTATTGCGAATCGCAAATTATAGATTTGTGAACCAGAGGATTTAGCATTTCAAGAAAGGGCATCTATATGGTGAAGCAGCGCATAGCAGGGTATGGCTCTTTTGCATACGGGGTCACGGCTTAACGTCCCATCTGACGGACGGCGGCCTTTTCAAGCCCATCGGTGTCCCCTACTGACCGTGGGCAGGGCGGGGAAATTTTGCGGAGATAAATCTGTGTCCACATCCAACTTTAGTGGTTTGGGTTGTGTTGTTTTACCTCTGAGCGGCACTTTTTTTTGCACACCATGGGCTAAATGGCCAGGTCATATGGACCCCGAAGGCTCAGAGAAGGTTGGGGGAGGGGACCCACTGGAACAGCTGTTGGGAGACGGATGGTATTCTCCCGTCAAGGCCATCCAGTGTGTTCTTTAATGTGCACAGGGTATGGCTCTTTTGCATACGGAGTCACGGCTTAACGTCCCATCTGACGGACGGCGGCCTTTTCAAGCCCATCGGTGTCCCCTACTGACCGTGGGCAGGGCGGGGAAATTTTGCGGAGATAAATCTCAACGCTGACCCAGCTGGTGACTCGAACCTGGGAACTGCAGATTACGAGCCTGGCGCGCTACCGACTGAGCCCCCCCCCCCCAATAGATTTCAGGTCCTTAAGGTGTTTGCAAACAGACTTGCAGCTCCTTTCTCGAAAGTTATTTTGACTCTAGCCGCACATTCACGGCCATTGATCTGATCTGCTCCTCCTCAATCCTTTCACTGTACATATGAAGGTGAGGAAAGCCCCTATGGTGAAAATATCACCTCTTCATAGTATTTATAATAAATGGCCAACTAACAGTTAATTAAAATGAAGGTGGTCTGTGTCCACATCTTCAGAATTGTTCAATGAACATGGATCAGACCACCGTATTAACTGAACCCGTTTCTTCTGCCCCAGCGGATACCCACAATGTCTCTGAAGGCCTGACTATGTACCTCATACAGCCAGACCTTCCAAGCTAAAGTCTGTGCGAGGACCCTTCATCAAGACCAACATCAGCAATCAAAACCAGTGTTTGGAGGCTAACAGATTTGGGTTGTCTACTCCAAAAATAACCTGAATGACAGCCCGCTCTAATGTTGCCCAGCCTCCCAAATGGCAAAGTGGATCCCACTAGTCATGTGCCAGAGACTAAAGGATCCTTTGCAAGTACATGGAAGAAATGCAGGTGGGCATTTAAGCCTCTGAAGGTACCTTCATAGGGTGGTCCCCTCACAATGCAAAGTGAGGCTTTATAGACGAGTCAAAAATTAAGTTCAAACTTCAATGAATATTTGCAGAGAATGCGGAACACGGTGTCACGCAATCTGTGAACCAGATGAAGGTCGTGGTTCGTCAGATCAAGCATCTATAGTGTCGCTGAACTCAATTGTTTAATCAGATCTTTGAGTAGTCCAGGTGCAGTGGGCTTGAGAGTTAATTTTGATGCCCGTGTACATAGTTCACCCAGCGTATTAATATCTTAAAGGCCATGTCCACACTTGCGCGAGTGGGGGCGGAGGTGGCTCAGTCGGTAGCGCGCCAGGCTCGTAATCTGTAGTTCCCAGGTTCGAGTCCCAGCTGGGTCAGCGTTGAGATATATCTCCGCAAAATTCCACGCCCTGCCCACGGTCAGTAGCGGACACCGATGGGCTTGGAAAGGCCGCCGTCTGTCGGATGGGACGTTAAGCCGTGGCCCCGTGTGTGGGAGAGCCATACCCTATGCACGTTAAAGAACACGCTGGATGCCCTTGACGGGAGGCTACCATCTGTCTCCCAACAGCTGTTCCAGTGGGTCCCCTCCCCCAACCTTCTCTGAGCCTTCGGGGTCCATGTGACCTGGCCATTTAGCCCATGGTGTGCAAAAAAGTGCCGCTCAGAGGTAAAACAACCCAACGTTAAAGAACACGCTGGATGGCCTTGACGGGAGGCTACCATCTGTCTCCCAACAGCTGTTCCAGTGGGTCCCCTCCCCCAACCTTCTGAGCCTTCGGGGTCCATGTGACCTGGCCATTTAGCCCATGGTGTGCAAAAAAGTGCCGCTCAGAGGTAAAACAACCCAACCCAAACCACACTAGAATTTTACGCGCATGCGCATAGTGCACGTAAAACGCGTGCACTATACGCATGCGCAAAGGCATGCCTCAAATCAGTTGAACGGCGCCGTTTTCAGTGATGCATGCAGTAGCGCACGTGCTTCCATCAGTAGTGGATTTTTGTTCAACATTCCGTGCAACTTCGTAGTTTGTCTAGAAGGTTTCGTTCTGTTTTTGTAATCATTCTGCTTGTGTTTTTTGTTCACCATGTCGTCAGAACAAACATTGGCCTTTATTGAAGATTAGAGGTTAAATAATTCATGAGAAATAATTTATTTATTTAAATTGAATAATTTAATTCATCAGATTTTAGGTTTAAATATTCATCAGGGGCATGAATCACCGGTGGCGAAGTGTGATCGCTAGTTTCACTTCAGCTGGTATTGCTCCTTTGAAACGAGTATTTTTTTTTTCGATCTTCGGCTCCGCCATTCCCGAAAGCATGTAAAAGTTTGTTCTAAACATTGGCGTAAAGTTCTTAAAAAGGAATTTCTCATTTAATTCCAATTCCCTCAATAGTCCAAAATTCCGCGTTTTAAAATAATCTTTCATCCACAGCGATCGCCGGTATTTTTCACTTTTTTCAGCACTAAAATTGCAGCACTTATACCCACTAACATAGAAGCATCCGTTACGTCCATTGCAACTTCAAGTCTACACTGGTGAAAAATTGAAAACTACTTTGGCGTCCGTCCCGTGGCCAAGTGGTTAGGGTGCTTGGCTACTGATCTAAGGGGCCTGGGTTCGAGCCCGGCATGGATGTATGTGTCGTTTTTCTGCTGAGGTCCTGCCATCCTCTCAGACCTACTATGGCATATAAACTGGCAGGCTCCTGTCAGACCTGTGGCAAGCAGCTGCTTGAGGGGGTATTTTTTAGCAGTCTTGTGGACGAGTGGTTAGTGCGCTTGGCTACTGATCTAAGGGACCTGGGTTCGAGCCCCAGTTAAGGCATGGATGTAGGTGTCGTTTTTCTGCTGAGGTCCTGCCATCCTCTGACCTACTATGGCATGTAAACTGACAGGCTCCTGTCAGACTTCGGTGGCAAGCAGCTGCTTGAGGGGGTATTTGACGCACAGGTGTAGACAGTTGAAGGCATACATCCAACGCATTCCATCTAAGGCATGCGCTACACTACTCAGTGTTGAAAAGTGGAATTGAAAGTTGAAGATTAAAGCGCACAAGTGTGGACAGAGCCAAACTTCTTTCAGAGTGGACTGAAATATCTCCCCCTTATCTCAATCCCTTTAGCATATCTAGAATACATTGGCAAGATGGCAGTTTGCTTTTCCTTACAGCAGCTATCCTGGGGTTTGATGTACTCTTCTACCAACGAAGTTGTGATTCGAATGGTGATATCGAGGTAAATTACAAGGCCCCAGTTACAAATGAAAAACTGTCCATAAATTAACTCCAAAGTAATGAACATATCACCTACACAATCAGAACGACTCATTGGATTGAGAAATAAAGGTCTTCTCGCACAAATATAGTTTAGGCTATCATCCAAGTGCTCTATTAAATTTCATTTCTTCCTAATATTAGAACACTAATGCTTATCTGCACTTTAAGAATTTTATATTGCCGTTTGTTTTTACGTTATTGTGCAATGAGAGGTCCTTCAGGCTTTCTATAAAAAGTTGCTCTAATTAGAGGTTACTGGGGTTTTTTTTGATGTGTTGGCTAAATATTGTGTTTTAGGTGATTTAAATATTAGGTTTTGGAAAATGGAGTTAGCTCTTTCCGTTTTTTGATTGTTATTTTGATCAGGATTTTGTTTTCTGTTCTCGAATGAGCTTATATTTTAATGATGTTTTTAGTTTTTAAGGTTTTAAAGTTTTTCTTTAATTTTTATTATTAAAGTGGAGATTTCGGTCTCTGGTTTTTTTTTCTCAAGTGAGATTAGTTTTAGATTTTTTAAAAATATTTTTCGAGTTTTTTTGTTAAATAATATGAAGATTTAAAGGAGTGGGTGTAAAAGTATTTTTGAATTTTTTTTAACTTCAGTTTCGAAAATTGTTTCCCCCCATACGAGAACATTTATTTGGAAGCAAAAAAACAAGATCAAATTCGGCGCCAAAAAGTTTAATTTTTGTAATTTTTAAAACATTTCACTATAATAGCATTAAGTTACAAGTTAATTAGCCGTAGTCATTTTTTTAGCAATTGCTTTCTGTACCACCCTCCAGGAATAAGTTTTTGTTCAACTTCAAGTGGAGCAAATGTCCGATATGTCTAGGGTAAGATCTAGAAACCAGATTTCATTTTTTACATTGAACAATTTTTCTTCCGTAAAAATTAATGTTAATAGTGTAAGGGACACATTCCATAACTACAACTGTGCCCATGCAAAGTATAACCAAAATTTTATCGCCATCACATACAATAGAATTGGGGACAAAATTAGAGCTATAGAAAGTATTTTTCTTCTAACTTTGAAAAAAAAATTTTTTTTGAATATGGACATTTTGAACGTTCAGAAGATTTCGTACATCTGGCAACGTTTTTTGATGAATATGTGGGGAAACAGATCGTTTCATAATTTGTTAAAATTACATTTTTTGCCAATAGATGGCAATAAAGACTAGCAGTTAAGAATATAAGATTTTTTTATTGTATCTGTGACTAAGCTAATAAAGAAAGGATCTATGCAAATATCGACAAATATTTATTGAAAAATTCAGCCGCTTGATTTTACTCTGAAACAATCCTAACAGCAAAATAACGGAGGAAAATGAATTGCTTCACCTGCAGGTTTTGTTTTTTGCAAAATATACAATATTTTTTTCACTAAAACGAGTTTTCCTCCAAAAAGTAAGAAATACATAACAGAGCATATCTACAGCAGGAAAGATCACTCTTTTTAACATTTAATGCCCCATGAATTAATACTTAAAATTAGTAGCACACAACGCACATCATTACTATATCAGTGACAATGCATTTAATCAATTCAAGACATTCTTTTACATGCAGTATTAAACAAGTAATGCACTGCTTACAAATACACAATGAAACTAATATTTTAAGTATACTCAGATATTTAAAATGTAAGCCAGACAGCTGGTCAATACGTTAATATTTTTTCACTGTTATTACAAATTCTAAAAGTACTTACTTTTCAGAGCGAGACATTTAATAAACCGACTGATCTTGGCATATCTTTAAGTATAGGCAAGTTTGTATTCTCAAAAAACTTCTGCTCTTAATCTACCTTATATATATATTGTAATGCTGTTGGTGTTAAACCTCGCAATATTTCCATTCTTTTAAATATGCTAGTATGGGAGAAAAGTACTGTACTGAATCAAGGTGTATTTAACACAAATTTAATATTTTCCCTATTAAAGATTTTACATTTAAATTACCCTTACAAAAGTATCTAATCAGATTCTTATATATGGTTCTGACTCTCTAGAATCGAAACTTTCAATTAATAGTGATAGAAAACTTACTTGGTGACAAACCAAACACTGCAATTTTAGAATAGTAAGGGAAAAATTAAGATCTTTAAAACGAAATTAAAGGGAATTCAAAAATATTCTATATTAACAAAGTTTTTTAGATTAGAAATTTGGATTAACAATTTGCAGCGATACTTATAAGTTGTCTTAAACCAGAACATGGATAAATTGTTGCAAAGATTTGTCTAGTGTTCTTACAATTGGTGAAAGATTTTCAAGGACTTATTACAGAAATGGAGCCCAAGAATCAATTTTATCTTTCATTTTAAAAACATGTAAATGTTATACTCTTAATTGAAATGACAATCTGTTAGTTGGTTTTTTAATATGATAAGTAACATTCTAAACACAACGATACATATATTGCTCAAAATTACTGAAGTAGGATTAAAATTTTCTGTAAAAGTCTTGCAGCCAAGTTGGCCAATGAAAGAAAAATTTTAGAGAACTTATTCTAACAATGGCTTTATGATTTCAAATTGCTATTAGAAACTGCAAAAGAAAAAATTTGCAACAAAAGTGAAGATAGCCTTCTGATTGTTTAAAGGCACTGTAAAATTACAGCACAGTTTGACTTGTTTCTGTAAGTTCTTCAAAAATTAAATAAGAACCTAAGTTTTGGCACAACAGACGTAGGTGAAAAAATGATTCATTCTGCCCAGCATGATGAATGGAAGAATATGGCAATTTTTTTTATGTACATATGTACATGACTGTGTGGTCTTTTGCATTCAACCTTAGTAAAATGCTTTAATGATCAAACAGCATATTAGTCTCCCTTTAAGGTGAAAAATAAATAATCTAAAGTTTATAAAAGTTATTTTCTATTGGCTGAATTTATATCAGTTTAGTATGAGAAAACAATTCAGTTACTAATTTGCATGTCAAAATAATAACTGTACCTCAAATATAGAAATAAATATTTTCACTTAAAACAAGAATGTTAATACTTAAAGAATATCTGCTTTCATGTTAGAGAACTAGTCCAAGATACCAATTTATCTTTAAATATTTCATTGAATTTAAGTGTTTCATAATAAAACGTAACACTATCTCTTATTAAGTCAATGTCTGTCTTAACAAACTTCTAATTTGGAAGAGCAACATATCTGCTCATAAAATAATCTTCCATCCTTGGAACTATGCTTTATCTTCGTATCTTTGATATCTGTTTTTATTCATTATGGCAGTTTTCAAACATTCAATGACTACATATGCACTGATAGGCACATTATAACTGACACCAGTCTGTTCAAACTTTTTATAATTAACTTCTTTTCATCTTGAGAAATGGATATGTGTTATGACAATTTACAGCCAACTAGATCATTATGATGAACTATGTTTATGAATACGAACCTTTGGTGATAATGAGGTTAATCCAATCAAACTGAACTACAAATTTGTAGAACAGAAAGTAAAGACATTCACAATTAACGATTCTCTCAAATAGAGAAAACTAATGAACACCAAGTGTTAATGGCCCCACTGAAGAAGATTCAGTGAAATGAAAGACTGCTAAGTCGTCTGAAGTGAACATCACAAAATTTAGTTTTCTAAATTGAGCTATTGCTAGACACCATCGCCTTCTAGTTCTGCAAAATCATGCAGTACAGAGACTGCATACTGAAGACGTGTTCTGATGCTTGAGTCGCAGCCATGCTGGGCAAGATCACTTAAATAATATGTATTAGACTGTCTGTCTTCATTAATGTACATCACCACTCCGTTAGGGTTATCTCCACTGATAACAATCTTCGTATGATCTTTGAAGAAATTAATCTGGAAAACAGAAAAATTAGATGCATTAGTCTAATAGTGGAAAAAATATCGATAAAAGATTTATAGCTCACGTTTGTCATATAAAAGCCACAAATTTCCTGCATTACATTAAATATATTAAGCAAAATATGTGGACTAAGAGAGTTTCATTTCTGTACATCAAAACATTACAGATTTTCTTTAAATTATCTATTTTTTTTATTATTATTTAGAATTATAGTTCTATCAATTCCCAAGTAAAAAAAACCCCTTAAACAACCAGTTCACCTCTTAGCCAAATATAGGCTCTCATTGTTACACACCTTTATTCTGCAAGTTCAACTGCAC
Organism: Ryuthela nishihirai; assembly: GCA_038380435.1. Lineage (NCBI taxonomy): Eukaryota > Metazoa > Arthropoda > Arachnida > Araneae > Heptathelidae > Ryuthela > Ryuthela nishihirai. The sequence goes on along the minus strand of JAWZYU010000019.1, from coordinate 69,652,597 downwards.
TGGTGGTGATTCACACTTGTTTAAAGGTTATAAAATGCAGGGAATTCAATACCAATTAAACTGATGGAAAACTGGGTATTTTAAATAATCAATGGGTTTTCTGGCACAGTTGATATTGATCACTGAATGTGTTATAACATTCTCAGCTCTGGGTGCTAAGCATTTGATATCAACCATGGAACTTTCATTAGTATAGTAATAATGAAATTTACTTTCAACAATTAGGAAAGTGTGGAAAAATAGCATCCCCTATTTGACACTGGGAGATAGTTTCAACAATTGGGCAAGTATAAAAGGAACCTAAATGTTTATGACTATCTAATGAGAGTTCCATTATTTCATATCAAATGTCTGCTGCCCAAGGCTCATGTTTAAAATACTTTCATCAAAGCCAGCTGCATGAAAATAAATTGATATTCAAAATATTCAGCTCACTGAATTGTATCTTGACAACTTGAACTCCCGTCGTCTATTACTTTACTCAAGCAAGTGTGAATCGCCACTGCCATACTTCAACTGGTGTAGCAAGTGGTGGGTGATCAAGAGATTAAAAGGTTTAGCTTGCCTAATTGTTAAAATTAAATTTATTTTATGATTATCAGCAATGTGATTTCTTGAAGAAATAATTTTTGTTTTTGCTTGGTAGCATAATTTTAGTGTGGTCAAAATCATTAAGATATATTAAAGTATTCTGATTGAATTACAAAAATGAATATCACTGAAATTTATAGTTAATCATAAGAATTAAAACTCTAAAAATTAAGCTTTTAATATAAATGTTAGCAATTATTTTAAAAAAAGAAGAAAATGTGCTTAAAATTATTTCGGCTTTGTTTAACATGGGTTGTTTTACTTCCGAGTTGGGGGCAGGGGTGGCTCAGTTGGTAGTGTGCCAGGCTCGTAATCTGTAGTTCCCAGGTTCGAGTCCCAGCTGGATCAGCGTTGAGATTTATCTCTGCAAAATTCCCCGCCCAGCCCACAGTCAGTAGGGGACACCGATGGGCTTGGAAAGGCCACTGTTCGTCGGATGGGACGTTAAGCCGTGACCCTGTGTGTGGGAGAGCCATATCCTGTGCACGTTAAAGAACACGCTGGATGGCCTTGACGGAAGGCTACCATCTGTCTCCCAACAGCTGTTCCAGTGGGTCCCCTCCCACAACCTTCTTTGAGCCTTCGGGGTCCATGTGACCTGGCCATTTAGCCCATTGTGTGCAAAAAAATGCCGCTCAGAGGTAAAACAACCGAACCCAACTTCCGAGTTGCATTTTTTTGTACTCAATGGGCTAAATGGCCAGGTTACAATGACCCCAACGGCTCAGTAAAGGTTGGGAACTGTTAGATTGAAGCTTCCTGTCAAAGCCATCTGGCATGTTCTTTAAGTATATACATAATATGGCTCTCCTGCATACAGATCACTGTTTAAATGCTACATTTGGTGGACGGTGGCCTTTTCAAACTCCTTTGGTGTCTCCTTTTCCCACCAAGGGCAGAATGAGGGTTAATAAGATAAAATTTATCAATGCTAAAAAAAAACATTTCTTTAAACTAGAAATTAAATTAATAGACTTTGTTGGTAGCTATAACTGAATAAAAATTTAATTTCCTAATGCTTGCAAGACACTTAAAATTAATTGGGAAATATTATTTCAACTTAAGGAATTATCAATAAGAATGTTTACTTTCAACGGCTGTTACAAATCAGTTTAAGATTTAGAACGTTGGAAAGACTAAATTACACTATTTTCAAGAATTCTACAAATGGTTAATATGTTAAAAATCTGAGTTCCTGCCATGTATAGCATTCCCATGATTATGATATTGCTTAAAAATAATCAATACATTGCATTAAAAATGCAAGAGTCAGTCAGAAAGTAGGTTTATAAGGCATATTGGTTCAAGTTTTTTTTATTACAATCCCTAATATGAACAATTCAATGTAATCCTGTTATCACCACACTATTTTTCAATATAGGCTCCACAAAGATTGTGATATCTATATTGTGGAATTAGTTTTCCTATTTCGTGTTAGTAATTTTCAAAAGAGATACTCTCTTGTGGAAGTGAACAGAAGGGGAGGGCTGCCAGATTAGTGTGGCCTACTGATCTGGACAACTATGGCTACTTTTCCACCCTGCTGAGGAGTGGTCAACCTCACTGATGGTCAACCGCACAGGGTCCTGGTGCTGACCATATAAACCCACTGGACTGGACAGATATATGGCTCTGAGCTTGATTATGGATCCTGATTTTGCTGCACTGGTGGGCTTCTGTGGAGGGAAAATCTTCCGCTGTGTTTTCTGTTTTTTTTTCTGTTGTTTTGTATTTCATGGCAGAAGTCAGTATGAAGGATTGGAAAAGGACCAGCAGATTCACAATAGCAAGAACTGCTAATAGTGGATTTGTGGAAAATGTGCAACAAGAGAAGGATAACATCGAACAGTCAATATAATTCAGAACTCAAGTTTAGCAAAGTGTGTAGTAGGAGGCTATAGGTTACAAAACAATTACATGGGTTAATTTATTTTGAGTAGTATATTTTTGCACACAATGGCTAAATAGCCAGGTCACAAGAACCCCCACGTGTTCAGAGAAGGTGACCCATTGGACATCTGTTGAGACAGATGGAAGCATCAAGGCCATCCAGTGTGTTCTTCAACATGCACAGGGTATGGCCCTCCAACATAGGATGGGTACTTGCACAGATAAATCTGAATGCAGTTATAGTTTACTTGAGCCTGATGCACTGAGTCAATCCCTGACCCAATGACTATGTGGAAACAGAAGTGAAATGATGACAGAGTCAAGACTTCGTTTTTTGTTAAACACTCATTCCACGATATGTCTGAAGTTTTGCAGAGATTATCAAAAAGTAGGCTGGATGGCAATAGTATTACCCAGCATTGTTCATATTAGGGACTAATAATTAAAAAAACCCTCTTAAATATAGGTCATGCAAACTTACTGACCAATCCTGTAATCATTTCTTGTATTTTGCAATATCTTGCTATTATTTGTAAGTTGTAGAAGTAATTTAATAGTCAATCTACAATTTAATAATAGAACAGAAGATATCGTGTAACCATGGAAGTTATTAAAAGTTTAACTGAAAACATTTGGTTTCATTGTGAGTGGGACTCTAACCCACATCTTAAGTTTGTAGTTCCCAGACTCAGTGAAACTCAATTTTTCAGATATTATTTTTCCTTCAACTACTTTGCATTACTAGTTTAAAGGACCAACTGTGTAACTAACTTGAAAAAGTTACTGAATATTATGTTAAAGAATTATTAAACAAATATTACCTGAAGAGTCCCTGAGCTCAACTGCATGATAATAGCATGTGATGAGCGCACCCACCGTTTCATATGGGGAATTGAAGTTTTCTTTCTGACTAGTTCTTTATTTAGAAGTTCTCCACCCTATGTAGAACAAAAGAAACATTACAGCTGAAAAATGCTATCAATATACTTAAAAATAATTTTAAAATTTGTTTTGATTTTTACATAATCTTTCACAAAACTTTTTTTGAGTGAAAAATACCTTCAGCTTTTAAGTACAAGATAACCCAGTAGTGGAGCTAACGAAGTATGATTAAATTTAAAACAGTAAAATCAATATCTTTTCTGTGACGCCCACCCTATGAGCTACTATATACAAATTGTGCCTACGTGCAAAGGGTTCCGACTGGTTTGTGTTTAGCTGCAGAGCCAAATAATCTACATTCAAATCTAAGGCATACTTAAGTAAAGGCATGGCAAGGTCTAAATATTTGGAGCTTAAATTTGTGTAACTATTCCTTTAGCATACGTTTTTAGCATAACTATTCCTTTAGCTATTTTTCTTTTACATATGCATATAAGATATAAATATACATTCTGTGAAAGGTAGTCTTTACTAACAAAAGTTCTGCAAAATAAATTAGCTAAATAGATAACACGATTCCAAAACTCACCTCTGTCAAATTCTCATCCATATATTGAGCAAAGTACTTGAGCAAGGTATACCTCTCTTGAAGATGGGCTGGGATACTGGAACTGCTGTGAACACTCATCTTGCCAAAAGTGTCATGAAACTCAATTCTCCTGAAAGTAAAACTTCATCAGTAAGAGTAATATCACAAATTCTTCAACATTTGAAACATATGCACCATTTCTGGTAATATTTTGCTGCTTTTGTTTGTGAGATTTTAATTTACCCAGATCACTTATGGACAACTTACAAGGACAAACTTCGATTCAGAGAAAAAACAGTAAATACATTATTTAAATTTTAATAAAGTAATTTAAAATGTCTTTAAAAGTTATCAGACAACAGTAGGAAATTAATATTTTGAGCCTGCCGAGTTAATTCTTTAATTGTGTATAACTAAATTAATCTTAAACCTTTATATCAAAATGGAATTGATATTTCCAGTTGTGTCAACATTTCTCTTAAAGAAAAGTTTGATAGTGGAATCCATTATTAAAAACTGTTGAAAAAGTAACTGCGAGGTTGGGTTGTTTAACCCTCTTAGCAGTACTTTTTTGCACACAATGGGCTAAATGGTCAGGTCACAAGTCCCCCAAGGGCTAAGAGAAGGTTGGGGAGGGGACATACTGGACAGCTGTTAGGACACAGCTTCCCATCAAGGTCATCCAGCATATTCTTTAACAGGCTCAGGATATTGCTCTCCTACACATGGGACCACATTCAATGTTCCATCATCAGGCAGACAGCCACCTTTCCAAGCCCACCAGTGTCCCTTACTGACAGAGGACAAGGTGGGGGGTCATGTGGAGATAAATATCAACACTGTCCCAGGTGGGATTTGAACCTGAGAATTTCAGATTATGGACCTGGCACATTACTGACCGAGCCATCCCTTCCTCCAGTAGCTGTGATTCAACTGATTACAACAAGTAAATTGCAACTGTAGTATTTTCACATATAAATTACTTATAGTCATTAGCTCAATTGTAACAAAATATCTGAAAGGATTAAAGAAAGATTTCAAAAAGTTGTCACAATATTTAAGTACATGTACAAAAATAGTTTTCTTGGGGGGGAGGGGAAATCTTGCGACTAAATTTCAACATTCTCAAGCAGCCATACACTTAAATTTCGAAAGTGAGGGAGGTGCCATTGATCAGAAGGGTAGTTCCCAGATGTCTCCATTATTCTGAGCAGTCACAGGATGGAATCTTCTGTTCCCAACAAGTTTCTGCAGAAGTGGTATTTAGATTTTTTAGAAATGTTTAACTGTAAATCATTAGCAGATATTTTAATAATGGAAGAGTAGTGGTAACACTTATAAAAATTTTGATAATGCAAGTGATCAAAATTAGGGACTAGAATTTTATAATGAAAGCTGTCAGTTATGAGATACCAAATTAAGGTGACCAGACTTCACCCATTTCAAGAGACATAATTAATCCTTTAAAACGAATCGTCAAAAGTGCCCAGATCTTTCTTTTTTAAATCTGATCACCCTATGGAATAGGTCAGGGATGCCCATTATGGCACATGTGGGCTACCAGTCACCATTTAGCAAGGAGAAGTTGCTTCTAAGAGGTGTTTTTATAAAAAGTAGAAAAACCTATTTCTATTTTTTCAGTAATTAACACATTAAGCAAGTTATTTATTTTCAGTTGTTTGCTACTGATGGTACCACTTTGGTGCTTTATATTCAAATATAAATAAAAATTTAATAGCCTACCAAAGAAATCCCAAATTAAAAGTAATCCCTGGTGTGAAAAAGTTTGGAACCCCAGGAATTAGTATGCCTTTATTATATCTAGAGTTTCCATGAGGGTACTCTAGATACCAATGAAGCAGGCAAAAATACACACACACACACACACACAAAATGAAAATTTTTTAAATAATTTACTGTATAATCATTTAGCAGAAGTACAATTCTTTTGTATTGGTAGGAAATTAAATTTTCTGCTAGGATATATTGTGTAAACTTAAAAGTAGAACATTTTCTAAAATTTTTACTTTGATGTAAAAATATATATATTTTAAATTCACAGATTATTTGTAGACATTTATTCAAGAAATAATTTTATGGAAAACAATGAGTTGTCAATGAGTGGGATTCGACCCCACACACACACAGTCAAAACTCATTTTTCCAAAAAATTCTCTAATTTCATTCACTCTGGTTTAAAATTAATGTCATCTCTTTGCCTTTTGATTGCATAATTACACATCTCTTAATTCAAAGTGTCATTTAAAGATTTATTTTAAAACCTTTATGCAATTTGTTATATTTTAAGATAAATTCTGAACTATCCATTATATTTATAGAGCTTAATTGATAGTGCATTAGACTTATAACAGTGTACTGCCACAACAGCTTAATTGAATAGCTCCAAAGTTTAAAGTGGCACTCTCAGTTGAATAGCAATTTGACTTCCCGTGTTTTCCTTGAGACAGTCAACATATAAATGTTGATTTTCCCCCGATATTTTTAAATTTCAATAATAAAATGGGAAAACTGAAGTATATGAAAAAGCAACAACACCTATATTTTTATGTACTTGAAGTTAACTACAAATTTACATACATTCTGTCAGCAGACAAGCTCATTCTAGTTGAATCATTGAAGAGGACTCCAATGCTGTGATCAGATAACTGGAATCCAAATCCATACTTGTTAGAATAATCTATCCACTTTGTGATGAATGGTGCAAAGTTGTTGTTCAAAGGAGGAGGGTTACTTTTGGCACCTAAAAAAAGGAGAAAAATATATTAAATCTGTTTAATTGGTGCAAATACCTTAAATGAGACTTCTGTCAATGAAATGTAAAGAATGTTAATGCAGCCTTTGCCAACAACCTTTAAATGCATAATAACTAAAGATATGAACGACAATTTTAATGCTGATTGAAACATTGCGAGAGGATACATTTGTATTAATAAAAGAACTAATGAAATTTACTAATTGCTGTTCATATTTAAATTTTAATAATTAAGACAAAGAATTCTAGCTAGATCTAATCCACATTTCCACCAACTTTTCTCATTAATAGTTTGCAAACAGAATTACACTAATTGTATTTAATATTCAAATAATGGCTATTTAAAATTATGTTAATAAAAAGAATACAAAAATTTCTATTGAACAGTAAATGGAATCCACAATAATTTAAAATAAGCAATCTAACAAACTGCTATATTTATATTCTTTACAAATTAGTAAAGAAATTCAATTATGAAGTTGATGCCATCACAAAATAAATTTTTCCATTTAAATTTTCCTTCTAAAGTGAGCTATTAAAATAATGTTAACACTAAAATATTTTCGTATAGAACAAAACTCATAGTTTTAGCTCATAGTTAGAAGAAATTTATAGTTTAAATTTATTTGAAGAGATAAATTTATTCACTAACACCTATGAAATGGATGGAAGATTTTTAATCTTAGTATGTATTCATAACTAAGCAAGAAGAAAAATAGTACCATAATAAAAGAAATTAAAAAACATATCAAGAATGACTATTGTAACCCTGACCCAGAAGACAATTGTTTTCTGAATTTATCACAAACTTTACTGTAAACCTTATATTTCAAATTTATATCTGAAACACTCATATTAAGAGAATTTTATACTAAGTTACATCTTTATGCAAAAGAATATTATATCCCTTGAAAGTAATGTTTTAAGCTTTCATTTAAATCAATGTAATAAAATTTCCATTCTAAATGTGAATCTGCTCAGTCGCTTTCATATTCTAGAATTGCTTCTAAACATGGAAAATCTCTCCAAAAAACGAGTAATTTTTCACAACTTAAGATGAACAATTGCAAAAATTTAAAAAATTTTGCCGTTTGCTGGATAGTTAGGCAACAGACAATATCTCAAATGACAATTTTTTTTTTTTACCAAGGGGGAGAATTGATCAGGATTCCAAATGCAAAGATATACTCTTATATTCGAAATTCTTATTTTAACTTTGCTTTAATATTTTCAAACCCCATATTCTAGGATGCATATCCTATGACCGAGTGGTCAGTGCACTTAGCTACTGATCTAAGGGACCTGTGTTTGAGCCCCAGGTAAGGCATGGATGTTTGTGATGTTTTTCTGCTGAGGTCCTGACATCCTCTCAGACCTTCTATTGTGGCATATAAACCGATAGGCTCCTGTCAGACCTCTGTGACAAGCAGCTGCTTGAGGGGGTATAAATTCTAAGTGTTGATGTTTCAATCATTAAGTTCTAAAGGTATCAAGGCTAATCACAGTATAAATAGATAAAAGCCAAAGCTTTATCCACTCACCAAATAGCAATTTGGCATTTTGCTTACTTAGAATAGCAATATATAATGAAAAAAAAAAAATGCTTCTCTATGATCTTTTAACCAGAGGCAATACCAAGCTAAAAACACTGGTTCTTGTCCGATCACTGAAGTTAAGCAGCTTTGGGCACAGTCAGTACTTGGGAGGATGACCGCCTGGGAACACCAGGTGCAGTTGGCAAAAAATCTGCGAGGCCCCTGCCATCTTCACAGATCCTTCTACTATAGTGCATTAAACTGACAGACCTCTGCGGCAAGCATCTGCTTGAAAAAAGTATTTTTCATTTTTATGATTTTTGCTACTATCCGACCCTTAGATTATAATAGGCAGTGTGCGTGGGTTGATCAGAAAAAATGCTAATTGAACACCATCAACTTATTTACATATTGTGCCAGCTGAGGACAACTGACATGTGTAAGCTTTCTCTTCAACCCTGGCATATGTTATATCACTTGCATGTGGAGATATAAATAGGTGTGTTGTTTTTCCTCTGAGCAGCATTTTTTTTTTACACATAATGGGCTAAATGACCAGGTCATAAGAACCCAAGGTATCAGGTTTGGGGAAGTGAATCTACTGGAGTGCTGTTAGAAGATTGAAACCTCCCATCAAGGCCATTCAGTGTATTCTTAAACATCTCTTAAACATGGCACCATGGCTTAATATACCATCCAACAGACGTAGTATATTCTCTGCAGGGATTGTAGATTTAAATCAGTAACTTATAAAGGGGACTGAAAAATAAGGGAATTAAAATAACTTTTCTAAGAGGTTAGTATGTAATCCTCACAAAAATATGCTCTTACCTTCTGGCATTGATTCCAAACTTGTTAAAATCATGCTGTAGAGTGTTAGAGTAGTACACCCCTGTTTCATCTTCTTAGCTACAGAAAATGGACACAAAAATCAAATATTTGAGTCATAACTCAAAACATAACACACAAATTGAAACTTGTTTCTTCTTGTAATTAGCACATCTTACAAAAAGTTTGATATTTCATAGTTACAGCACGAGTTCAAATTACAAGTAAATGGGTGTGAAATGGATGGGCTTTGGATGCTGTAGGGTGTTTCACTGCATGTTGCAAAAAGTAAAACATCACCAAAACTTTGCAAAAAATTTTTATTAAATAAAAGTGCCACAGCTCCGTTTTGCAAAGCCTAACTGTACAATACCTAATTTTTCCATATCTAGCGATTCAGACCCAGTCCTAGGCATGCAACACATGGAGGAGTGATGGCACTCTATGAGTTGTCAATTTATTGAAAATTAATTTCTTCAGCTGAAAATTCTATTTAACTATTACTGCATAATGTATTTAGGGAAAACTTCTTTTCAAGATGAATTAGTAAAAGGGGCAACCACAATGGGTTCTCTTTATATATAAATAATTGTTTATGTTGTTAACTACTTCATTTGAATTTTATAATTCACTTTTTTTCCAACCAGATTGGCAATCGATACTTTTAACTAATTTTTCTGAACTGGTGGGAACCAGACGGATGAGCTGGACACCTCTGGATGAAGGCTTTTGAAGAAAAACCTTAAAGGCTTTTTTTTGTTATTTGACAAAGCAAACTAAGATTCAGGAAAAAATATTAAAAATATCAATTTAAAATTAGGCTATTACAGTATTTTTAGTGAGTAGAGAATGATGCAGTAATAGTAGTTAACAATAACTATGCATGCAAAATTTGTTATAGTTTAATGGCCATTTTGAGTACTAGCTAGTACTATGTCAATAGGAAGTCAGATTTAGAGCCAAGTTACATCTTATACAAGCTTTTTGAAGAAAAAAGGGAGAAAATAAAGATATCAATATAAATCTCAATTTTCAGTAATATTGTTTAGCATAAGAAATGTTATGGAAGTGGAATATTTATCAGAAGAACGTTAAAATAATTATTCTGAACAGGCTCAAAAAACATGCTAGCATGTTCCAAGTTCTTGTGCATTGCCTTAAAAATAAATACTATTCAAGCTCTCAAAGGAGGGATTTAAAAATACAGAAGATCAAATGATAGTCTGATATGAAAGCTTAGGTTACTGGATTGAAGCTGTTTAATTTTTTTTTCATAAAATCACAAGATGAATTAATATTTCTTGCATAATTGACCATAATTGTTAAAGATGGAAAAAAATTATGAGAGTGGAATAAAGAGCTTAGAAGCTTTGCAGTTTTCTCCACAAATTTGGGTGTCTTCCCATGAAGCAGTTATGAACTCTGGGGGAGTTCAAAGATGGTAAAGATGTCAAATATGTATGTAATGTGTATAATAATTTGTTTTAACGTGTTTCTTAATCTATTAAAATAAAAAACTTTACCAGATATAAATTAGACATATTGCATTTAATTTTTTTTTTACATTTGCACCTTTCCCAAATGGAGAAGTTCAAATATGTTTAATATTGTCATTAATTGTCAAAGTCTTGGACCTTTATTGGATCAAAAGAGTTTAGAAAGTTAAAACTTTATGCAGGTATTCGTAACATAAATTTTTAATTGTAAATTAGTTTATCTAAAGTGTTATATTGTTTCTTGACATCGTTCACACATGTATCTAATCTATTTTCGCTTAAGGTAATGTTAGAACACTTCCTATAAAGCATGTCATTTCAAAATACAAGCATAGAATTGAGGAACCATTCACTGATGAATGGATATGACAGTTGTTCCAGGAAAGTCATGATGATTGCTTTATCTGTGGACTGGAAAGAATTAATATATTTCACAGTTTCAAATTCAAGCAACTTACTCTTATCTGGACAGAGAACATTGGTTAGCTTTTGCCTTAAATTACTTGGAAAGCAATTATCCTTCTTTGGACTTGGTGCAATTGCTTCACTTCTTGGGTAATTCTTAAATAAAAAAAAAAAACTTTGAAAAAAACCAACATTTAATTGTACAAAACTGACTGATTTGACAAAACAGATTTTTTTTAGTTCTAATATACATGAAAAACAATTTACATAAAATTTAATTTTATACATTCACAGTTAAACTATATTGTTTTTAAGGAATCGCATAATTAAAAAAAAAATAACTGCTGATGGAAAATATAAAATAGTTTCCCCTTACATATACAGAAACTTGTTCCATAATGCAATTAGACCAGTGTCTCACAAACTGTGTGCCACGGCACAGTCGGCACTACTGTGTGTCACGGCTAGTGTGCCGTGGCACACAGCTGCGAGAGATTCCAAGTATGCCATGGGATATTTTCAAATTGACACTAGATATTCCAAAGATTTCATTTTAACTTGACTTGTGTTATTTACATGCTTTAATATCGACGTGCTTTAATAAAAATCTTTCAGATTTTATCAACTGGGATCTTGTAAGTATTTATCAAGCTTTTTCCAAATTTTGATATTAATTTTTGATTATTTCAAGCCATAGAATGGACAAATATTTAAAACAAACACAGAGTTAGGATTAATTATATTTATTATTATATTTTAAATAAAATGCATTTAACGAAACTTCAACTTTCCTCTTTTTACGTAACCATCAAAAATTCTTTTTTAGGTGTGCCGCGGAAAAAAAATTAGATTCAGTGTGCCACAGAGAAAAAAAGTTTGCGAGACACTGAATTAGACCATATTCTCAAGCAAATCTGCCTGCATTATCATTCACAACAGAAAATAACAGAACAATTGAGTTCTTTAACACAATCTGAAATCGTTAATCAAAGTCCACATTGCTCAGTTAAGAGAATGTGACAATGACAGAACAAGATGATGCATAAAGGAAGCAAAACAAGCAAAAGCACCTAAGGTCATGTCTAGTCAATTTTGTACCCTGGACAAGCAAGATTGAGATGCTTCACTATTGGGTAAAAAGTTATTTTGAAACCTATTCAATAGTTATTTTACAATAATAACCATGTAATGATTTGAAATATGCACCTGGTGCAGTTGCCCCATTTGTTCCTGTCTTGGTGCAGCCCCAAATGTACCCACTTAAGGCCATCAATGGTGAAGCACGGAAAATTTGGAAGCAATGAAATCTGATTGTTTATGAAACTGGTGCATATGATTCATATTAATTTCTAATGAATACAGCCAGAGTTCCTTGAGAAAATGCAAATTGAAACAGATGAAGAATATATTGCATTTCTACATGGAATGCAAAAACCCCAACTTGAGTGAACCTAAAGCAGAATGCAGAAGCATTCAACAAATTTCAAAAGAAGTGAATATAAGTACCCATAGAACATATATCAGTAATCAAATGTATGCTTTTTCAGAGGTGCATTCATTCAGGATTATTTGTTTTCAGCAGTTTTCCTGTGGGTTTGCAGTATCATAACTAGTAATTAATGGTAAGAGTGATTGCACAGAGTAAATTTTATTATGGTGTTGACAAAAAATATGACTATTTTATAATAAGTTTAATTTTTGATAACAATATATTCAATTCTTATTTTCTGCATTTTGAAACTCATTTTCTTTATATTTCTCTTATTATATATAAAAATTGATCTGTCAATTTAAATAAAGTACTGTTTTACAATTACTTGATCTTCATTTGTACTATATAGTGAAATGTCGGTATAATGAAATTGAGTGGGTGACCCAAAATTATATTGAAATGCAACGAAAAATATGCATTGATCATAGCACACTAGAAAATAATCATTTTGAAAAAAAATTGTTTATTAGTTTTTCTTCTTAAAGTCAGATTTTTTTTCTTAAATTATCTATTCCAACAAGCATCTCTCCAACATTGTCCAGAATATTATTCCATGCCATTATGAAACTAAAAACTTTATTCCTTATTTCAATATGGTGTGAAGGAGGGCTGCTAATAATGAAACTAATAAACTTAATGAAAAAATAACAAAGATAGCACATGATAAAATGCATGGATTGGAACTGCTTTGGGAGAACTTTTAATTACATTACCATTATTTACAATACAATCAATTGCATAGATCCCCAAGTTTGAAAAACTATTTTATGTTAGGATAATGTGGTAACACAGTTTTAAAGCATTATGCCAGCATGTGTGGAGGGCATCTATGCTAAAATGAGATTGTATATTGCCTAGTGGTAATTTTTGCCAATCGGAAGTGACAATCACAACATTAAATATTTTGAGGAAAAACTTTTTAGCCAATATACAGGACTTGAACCCACATCTCTCCAGAAACATGCCAGAGTATTCTACCATTGAACTAATGCCAGCTCATCTTTTATCCACTAATATTGAGAATTTAGATTCTTTACCAAGGACTCTGAAGAGTTAAGTCTTAAAATTAGAGGAAAAAAGATGAGCTGGTATTGATTCAATGGTAGAATACTCTGCCATGTTTGTGGAGAGATGCAGTTCAAGTTCCATTTGTCAGCGAAATTTTCCTCAAAATATTTGATTATTGATGTTAAAAAGTCAACAGGTAATACTGTGATTGTCATCTGTGTTTAAATCGCAGCATTATCTGTTGACTTTTTAACGTCTTATAAATCAATAAATATTTTATGGGAAAAATTTTGCCGACATACAGGACTTGAATCCATATTTCTACGAAACATGCCAGAGTATTCTAAATTTGAACTAATGTCAGCTCTATCTTTTTTCCCACTATGTATGACTTTAAACTTTTCCAGAGATTTCGGCAAAATGGTTTTCACAAAATATTTTATTTGTAGATGTTAGAAAGTAAACAGGTAATGCTGTAATTGTCATTTATGTTTAAATCATTAATAATGCTAAATTGCATGAAGTGGCTTCATTATTTCCATCTTACTCGGTGCAATATAAGAGAAATAGTTGCCACCCCAGATCATAGATGGCATCGAAATCTCTGAAGAGTTTAAAATCATGCATAGTGGAAAAAGACAGCTGGCATTAGTTCAACGATAGAATATTTTGACATGTTTCTGGAGAGATGTGGGTTCAAGTCTTGGATGCCAGCAAAATTTTTTCCATTAAATATTTATTGATACCATGTGTAATTTTATTAAAGTATTATAACCAACCTGTGGCTAGATGCAAGAAACACCCGAAAAGCTTGATAGGACATAACAGTAATTTTGTGTATTACAGTTTCTATTTTATGTTCAGTTTAACAATTTAACTATGTAACCACTTAGAAATACCTTCTACATTTCACTTAACTGCTTGTTAACCTTTATATGCAACATAAGAATCCAAAGATTAATGTCATAACGAATAAAACATATCTACATTAATTCATCTGCTTCTGAAGGTTCACAATCATACCTTATTCCTTACCTTTGGTATCTCTTGCTTTTCTATCTTAATATTTGGGTTTATGTGAAGGGCTGTCACACAGCTGGTAACTTTCTCCACTTCTTTGGAAATATGTTCAACTGTGGTTGTCCTAGGGGAGAGGAAAATTGGACAATGTTACATAACATGCAATAAATAATTGTCCAGTAAATATTAAATATATTAAATATAATTTTAAAATCGAATGTAGAGGTGTTAGGTCCTAAAATTCAGTAGGAATATTTGAAACAAGAACAAAAGAGGGAAACATACTTCATTGGCAGTTTTGCCCTCCTTTGCTCCTGACCCAACAATTCGGTACACATGGTATTAACAGTGCCAAAAAACTTTACTTTAATAGCTTTAAACATTTTTTCATAATAATGCCACTAAGCCAGATTCAAATATTAACTCTTTAAAACCTGGCCTCCTTGGAGATTGAGAAGTGCTTGATTTTAAACTTTTCCAGGTTTTAGAAAGGTATACCTAGTGATAAAATTTTGGAAAAAATATGTTTTTGATGAATATTAAGCTGTAAATTTTGAATACGTTTTAAACTTTATTCAATGTGTTAATATTCTGTATCAAAAACAAAACTACACACAATTATAATTATGGGGTTTATACAATTATATAAAACCCCATAATTATATATGAAACACAGGGTGTTTCATATATAATTATGGGGTTTTGGGAAGTACTGTCCCCTACTACACAAAAGGCATCACACTGAGTGTTTTGACACATCAGAATATTTCTCAAGAGATGTTATGGTAGTTCTTAGTGCAACATTTCCTGACAGTTGAATTGGCATGGGTGGTCTAATTCTATGACAACCAAAGAGCCCTTGGTTGTCATAGAATGGTTGTCTATAGATATAAAGGGACAATATACTTCATTGGCAGTTTTGCCCTCTTTTTTTTGCCTCCTTGGTTGCCTATAGACAACCAAGGAGCCCTTGGTTGTCATAGTTGACACTTTTCTTGTGGGGCTTTGTAAGCATTGTATTTACATGGACAAAATTCAAGACCCGAATATTTGAAAAGCTAGAATAAGCAACTGAGCAAGTAACAAAAGATATGTTGCAGTGTATATGGCAAGAAGTTGAGTATCAACTGGACATATGCAAAGTCACAATTAGTGAATTTCCATATGTGCACCATTATGTTCAAAACTATAAGGTAAGCTTTCAATTAAAATTTTACTTTCCTAAATGTATTTTTCTACATATTGATTCTCGAAACCTGGCCATTATTTTTAGACACCCTGTATATGTATGGATACTGTTGTTAGAATTAGGGGAAAAAAAAAGATTTAAAGTACCTTGTAACTAAAGACAAAACTGGAAATTTAGGTGCAGTGAGGCAGGAAGATGTTGGCAGTGACTGTGGCAAATAGCCACTAAGGAAAAACTTGTGCTGGAGAATTTCCACTAAAGTTGGGCGATCTGATGGCTTGCTCTGCAACATCTTAGCTATAAGATGCCTTGCTGAGTCCGATATTGAAGCTGGGATGCAATACTTGTTGTTAGTGATTCGAGAATAAGTCTCATTGAGAGTTGAGGTCTCAAATGGAGGTTGACCGACTAGCATAGCATACCTGAAACAAAAAATAAGAAATTCATTACATGTAACAACCAAAACAAATAACTTTTACCATTTTCAACTTAGGATTAATTGATAATCCTTGATAATAGCTTTAAAAGTGCCTCTGCACAATATACACAGTCGTATCAGAATAATATGACCACCCATGGAATCAGGCGTGTTACAGAGTGCACATGACAAGGTCGACCACATGGAGATGTGAGCAGCAGACCAGGACAGATGAGCCATAGTGCATAACGTGAGCACAATGGGCAGAGGTATTGATTTGACAGATGTTAAAAAAGGAATGACCATTGGCTACTGCACCAAGGGTGGAAGCATCTCGGAGTCAGCATGACTTCATGGGCTGTTTTGCGAGGTGCTGTAGTAAGGGTGTACTAAGAATGGACCATTGGCACACTGAGTACCTCCAGACATAACTGTGGAGCCCCAAAGGCCATCGACCCCAGAGGAGAACACTTCTGTTGACTGGTAAAAGGCAATCGACACACAACAGTGCAGAAATTGACCACTCAAATGAATGCTGGGGCACCCAAGTATGTGTCCTCAATAACAATAGAGCAAACCCTGTTAAGCATGGGTCTCAGGAGTAGACACTCCTGAGAGTACAATCTTTAAGATTCCTGAGAGACTCTCTTTCAAGTACAATCTTTAAAATTAATTTAAAGATTGTACTTGAAATTGGATTTATTCACTGGTGGCAGTGTGCATGTCTGGGGGTTGTTTTCCTGGTATGACCTGGTACCACTGGATGGGTACTGGTACCACCTGAATGCTAATATCTCCCTGTTCATCCTCGCTGACCATATGCATCCCTTCATGTTGGACGTTTACCCTGGTGGTGGTGTTTACCATAAGGACGATGCGCCCTGCCATGCTGCTAAGGTGATGCACAACTGGTTCCAGGAACACGACAGCGATGTCTCCATTGTCCCTTGGCCAGCAATATCGTCCAACCTCAATCCCATAGAGCACTTGTGGGACCATTTGGATCGACAGGTTTGGTGTGCAGACCCACAACCATGTCATCTCCAGAACCTCTGTGTTTTGCTGAAGTCCGAATGGGCTCGTGTGCCTCTGGCAACCTTCCAGAGCCTCATTGCATCCATGCCGTCTCACCATTGTCATTCGGGCCAAGGATGGTGGTTATTCCCATTATTAGGTAGGTGGTCATATTCTGATACGATTGTGTACTGTTGTTAATATCTAACTAGCATTAATGGTCTAACAAAAATATTGTTTGTAGCTGGTAAACTTTGCATCCAAGTTCCTACTGACTTTGATACATTAAGGTTATGCAGTCCAGTTTTTCTGAAACATAATGCAAACTCTTAAAACAAGGAATGTGGGAATGGAACGAAAATAAAATGGGGAAACAAATTTTGCATTCCAGAAAACTAAAAATTCTCCAGTGTTTATGATGCATAGGATTACTTTAAATTGAAACTTTTTTTTTTATGAATGCTTAAACACAGAAATGCATGACAATGTAACACTATGTATGATAAACAGAAGTTTAAACATTTTATATCTTGTACATGTTTTTTTTAAGTTTGGGGAGGCATGGAAGACCTAGTTGGTTAATTTATGAAATGGAACTTCTTTTCTAATGAGACAGTTTGTTTCCTCAGTGGGACAACATTTCGATTTACAATTATCTTAGCAGTTAGCCATTTATCCTACATTGATTCTTGGTATTTATATGCTCTCTAAACAGGATTTTGAATACCTTTGAAATAATTTTTTTTATCTTAAAGTAAATCTGCAATGGTAATTTTAAAATTTGTTATTCACAATTTTATTCATGGCTGTCTTTCATTAGTCAGTAATATTAATTCCTTAACGAATAGAAGACAAAATTTGCTTATTTGAAAAATTCTCTAAAATTTTCAGCCCTCTCTGGCTGTTTGTCCAAAATTACATCTTGGCAGGTCAAAAATTATAGTCTCTGCATCTTTATAACATTGATTAAAGTGCAGCCAAGATGAAATCTCTTATCTGCACGAAGGGATGAAAAGGTCTGGGATAATTTCAAACAAGGAAACTTTTTCGTCTTCTATACCTGAAATTGGATTTAAAAAATGTTTGATCAATAGAGACATGTGAATCTGGCATATCCATATTTTCAGCTAATTAAAATTCACTGGTGTATTTTGCATATTCTTCCCAGGAGTGAAACTGTTAGTGCAGGCAGTGCAATGGACCAAGGATTATTTTATACCATTCAAATATTTCGCATCAGAGTGCATGACAAACTAATTTAGTCACAGATTCTTTCAAGAGACTGAATTAACACTGCAGTTTTTCCATTTCTAATTATTAAGATGAATGCATACAAGTACAAGCCGTCCAGTGGCCGAGTGGTTAGCACGCTTGGCTACTGATCTAAGGGACCTGGGTTCGAGCCCCGGATTAGGCATGGATGTGTTCGTTTTTCTGCTGAGGTCCTGCCATCCTCTCAGATCTCCTACTGTGGCATATAAACTGACAGGCTCCTGTCAGACCTCTGTGGCAAGCAGCTGCTTGAGGGGGTATTTATTATTTTTTTTATTTATACAAGTACAGTAGAATAAATGTTCACTTCAGTAATAAAAATAAAAAACAGCACTATGAAACCTTTATAAAAAAAATTAATCTCAGTGGTTCAGTTTCAGAGTAAATTTTTAAAATTGTTATTTATCCTCACATGTTCTTTTTCACCTTTCTGGAATTTCTTATATATAAAGCCTACTTATTATTTACAAATTATTACATTGTAGAGGAGATTGCCGACTTACATAATGCATCCCATGGCCCAAACATCAGCTGCTAAACCATGTCCCTGCATGTTAAGAACTTCAGGAGCTATATAATTTGGTGTTCCACATACTGTACTATAAAAGAGAAAAAAAAAATTAACACTGCACTTTGAATGTTTAGTCAGAACTTTTGTATTAAGTTTCAACTTCATTTTTATCATAAGTTTCATTTATCCTTTATAGCAAAAAGAATGTAGATACCTTACCCCTTATCTTAATTGGGTTGGGTTGTTTTACCTCTGAGTGGCACTTTTTTGCACACAATGGGCTAAATAGCCAGGTCACATGAACCCCGAAGGCTCAGAGAAGGTTGGGGGAGGGGACCCACTGGAACAGCTGTTGTGAGACAGATGGTAGCCTCCCGTCTAGGCCATTCAGCGTGTTCTTTAACGTGCACAGGGTATGGCTCTCCCGCACATGGGGCCACGGCTTAATGTCCCATCCGACGGACGGAGGCTTTTCCAAGACCATCGGTGTCTCCTACTGACCGTGGGCAGGGTGGGGAATTTTGCGGAGATAAATCTCAACAGTGACCCAGTTGGGACTCGAACCTGAGAACTGCAGATTACGAGCCTGGCGCGCTACCGACTGAGCTACCCCCGCCCCTCGTTTTTATCATAAGTTTCATTTATCCTTTATAGCAAAAATAATGTAGATACCTTACCCCTTATCTTAATTGGACTAATTAAAAAAATACAAAACATTAAAAAGCACATTTTATAGTTTGTTCAAGTACTCTAAAAACTAAAGTATTTAGGAAAGATCTGAAATTATCTACAACTTAAAATTATAAATGTTTTTTTTTCACAAGCTGCATAGCTTATTCTTACAATCTTGAAGTTTCAACTGAAATGTGCAGTCAAATTAACAAAATCAAACATTTAAATTTTATTAAAAAACACGAATACTCTTTTAAAACACGAAAATAAGACACCAAGGATTTGCATGTACCTTGAAGAAAATGAATGCAAATTTAATATATTACAGCCAATGAAAATTAAATAATCAATAAACCAATTAGTCTATAATAATAAAGAATGAAGTGGAGATATGTAACAACCATATTGCCAATGTAATGCCAAAGACATTTTAAGATGATATATACACACACACACACACATTCTAGCTTTGAAATTTTCGATATCATGTTAAAACCAGAGGGCAACAAATTCTGTTTCAAAGAATGCCAGGTTACTTTGCTACAACTCTATTAATGAAAGCTTATATTGGAAGAGCCAACATTTACAATTTCCTGATGCAAAAATAAAGTTGAAAAAGCAATACTTATATGAAACAGAACAAAAGCTACTTATTTATCCCAAATGAACAAAGTTAAAACACTCAATATTTTTGCCTTTTAATCCTTTAATTGGCATGCTTGCTTCTTAACTCTACTAAATCACATAAATTTTACGAGTTGTTTAAGTGGTTAAACAAGCTGTTTCTATAATATTCTACATAATACTTTTATTTTCCATATTGTTGTCTTTGATAGACTGCTTGTATAGTGAAATAGCATTATTACTGCAAAAGTATAGGAATTTCGGCTTGGTAGCCAATATACAACAGCATTAAATTTTAATATTTCTTTTTATGTTTTTTATATACACTGCTGGCCATTAAAAGTGCAACACCAGGAAGAATTAGATTGTTCTGAAATATGTAATATGGGTAACCCATGGGAGAACATGTAAACGATTCAAAGCGCACCAAATACACACGTGTGGCAGTAACGCCCCCTGGAAGTGGTATAAGGATTACAAAGAGTGTGTAAAGCACTGGAATTGTGTTTGCTTGCAGTTCTTGTGCACTAAAGGATCAATTATGCTCCATCGAAGAACACTGCATCCATATGACCAGGTTTCAGACTTTGATCGAGGGAGGATTAGGGGAAGGCAAATTATTGTACCAAGACATCAGTGCTCATGTTGGACAGAATGCTGCCACAGTGATGAGGATATGACATCAGTGGGTAGAGGAGGAACAAATTCACTCGCATAAATGATCTCAATGGCCCTGTCACACAAACTAATGAGAGGACAGACATCTTGTACACATGGCTTTGAATGATCATACAGCCACATCAAACACCTTAGCTCAACAACCAGTGTCCACATGTACGATTCGATGTCGTCTGCAGCATCAGGGCATCTTTGTAGGCAGCCATTGCTTTGATGCAAGAAGATATTTTATTGACTCAGCACAGGCATATGCAACGGCAATGGTGCCAAGAATGTTGTGCATGGATATGTGAAAGACACTGGATCATCTTTTCAGCTGAATTCCACTTCAGTATGCAGCACCATGATGGATGAATCCATATCTGGCGGTACTGCAGCGATAGGCTCTGTGAGACATGCATGATGCAGCGCCATACAGGTCCAGCCCCTGGTGTTATGGTATGGGGTGCCATTGGACTCCACTCATGCAAACACCTCGTATGCATTACCAGTACTTTGAACAGCCAGCATTACATCACTGAGGTGTTGGAGCCTGTGGTCGTACCTTATCTTCGGGGGCTCTAGTGCCATTTATGAACAGGATGCCCAACCATATGTGGCATGCATCGTCCAACAATTCTTGGATAGCCACCATGTGATACTTCTGCCTTGGCCTGCACGTTCAATGGATCTGTCCCCAATTGAACATGTCTGATCCATGATCTGATGATGACTAACACACCAGCAGCTGCTACAACAGATGAACTTTGGCTACATATCGAAACTGCATGGACTGACATTCCCCAAACACACATCTGACATCTCATCCTTTCAATGCCAGACCGTGTAGCATGGTTATTGCCACTCATGGTGGCTACACAAAGTACCGATTTCTTTGTATTCCACAAGTCTAACCAGGTTGTATTTGTAATGATTTGATCCTTGTAACATAAGCTACGTATTCACTAAATATGGCTTTGAAATCTGTCTTTCCTGGTGTTGCATTTTTATATGGCATATAAACTGACAGGCTCCTGTCAGACCTCTGTGGCATGCAGCTGCTTGAGGGGGTATTTATTTTTTTAATGACTTGCAGAACCATTCCAAAGATTTTGGCAAAGGGAAGTAGTGGAAGACACAAAAGTGATGTTGCTCAAGGGTTAAGTCAAAAGTTTATTAATGCTTAAATGAAATAGTTGCTTTAAATTTGGGTGAATAGGGGGCAGCAAATGGTTTTCTGCTCTCCTCCTAGGAATGCATATTACGATTTGTTTTCACTAATCCGAAGGAATTAATTGTAAAAATGGCTCACGTTAATTGTAAACACAGACACAATTTGTGTCATTTAATGTTAATGATTTAAATACACATCTACATAGAATTTCCAACCAAAAAATATTGTTAAAAACGCATGTACAATTATTACTGGAGACACTTTTAGGTTATTCTATGTAAAATATTAGTAGCTGATTACCATGCAATTGTTAAATAACTTCTAATGATGCTAATTTCCTTAACACTTTTAAAGAATGTATTCCTATATTTGACACAGCAGATGTTTGTTTGAAATGCATCTATAGAATATATTTCATATGTTACACTTACAAACACATATGCTCTATTTTTTAAACTTCTTAAATGTGTGCAGTAGATGTTTTCTGAACATATGTTTTATGCACTGCAGTGTATTTCCACCTTAAAGCCACCACAAAATATATCAGTTTTTACTTACAACTTTTTACCAGTTGTTTCCATTCCTCCAACATGCGTAGCCAATCCGAAGTCCCCTATCTTCATCTCCATGTCTTCAGAGAGGAACATGTTACCCAGCTTTAAGTCTCTGTGGATTACTCCTTGCCCATGGACATAACGCACTCCTTCAGCTAATTGCAACATGTAGTAGCGGACTTCAGGCTCTGTTAACACTTTCCGATTCTTCAGAACATGCACAAGAGACTGGAAAAAATGGGGGGAAAAGTTCAAGATATTTGGCAGATCATTGCTTTTTTTATATGCCAACATGGATCAGCAACAATTTAGAATCAAACCTGGAGAAGTGCAAATCTTACACTGAACTGTAATGACTTAATAGGATCTAACTTTAGTATACCAATATGCACCAAAAGGGAAGCAACTGGGCAACAGCTTTTACTCAATTGCTCCTTAAAGTCGTTTGGATTTTAACGAGGCACTAGTAACTCAGTCTACTTCGTATACAAAACAATTTATATTCCCTCCAAGTACATTATTGGGTGCACCAATATTTACACAATATATAAATTAGAGAAGTTCAAGCCTTGATGAAATTAAACACAAAATGAAGTATTGGCAGCTACTTAAGGAAATTTAAACTAAAATATCTAAACCCATTTATATATTTCTCAGGACTGTAGAAGAAGAGGCCCAGTAGAAGGAGAGAGTGCAAAATGACCATTCCACACATTTTTGGGAAGAAATCGTAAAACAAATGCACTTTTAATGTCAATGCCAGGTAAGAGTTGTAATCAGCAGGAAATAATCCATAGGTGTGGGAAAGAGGGGGCACATCCTACTTGCCTCCCCATTGCAGACACTTAGCACAAAGGGAACTTTCCCATCCTCATAACGGGTTGGGTTGTTTTACCTCTGAGCGGCATTTTTTTGCACACCATGGGCTAAATGGCCAGGTCACATGGACCCCGAAGGCTCAGAGAAGGTTGGGGGAGGGGACCCACTGGAACAGCTGTTGGGAGACAGATGGTAGCCTCCCGTCAAGGCCATCCAGCGTGTTCTTTAATGTGCACAGGGTATGGCTCTCCCACACACGGGGCCACGGCTTAACGTCCCATCTGACAGTCTGCGGCCTTTCCAAGCCCATCGGTGTCCCCTACTGACCGTGGGCAGGGCAGGGAATTTTGCGGAGATAAATCTCAATGCTGACCCAGCTGGGACTCGAACCTGGGAACTACAGATTATGACCTGGCGCACTACCGACTGAGCCCCCCCATCCTCATAACACCCATGTTTATCTCCCTCTTAACAAAAGTGGGGTGCATCAATAAAACTGCACTTAAATATATTTCCCCTTTGCATTTGTCATGGTTTTTCATATAATTTTATTGTCAACACTTTTTGAAAATGTCAAAACGAAATTCTAAAGATAAAAATCCCTCATCATTGAGACTTATGACACTTATCTATTTACCCCAATTGAAAAAAGCTAGAATACTCAATATTTTGACGTTTTAAAACCTTTAATCAACAGGTTACTTCTCTATTGCACCACAAAATTTATGAGCATGATGTATAAGTGGTGAGCATTTATACAATCATCACGAGTACGATTCATTTTCATAATGACTTGTACTAACAAAATAAGAATGTTAAATATTGAAAAAAGCTCTACATGTACGACAAATTCACTTTTGCGCCGAGATATAATTGTATAATGGAGCAGTGAAAAAAAGAAATCACCTGCCAACAGTGCTCCAGAAGATCATTGCCATGACCTTGTACTTGCATCTCCGACAAGGCTGGCCTTGATCTAGTACTCTGTTACTAGTGGCGCAGTTTTCGATTATATCTGTTGCAATGTTGTGATTTACAGTCCACAAAACAGCCAAAGCACCAGATGTTCACCGTGAAAAAAAAGAGAAAAACAACTTTTGGAAAAGTACACACTCCAGTCCACAGAGCTCCAGCCCATTCACAAAGCAGGAAACGTTGACCTTGATGGCCCACGTGAGGGTCGTGTGTCCTTGAACCCAGCTGGGTCAGTGATGGGGACGCGCAGACTTATGTATATACGTATACACAGTACCTGTGCAGAGCCCCATAGTTGTGGTGCATACCAACAAGTATGTCTCTGCAGATGTTACGGGGACATACATTAAGCGATTTTTCTTCTAGCCTGATACTTCTACAAGAAGAAAAACTATCTTTAATTTCGTTTCATTTTTCATTTTCCTTAGTCTTTTTCACTTTTTTTTTTCACTGCTCCAATATGAAAGATTTTTTAAATTAGCGAATTTTGGTACTTTGTTTCGTCGTGAACTAAATATCGTAAGAGGCTAAATATTATAAATCACTATTAAAATGATAAAAAGCTATACTACATATTCATCTTTCTGTTGCACAAAACAGGGAAACGAGATGTTCAGCGTAAGAAAATATTTTCTTCTGAAACTACGCCCAATTACTATTTCTTACTGCGCAACGCTAAAAGTTCTATGGAGTAAAAAAAGTAAAATTTTTAAACTTCAGCAGTGATCTAAGTACATATTCAATTTACTGTAAATGACGATCTTAATATTTCTTTACTGAGAAGCTTTTATATTAAGGCTAGTTTGAAACTGTTTAAAAGAACAGGGCAACAAATATAAGTCTTATAGTGATCAGAAGGCCTGTGCTACAAGTTAAATTTTTATTGACCTCCATTCAGATTGTTAACAATTGGAAAGGGAGAACAGTCCTAATGGAATTTAACCCGAAATGCAAGATTGGGAATTTAAAATAACCCGAAATGCGAGACTGAGTCCTAGGTGTCACAAGAACACCACGGACTCAGAAGGTTGGGGAAGGGGATCCGCTGGACAATAGGAGACAAGTCTTCCGTCAATGCCAACCAAGGTTACGTAAAGTTGAATTCTTTAACGTGCATAGGGTTGGGTTGTTTTATCTCTGAGCGGCACTTTTTTGCACACTACGGGCTAAATGGTCAGGCCACAGGACCCCGAAGGCTCAAAGTAGATTGGGGGAGGGGACCCACTGGAACAGCTGTTAGGAGACAGATGGAGTCTCCCGTCAAGGCCATCCAGTGTGTTCGTTAACGTGCACAGGGTTTGGCTCTCCCGCACACGGGGCCACGACTAACGTCCCATCCGACGGACGGCGGCCTTTCTAAGCCCATCGGTGTCCCTTACTGACCATGGGCAGGGCGGGTATTTTGCGGGAGAAATCTCAACGCTGACCAAGCTGGGACTCGAACCTGGGAACTGCAGATTACGAGCCTGGCGCGCTACCGACTGAGCTACCCCCGCCTCTCACGCACGCGAAGCACGGGACAACGCTTTCAAGTCCAACCGGTGTCCCCTTTTCTTACCGACGGCAGAGAAGGGCTAGAGGAAAAAACAACGCCGGAACAGTTTGGACTCTAACCTTGGATCTGCAGTTTACGAGTCTAGCGCGCTACCGATTGAAATCAACTGCGGGTGAGGAAAATTCCTCAAATACCTTTGCATAAGATTCGAATTTCAACGTTTTGGCTCCATTTGGTACCGCATCAACTACTCGATAACCACATAACGTATCGTGTATTCGGTTGAAAAACATTCCTCTTACGAAACGTATCAAGGGGATGCACATCCTGTTGCTGACAAGACCACAGCACTTCGATACCTTGGATAACCGCCCTGCCTCTTCCACCACCCCTTTGGTGACACGGCCGCCGAGCATAAGAGGCGAGAGGTTACTGATGCGCGAAGTGGGCTGCACACATCCAACGACACTTTGTCAGCTGCCTTCGATCGCAGCGCGTATCTCTCCATCGGAGGAGTACGAGCACGAAGAGATAATTACTCTTAATAGTCGGTTACGGTTGGAAGGGATGGCGGAGAGAAGGATCGCAGACGCGAGACGTGGCGGAATCTCTCCAATGAACAGTGAAGATATTATGATGGCATATAACCCACACGTGATTTTTTTTTAAGGATCGAGAGGAAGTAGAAAACACGGGCAGGGGATTGGGTGAAATGATGAGAAGTATTTAACGCAAAAGATGTTCATATTATTGCAAATCACTGCTCGCACAACGGGGAGCCTCGATGCCTCCCCCCTATGATTATATTTTTAGTTTAAATAAAAACCTTCAGCAGCTGGTTGCCAAAGAGGCATGTCAGTATAATGTACCATAGAGAAGAGGTGAGGAAGGCGAAACCTCAGCAGAAAGACAAAAAAAACATGAACTTATCCGGGATCGAATCCCTTTGATCCCGGATAAGTTCATGCGCTCTAAACTATACAAGGCTCTAAAGCCAAGCGCTCTAAACTATACAAGGTAGAGTAAGAATTAACCGGAAAGCAGTCCCAGTATAATTTTTTTTCTCCTGCTTTATAGGTCTAACAATTTTCCGAAGAAAAACAATATATTTTAGCCTCCGTTTCAGTTACTATCGTTCTGAAAGAAGAGTATCCCAGAGTATCAAAACAGTAAAAAAAGCTATATACTAATGATAGGTATTGATATACCTATTGATATTTTTTTGACACACTATTCTAGTTGGGTTGTTTTACCTCTGAGCGGCACTTTTTTGCACACCATGGGCTAAATGGCCAGGTCACAAGGACCCGAAGGCTCAGAGAAGGTTGGAGGAGGGGACTCACTGGAACAGCTGTTGGGAGACAGATGGTAGCCTCCCTTCAAGGCCATCCAGCGTGTTCTTTAACGTGCACAGGGTATGGCTCTCCCGCACACGGGGCCACGGTTTAACGTCCCATCCGACGGACGGCGGCCTTTCCAAGCACCATCGATGTCCCCTACTGACCGTGGGCAGGGCGAGGAATTTTGCGGAGATAAATCTCAACGCTGACCCAGCTGGGACTCGAACCTGGGAACTACAGATTACGAGCCTGGCGCGCTACCGACTGAGCCACCCCCGCCCCCATGACGTTTTGACTTGACAAATTTCATTACAGAGAAGCGAGATTCACACAGTAAGTTGTCCCAAAAACGAGAGTAGTCGGAAGCCAGTTTTCTGAAGATTGGGATACTTTGCTTCTGGGATTTATTTCCAAAAGTCAGTTACTAGTTATGTTCAGCTACCGCCGCAAGCGCGTAACTTGTGTGTACTGCATGAAGAGTGATGACGCAGAGTCCAGTTGCATCATCCGTAAAAATAAATAAAAAATAAAAATAAATAAATACCCCCTCAAGCAGCTGCTTGCCACAGAGGTCTGACAGGAGCCTGTCAGTTTATATGCCAAAGTAGAAGATCTGAGAGGATGGCAGGACCTCAGCAGAAAAACAACACATACATCCATGCCTTAACCGGAGCTGGAACCCAAGTCCCGTAGATCAGTAGCCAAATGTGCTAACCACTCGGCCACGGGACGGCCTTGCATCATCCGTACTTGTTTAAAACAAGTTTTGGTTATGTTTTCTTCGTAATCTATTGAAAACGGCGATTTCAATGATATACTTCTGAATTTTATACCTCTCGGGTCTACGGGAAGCCTACCGTTTCCTCTCCCTAATCTCAAAGGGTTAATATAAAATTTTAGGAAAATTGGCAATGAAACCAAATCTTGTCTCAGGAGTCGCAGTTTGCCAACCTTTGGTATATATCATTGTTTCATCCGTTTCTATAGATGTTACAAGTGAAATTGCGTCGGTGCTGCTTAGAACATTGCAGGGAACTTTCTGTTCTACGGCATAATTTCGTCTTTCGCAAGACAGAACATTAACCTTCGGATGGAATACAATTTTCCCATACAACAGAACTCTGTTCCACTCACCAAATATGCAGTAGATGTGACTTTTTTTTCCCGGGAATTGCATGTGATTAACCCATTGGGTGGGGCGGGGGTGGCTCAGTCGGTAGCGCGCCAGGCTCGTAATCTGTAGTTCCCAGGTTCGAATCCCAGCTGGGTCAGCGTTGAGATTTATCTCCGCAAAATTCCCCGCCCTGCCCAGGGTCAGTAGGGGACACCGATGGGCTTGGAAAGGCCGCCGTCCGTCGGATGGGACGTTAAGCCGTGGCCCGTGTGCGGGAGAGCCATACCCTGTGCACGTTAAAGAACACGCTGGCTGGCCTTGAAGGGAGGCTACCATCTGTCTCCCAACAGCTGTTCCAGTGGGTCCCCTCCCCCAACCTTCTGAGCCTTCGGGTTCCATGTGACCTGGCCATTTAGCCCATGGTGTGCAAAAAAGTGTCGTTCAGAGGTAACCCAACCGACCCATTGGGTTGGATGATTCCCAAGGTTGCAAAAATGATATAGTCACGTTTCGACCAGAGGAAAGTGTGTGGAGTGATCGCACTTACTGGACCAGGTTTGGTCGCACTACCAATCTTTTGCTTTCTTCGCTTGTCCAATTTTTGCGGAGATCCACTGGACTAATTTTAGGCCTGACTTGGGGGAGAAAAATTTGCGATAGACATCTGTGAAGTAGAGAGATATTAAAATCCATGCTTAAATTGTAGCTAGGCTAAATTCATCAAAATTTTTGCATTGCTTTGGGAAAAACCACGAACAGCGAAATCTAACGTGGGTAATTCTATTTGTTTGCGTGTGCACTTCCCAGAATCCAGTCTTTGTTCCTGGGAAGAGTCTTCACTTAGGGTATGGTTACTTTGAATCTTAATTGACTGTTGTCACTTTAACTGTCACTTTAATTTAGAAAGTCGAGTTAGCACACTAAAATACGATTTTAATGTAAAATCATCCACCTCTCTAAGCCTACGGTAATATTTTGTTAACTTTGAAATTTCAATAAATTTAAATTTTTTTGTTATTGTTTTTAAACCAACATCTGTATTTTGGTCGCAACTACAATTAGGAAATACGGGAATATGTATTGCTAGCTTGTGGTTTGTTCCTGGTTACAGTCTAAATCGTCTTTAGGCGACTCAAAATTATTTTTAGAAAGCAATTTTCAAAGTCAGATCAACAATAAGTACTTATATGTATTCCTGAATATTAGAAATTCTGAATGGTTAATTATTTTAGTTAAAGAGGTTCGTATTTCATACCGCATGTCTCAAAGAGAAAAAGTTGCGGGTGATTAAAATGGAGCACTTCTGCTCTGAGCTCCTTATATTTAGACCGATTTCTTGGATCATACACTTTTAAATAAACAAAACTCGCAGAAACAGCTGAAAAAATAATTTACTACTTTCGATGTTATAAATGGGGAAAAACAATGTAATTATAAGCCTTTAATAACTCGAAATCAAAATTCTAACCCTTTCAATTATTTAAAAAAACGAACGCAGTTTTATTAAAATCATGCAGGGATTGCCAGTGGTGCATTCAAGGGATGACACCCAGGTACAGTTGCTACTCGAACCGAGGCAACTCCTGCTCAATTGAGGGTTGGCACTTCTTTAACAAACCTTATGGTGTTAAAAGAAATTTCTTAGTTTGAAATAGCTAAAAATAAAACACTAATTTCAGTTTCGTATTTACTGTTTAGAAACTATTTTGAATCAATCAGCCACAGCAGGAATGAAAGTTCGACGACTTTCACAAAGTACTTACTTTTTTAGGGCAGTTCTCTAGGATGATGTAAACATTTTCGTCGTCTTCGAAGAAATGATGGAACCGAACTACATTTTTATGTTGAAGCGGACGATGCAGATCAATCTCCCGCAGGATCTGGAAAAAAGCAAAACCACGTGTTCAAAAGATTGAGAGCTATTTGTCTTAACTGTAGCCATCCAATGCATACAACTAATGCTTTTATAAAGAATAAGTTTGTATATAGGGCTGAAAATGAGCATATGAAAAACATGCGTGATCTTCAAAGTTTTATTCTAGAATGAAATGCGATTTTATTTCTAAGCTCACAAATGGCCTATCCATACTGAATAAATTTCAAGTTTTTTCTCTGATCGTTCATGCAGTGAAAGAGTCTTTAGGGTTCATTGCTTTAACACCATTTTGAACTTGCCCAATCTTCCCTTGAAATTCAGAGCTCTGCTAAAAAACTACTTTTTTTCGAAGATTTAAAGCCGTCATTATAACTGATTAATAACAAAAATGCTTATCGTTTATAAAGAATTGTCAAGTTCGGCACTTCTCTCCCCCCCCCCCCTCATCTATCTATGTATATTTCGACCTCCTCACAATTGCTTGACTGGCGTCCAACGAGGAAGTGTGATAATCGGATTATGGCTAAATACATGGTCAAGGTGGGTCCAGCATAATGCTAGCTAATGTGAGAGCCCGGGGGAGGGGGGCTTAAACGGCCCTTGCTTCAGCCGGTCCTGGAAAAGGCGAAAGGTGGCAGAAAACGACAGAGAGAATGACGATCTCCGAAGCAGAAAGGTTGTCGGTGGAAATAGTCTGTTGGTTGACTCAGCGGCACTTTTTTTGCACACAATGGGCTAAATGACCAGGACACATGGACCCCCGAAGGCTCAGAGAAGGTTGAGGGAGATGGAACAGCTGTTGGGAGATGGCAGCCTCGCGTGTTCTTTAACGTGCACAGGGTATGGTGCACTCCCACACACTGAGCCACGGCTTAACGTCCAATCCGACGGACGGCGGCCTTTCCAAGCCCATCGGTGTCCCCTACTGACCGTGGGCAGGGCGGGGAATTTTGCGGAGATAAATCTCAACGCTGACTCAGCTGGGACTCGAACCTGGGAACTAGAGATTACGAGCCTGGCGCGCTACCGACTGAGCCACCCCTACCCTTCGCAATCTGACAGGATTCAGCCGCCTGTCTACGATGATTTTACAAGAACTACATATTCTCATTAAGAATTGCAACTCTGCAAAATGAAGAAATAAAAAGCTTTATTAAGTGTAATCACCTCTCAAGATGGCGTTCACCTAAAAAGACTGAATTTTACTTACGCATTTGAGCCCCTAGGAGAAATTGGTTTTGATTTTGTGAGTTCTGTGCGTTTATAAGTGTATAAAGTGATTATAAGGCCATAGGCCTGATTCTTGTTATACTTCGTATAATCAAAGCCAATTCGAGGAGAGAGGACTTTGTCGTAGTCTAGGGGCTCCCTCCTTGGAGGAGGGTCTAACACTCTCTCCGACAAACAAAAGTATTAGCTGCCTGGTGTTAACCCCAGGGTACCAGGTAGCGATGGCTAGTGAAGTAAGTGAAGTGAGTGATATGGCCTCTCAAGGGAAGAGTGCCCTTCTTGAAACAAATGAACGGTTCGGAGAACTAGACTCCATATTAAACAGTAGTGCAAGTAAGGTGACTAAACAGCAAGGAGCTGAGATTAGAAGCCTGTTCAATAAGTTACAAGATGTAGTGAACGAACAAGAGTTGAAAATCAGTCCCCTCGAGGGAAGGTTATCTGAAAGAGAAACGACTGCCATAAGTAAGGCGTCAGTCTCGAAAAGCTAAGCTGAAGTGACAAAAAAGGTCTGACACCTAAGCCCAAGAAGCGAGATCAACAACATATAATGTTGATATACCCTCAAGACGAGGGTCAGAGTTCAGAAGAACTCAAGAAGGATCTATTAAAGACTTTAGATCCAACTAAGATGAAAATTGGCATTAAGAATGTCAAAAAGATTGCGGAGTTCTAATAGAATGTCTGATGAGTTTGATAAGAAGATATTGAAAAATGAAATTCAGAATAGTCTTAAAAGACAAGTGTGCGGCAATAGAGCCCAAAATTAAACTGTCACAGATCATAATATATGATGTTGATATTAAAAAGGAAGCTTTAATAGAAAGAATTAAAGCACAAAATGTAGCTTTTATGGAAGCCTCAATGGAGGTGAAGTTCTCGATAAAGGGCAAAAAAAATAAGAAGCACTGGATAGTGTAGGTTGGCTCAGAGAGCTTTAAAGTATTTATGAAAGAGAAAAAACGTCAATGTAGGTTGGTCTCGTCTAAATGTCAAAGAATACCTAAAAGTGGTGAGATGTTTTAAATGTAATAAATTTGGTCATTTCCAGACCAATTGCACAGAAGAGCAGAACTGTGGAAAATGTGGTCAAAAAGACCACAAGCACTGGGACTGTAAAGAAACAGTCTTAAAATGTGTCAATTGTCAAGCAGCTAATGACAAATACAGATTAAATTTAGAAGTCCAACATTCCAGTTTGGACATGGAATGTTCATGCTATAGAAGAGAGCTTGAATTATTAGTCAAGCGCATACGATACTAAATTTCACTTGTCAAAAACAGTTCAAATAACTCTGCATCATGTCAGAGCTGCAACAGACTTGTACTATATGTGGAAGAAAAAGATTTCGAAATAGCCCTAGTACAAGAACCTTATATATCAGAGCTCCTTGGTGGCCATAGAATTCGACCGACCTTGCCATCTCAGTCACGAAACTTCAGTTAAGAACTGCCTAACACCTTTTGAGAAATGTTGCGGTGCACGTGAAACTGAGGGAATATTCAGGTAAAATATTCAATGCGATAATTTTGAGTATTTGGGATCAATGCTTCTCGAAACCCCCGCCATTATTTGTCATATACCCTTATAAGTTTGAAATGCTTCTAATATAAATTCCTTTAGAATATTTTCTTCTAATATAAATTCCTTTATAATTCTTTCTAAAACAACTCAATCGACTGTTGCTCAATATCGCTCGTAAGGCTGCCTTCTGCAAGAGCATCCATGAGCAATGAATGTTTCACGTAACCAATTCTGTTCACTCACAATAGGGATTGAGCAAGGGAAAAATAGGTTCCTATTAAGGTCAGATCGCTTTATCGATAACGAACCTATTTAATGAACATTTCTGAAATGATTAAGAAACTCCGATCACTGGAGATCAGCATCAACCTTGATAAACACTGCGATATTCACGCGCAAAAGTACAAGGTAAGCAAGCAGTCACAATATAGGTCTCTAAAAAAAAGCGTTAAAACTATTTCAATATGCTCATTAGCGAAATTATTTCTATGATGAATGTCAGATTACGACACTGAGGGCTGTTTAGACAAACGGCGCTCAGTAAAGAATCATTCAGAGCGACAAGAGTTTATTCCGCTGAGCATTTGTTTGGCACATCAACCAGCCCACGAGACCAAAGCTCAACCGCAGGAACGACAACAATGTTGGCCCCGTCGTCAACAATCCGAGTCTCGCCACTACGACTGACATCACCGTCGTCGGCGACACAACCTAACCATTCACGTCAACATCAGATCCGCCCGCAGCTCAATGGCTTGCATCTCAAGCCAAGTCCCCAACAGCCAAGCCACACGACACAGTCAAATCGTTCTCATTAATCTCCACGGCTCCGGCGCGTGTCGAAATATT
This sequence comes from Ryuthela nishihirai, assembly GCA_038380435.1. Classification (NCBI taxonomy): domain Eukaryota; kingdom Metazoa; phylum Arthropoda; class Arachnida; order Araneae; family Heptathelidae; genus Ryuthela; species Ryuthela nishihirai. The sequence continues at coordinate 69,618,780 of JAWZYU010000019.1, read as the reverse complement.
GCGCTAATTAGGTCAACGTCCACCAGGCGCCGTATTCCGTGAATGCAGATGAACCTAGCAAATCAGTGTTCTCAGAAATCCTGCGCCAACAGTGCTCCCCAAATGAAATTTCACCCTGTGTTTCCAGAATGGATGTGACGTAATTTCCATCTCGTGGTTCAACAAACCCCACTTGCGTGAGGTCCATTCAACCCATCCAATAGCTGAGCTGCGAGAGCAGAATGAGGATTGAGTTGCGCCTAATCTGGACCTATCCCAAGAGTTGATGACACGCAGAAATGTCCCGCTAACTGGCGACTTATTCTTGGAATTGGCGGGGAAAACTGCAGTGATGTAAGACCAAATTGAGACTTCTGGTGTGCCACGATAGTCAAGAAATAAAAATTGTGAACCCAGGACTTTAAAGAATTCCTGCTTTTAGTAATTTTTTGCATTCGGGTTGGGTTGTTTTACCTCTGAGCGGCACTTTTTTGCACACCATGGGCTAAATGGCCAGGTCACATGGACCCCGAAGGCTCAGAGAAGGTTGGGGGAGGGGACCCACTGAAACAGGTAGGGAGACAGATGGTAACCTCCGTCAAGGCCATCCAGCGTGTTCTTTAACGTGCACAGGGTATGGCTCTCACGCACATAGAGCCACGGCTTAACGTCCTATCCGACGGACGGCGGCCTTTTCAAGCCCATCGGTGTCCCCTACTGACCGTGGGCATGGCGGGGAATTTTGCGGAGATGAATCTCAACGCTGACCCAGCTGGGACTCGAACCTGGGAACTACAGATTACGAGCCTGGCGCGCTACCGACTGAGCCACCCCCGCCCCTAGCATTCGAGGGACTGATTGTTGTTTTGACCATGGAGATTTGGAATTGCCGATACTTCCCTATATACAAGAAAGCTTCCAACATTCCAAGGGTTGAATCAGAGAGAGAACATACTTCGCACAAACTTTATTATTACGTATTTAAACCACTAATCAAGACCCACATCAAGACCCCAAGAACGCATTTATTCTCAAAATTAAAATTTTCACTAAGTCTTATAAGGGGTCTGTCATGAATGTTACATTAACGAATTTGAACTGAATAACTTGAAACGTTTAGCTGTTAGACACCCAACCTAAAAAGGCATTGCAACACCGAGTTCAAGACCATCTAAAATGTCTGGAGTTTTTCCCCCCAGCAACAATTGAACTTCATAAGATTAAATAAATCCACGATCAAACTTCGTAGGTTCAAATGAGATGGCCTTGAAGTGTGCTCAATGTCCAACTAAATAGTATTGACCGGATTTAACTGATTTCTTTCACTTCAAAGTTAATCTCTGTACAGTCGCTCAAAAAAATATCCGAACACTTCGTTGATTACAGAATTCGTGTCACGTGACACGAAGGTTGCCAGATCACTAATTTCTAAAACAAACCGTTGCCAGATATTTTTTCTGAATTCTGTAATCAACGATAGTGTTCGGATATTTTTTAATATATATATAATGTGTATGAATATATAATGCAATGAATGTGGAGCGTGTGCAGTTACCGTTCACAGCAAACTGGAGCGGTTGCGGTTAATGTTCACAGTACATTGGATCGTGTGAGCTCACAAAGACCTGGATCGTGTGTGCTCACTCACGGAAATATTGAGCGTGTGCAGTTACCGTTCACAGCAAACTGGAGCGTGTGCAGTAACTGCACACGCTCCAGTTTGCTGTGAACGGTAACTGGAGCGTGTACAGTTGCTGTACACGCTCCAGATATTTTTCCTGAATTCTGTAATCACGTGACACGAAGGTTGCCAGATCACTAATTTCTAAAAAAAAATCGTTGCCAGATATTTTTTCTGAATTCTGTAATCAACGATAGTGTTCGGATATTTTTTTGAGCGACTGTACATATTTGCCTGTTTTATAAAGTATGCAACAGTTTTTAAGACCTCACCTTTTCTTTCTGATGAGGCTTCGTCAGCCTGCTCTTGGGGATGATCTTGCCCGCATACACTTTGTTGGTAGTGAGATCTGTCAGCTCGTGAACACGAGCGAAGCCTCCCTGAAACAAAAAGATACAGTTGAGAGTTTGAAAATTACATTTCTTACACATTGAAACAGGAAAATGCAATTTTGAGGTACAGGATAATTACAAAGCAACTTTATAACTTTAAACGTTCATAACTTTGTCACACCAAAGGGTTGGGTTGTTTTACCTCTCAGCAGCGCTTTTTTGCAGACGATAAGTTAAGTAGCCAGGACACAAGGACCCCGAAGGCTCAGAGTAGGTTGGGGGAGGGGACCCACTGGAACAGCTGTTGGGAGACCGATGGTAGCCTCCCGTCAAGGCCATCCACAGTGTGTTCTTTAACGTGCACAGGGTATGGCTCTCCTGCACACGAGGCCACGGCTTAACGTCCCATCCGACGGACGGCGGCCTTTCCAAGCCCATCGCTTTCCCCTACTGACCGTGGACAGGGAGTTTTGCGGAGATAAATCTCAACGCTGACCCAGCTGGGATTCGAACCTGGGAACTACAGATTACGAGCCTGGCGCGCTACCGACTTGAGCGACCCCGCCTCACACACCAAAGGGAAAACGACCAAACAATGACTTCATAAATAATCGTGACAAACCTGTCATCTTCAAGATTTCGTCTTTGATTCTCGTCAACTTCTAGAGTCGGAATAAGATTTTCTTCTCCTTTAAAAATCTTTTATTCGAATCTCTATGCTGGGATGCTTGGTTAACCCGTGATATATGACCGTGCTCTTAGAATCACCATTAAACAACCGATTTTTCCCCCACAGGTAACTGACAATTCATCGCATTCTTTTCATACTCTGGCTTGACGATGCTCAACGAAAAAGGTACCAACGAACTTTTGTTTTAATCGCGGGGCGAAAGGGGAGGCGGGGAGGAAGTTCACCGTATTAGCGAAAAACACTTTCAGCTCTTTCTGTAAATGTGGAATGCTAAATAAACAATGAAAAATTTGCGGAACAGTGAAAATACTAACAGAATGAAACAACAGTGCGCACACAACGGGATAAATGGACAGGTCACAAGGACCCCAAGAGCTCGGAGCTTCGTAGGGAAAGGAAATATCTTTTCCAGTTGATGCTTTTCTCCTACCTATACACCGCCAATAGAAAAATTGAACCCTCCTGTTAAACAGGAGACTGGAAACATCAAAAGCTTGGCACGCTACCGAATAAGAAGAACACTCTCCCCTAGATCTGAGGATTGGAGTTGTTTTATCTCTGAGAAGTCCTTTTTTGCACAGAATGGGCTAAACGGTCAGGTCACAAGAACTGCTGGAGACAGATGGTAGACTCCTGTCAATGCCTTTCAGCTGGTTTGGTAACATGCACAGGGTATGGATCTCCTGCATACGGGGCCACGGCTTTAACGTCCGGGAGCATTTTCAAGCCCATCAGTATACCCCTTTCTGATCGAGCCAGGATGGAGGTTTAGAGGAGATAAATTTCAATGCTGCGACTCGAACCTGGGAACTGCAGATTATGAGCCTGACACGCTATTGACTGACTCAGCCAACCCTGCCCGTTAGATCCGAGATATTATCAGGGCTATATATATATTTAGTAACGGACAAAGTGTTTTGTCAGCAGAGGGAACATCTAAAATTGTTATTAAAAGGTCCGAGTGTATAATTATTTACAGTGGGTAATCATTAACAGGTCGCAGGCACCGTGAAATTCAAATAACAGTATGGGAATAGTCTGTTAGTCGGCATAAAACTGGAGGAAATGGAATTTGTAGCAGTTATGAAAACTATTCGTTCTTTCCCGAGGCATTTCAGAGGAGGGCATCAGATCGCCTTGGGTTGTTTTACCTCTGGGCGGCACTTTTTTTTGCACACCATGGGCTAAATGGCCAGGTCACATGGACCCCGAAGTCTCAGAGAAGGTTGGGGGAAGGGATCCACTGGAACAGCTGTTGGGAGACAGATGGTAGCCTCCCGTCAAGGCCATCCAGCGTGCTCAGTAGTGGGTTCTCAACCCAGTCCCCCCACGCACAGTGCTTTCCCCCCTATGACGTCACAAGCCACGCCCACTTCCGGCCACGCCCCTATGACGTCACAAGCCACGCCCACTTCCGGCCACGCCCCTATGACGTCACAAGCCACGTCCACTTCCGGCCACGCCCCTATGACGTCACAAGCCACACCCACTTCCGGCCACGCCCCTATGACGTCACCGACCACGCCCACTCCCTATGACGCAACATGACGTAATCATTACATAATCATTACGTAACAGGCCACGCCCCTTTATTAATAATTAATAATTCCTCCCCTTTATTAAACCCCCTTTCCCCCTCAGTGGCGCCATCTGTTGACAGTGAGAAGTACTATTTTCCCAAAAAAACCCTTTATTTTCACTCTAATTTCTCGTTTTCGGACCCACCGGTCGCCCTACCTATATTTTAAGCCCTCCCCCTTATTAAAAACCCTCCTGGCGCCATCTGTTGACAGTGAGAAGTACTATTTTCCCAAAAACCCCTTTATTTTAAGTCTAATTTCTCATTTTCGGCCCCCACGGTCGACCTACCTATATTTTAAGCCCTCCCTCCTCTTGTAGACCCCCTGGTTGACCTTTTAAGCCCTTCCTATATTTTAAGGCCACCTCCTTCACTCGGCTGATGCAAGTCTCAGAATAATTGTACAGAAAGGAATGATACAAAATTCCTTAGTAATTAAACACTCATCAAAATTCCCTTACCTCTATTAAAAATCATCCTACAGTTGAAACTCATTTTACTCTTACTGCTTCCATAGAAAATACCATAGGGTGAAATTAATAATGGTTTAAATTATTCGTAGGGATGGCATGTTAAATCTGCTTTTAGAACACACGTCTGCAGTGGAAAAATTTTCAAACTCCGTTAATCAACTCCCTAGTAATTAAACACGCGTCAAAATATTCCTCACCTTTATTAAAATCACTCCACGGTCGAAATAAAAATCAGTTTTTCTGTAGGTGTGAAATCGTTGGCAGATATTTTTCAGAAATATGTAATCAACCATAGTGTTCGGATATTTGATCCATAGTAAGACATGAACGATGTTTACCTGTCATCAGCGACCCCTTCTACGGATCGTATGAGAGGTAATTGTTACGACAATTAGCTACGTGAAGTCGTGTTCACGTAGCTAATTGTCGTAGGGATTTCACAGGTGTGTTCCATGGAGGCGCCACTGAGGGGGAAAGGAGGGTGTTTTAATAAGGGGAGTGGCCTGTTACGTAATGATTACGTAATGAATACGTAACAGGCCACTCCCCTTATTAAAACACCCCCCTTTCCCCCTCAGTGGCGCCTCCATGGAACACACCTGTGAAATATCACCACGTTTTTGTTTTTAACGTACGGTTGAATCGTTCTACGATGCTAGCTTTGGTTTCATTATGAGTGTGTTTTTAAGATACTTTTGAAATACTCTGTTAATGAATTCAACCCCCCTTATCTGTTTGTAATGTCAGATATTCTGAAAGGTTTTTGTGATCAAAAGCTCCCACGATTTCCGTTTTAAAGGAGCACCACATGCATATTTCGAAAGCACGTCTATACAGGCTCGTAAATATTTGTAGACGTCATCATGTTTACTAAGAGATGGCAAATCTACCAGATCTCGACCAATGGGATGGAGTTACAGGGACACGTCACAGGTTTAAGGTATAAGTATTACCCTTCGACGGGCTGTAAGGCATTATTTTTTCCAGTATCGACTTGCTATGGCTTGTGTTAAACGTTCCCTGACCGATGGTGATCTTCCTGCGAAGCGACTTGCTGTTAGAGATGATGATAGCCATATGTTTCAACTCGGATCGGATTTGTTTGCGAGCGTTTGTGAATATCGGTCATATCCTAAAGTGCACATACGTGTGTTCCAGAGTGATGACTCGTTAAAACTATATCCTACAAAGGACGGTGTGATGCTGTCTGAAGAGCAGTGGCATGGACTGGTTTCGTATGCGTCTACAATCGTCGAAGCGTTCGAAGATGTCGAATACGGCGAGTATGAACTGGACGCTATGGTTTGCCTCGTCGTGCTCAAAGGTGGACACGGCGTGGTCATTAAAAAAAGCATCCCCCGTGACGGAGGACTTGTATTTTCGTCATCGGTTCGGCTCAGCGTCGAACAGTGGCATCGGTTGACAGATTTATGCGATCCAATCACCTACAGTTTGATGGCTCTGAAGTTTGAAAACGGTAAATTTTGGAATGCAGTGCGGAAGGTAGAATTAGCGGCAAATCTTCCTCGAAGCCCACCATCTAATGATCGACCCCTTGAACAAGACAGCAGTGATTTCGTAAAGCTTATGGACTGTTTAAAGCGGACTTTGAAAACAGATCTCCGAAAAGAACTGTTTACGCTGCTACGTAAGAACTGTTTCGGGTGTGAAGTGGATCATCCGAGTCAACTTCGCCATTCGTGCCTCACCATAAACGCTGAATCAGCTTACGATTATTTCCCCGAAGTGGTAAGAAACGTTAATCTAACTGATATTGCCGTAAGTTTTGTGGAAGAATCATGTATCGAACTAAATCGTCCTGCTAATGTCGCGTTTATGTCTAAATTGAACTTTGCAACAGTACTAAAAGAGGTGCACGGTGAACTGGTATGTACGAACTAAATATTAATGTGACCTTAATGTAAATAAATATGAATGTCTCTGATATTTTTGTCAATGTGATTTCTTTTGTATAGTTAACGGGGATTTTAAGGTCAGCCTTAGAAGTGTTAATATTGTTCTCTGTATCAAGACCTCTCACAGCTAGCAAGCTATGTTGGGTCGAATGTTTTATATCGGGTGGGTGTAAAAGAAAGGGATGGGAAACCAAAGCTAGCATCGTAGAACGATTCAACCGTACGTTAAAAACAAAAATGTGGTGATATTTCACAGATGTGTTCCTGGGATAGTGATCGTTGTCTCTATAGATTTAAAGTATAGAGTGTGTATTTCTTTGTATGTAATCGCTTATAACGAGACAATATTTCCTTTAAAAGTTGGAATATTATTATGAACTAAAAAAGTGATGATATATACACTATCTGATCGTTAAAATCAAACTTTAGTAGGTTAATATATCGGTCTCTAGCTAGTCGGTAATTAGTGTGTCTTTGCTTTTAAAAATAAACACGACTTCACGTAGCTAATTGTCGTAACAATTACCTCTCATACGATCCGTAGAAGGGGTCGCTGATGACAGGTAAACATCGTTCATGTCTTACTATGGATCAAATATCCGAACACTATGGTTGATTACATATTTCTGAAAAATATCTGCCAACGATTTCAACCTTCGTCCCTCAGAATCGTAAAGTAATTAGTACTAGCTTGCAGGGGGGGTAATGTTCCACAGACAGTGTTCTTTCAGATTGCCAAACAAGATAATATCAAAAACGTGTGCTAACCCGAACCACTTGTTCTAAGACTTCGACACTAGTGTAGAAATAGGAGGAAAAAATAACTTAACAGACATCTCCGTGTTAGATTGTAGTGAAACATCCTATCTTTGTCAAAAAGCTTGTGTCTGCAGCTAGCCACCTTCACATGCGCTTATTCAAACGTGCTGAAAAGAGATAGTACGCTGGAATAACTGGCGACAGAGCTAGATCTCGTTTCTTTTCACGGAAATACTATAAAAAGTGAGTTTTCAGATTTTAAATTTCCAAACTTCGGTGGTTCTTTACTATATGCAAAGTATTTTTGTGATATTCATCCGTGTGTACGCAATGGACCGTGATTTACCAGCATGGGGGAGGGGGGGTTAATATTTTATGATTTTTCCTGTATTATTCCTTCCGCTACGGTGTGACTTTTATCGGTCGCTCCTTATATGACACTTGTTAATAGTCGCTTTTTCTATCTTACAGTATTTGCGATGTAATCTGTTGTTTTTACAGCCATCCCACTGCATTTTTATACTTTCTCTCTCGTCACAGTTATTCTGCCTTCAAAAGAATTGTGAAAATATTCACCTATCCCGTTGTGCGAATTTACAGATATCCCTTTACATTTTCGTTTATGCACGTAATTTAGTTAAACGACCTAGTCACATACTATATCGGGGGGTTAAAGTACTGAATAGGCTATTGTGAGATTTTCGTCGTAAGCAGATATACGGAATCAGATCCGATGATGCTTGCAATTTATCTACTTTGATCGTATGGTTTATTAGAAAGGGAAGATGTATTAGTGTTTGAACTTTATGCATGCTTTCTCTCACAAAATAATTAATGAGCGTTTTACGAATCTGTGTCGTGAAGCAGACTCAATCTTTCATTCTAAATGCTTACTCAGCCTATGGACAGGTAGTTTGTCGATGTAATGACAAGTCTGATGTGTAGATAGACACTTTGATTAGCGAATGTCAGAAAAAGTCGTTGAATGTGTAAAACATCCCTTGTGATCCTGACCGCATCGACCGGGGAATGAACTCAGAAGATTGTGGGGTCGGAACTTTACAGAGGTCTATTCATATTTGATAATTTCTCGAGGGTTATGATAGTATAGTGAGCGAGGATCCCAGTCTATATTACTGTTGTCAAGCTCTGTACATTACGTTTCACACAAGTCCGTTCACGGTTTTCTAGTGCACGGTCGTATCGTTTAGTGCGGGTCGTCCTTGGCGTCGAAGTCGCTCGCGTTCCGCAGAAAACTGCGCATTATCGCGGTTGGAAAAAATAAAAAGGTTGAAACTCAACCCCAGAATGTCATATGAAAATTTGAAGTGAGCTTGTATAAGGGTACTAATACTACCACCTAACAAAGGACACCGGGGACGGATTTGTTCCCTTTTCTAATGCACGAGGTCAAATCCTATTCTTCCTGAATCGAACCATACTCCTTTCAGCAGGAACTAAAGTTTTTCTTTTTTTTTTTACGGAAACGTATGAATTCTACTTTTAACATTCTGGCGCACAGTCTTTACCCGGTAAAAGCATGTAACTGGGACTGCATCGAGTAGCGTTACTTCCTAGGAAAGAGTTTGCTGAGGATACAGCTGTAATAAGTATTTTTAAACAACGCCGTCGTGTAACGGGATAGTTTTTAATTTCGTAGGACTTTTGTTAAAAACCATTCGGGGCAAGGATCCGAACACGGGCCTTTTAGGTCGACCCTATTACCTTCAATATTTTTCATCAGGAAGAATAAAATCAGATTTTTTCCTTTTATTAATTTTTTCTGCGGGATTGCCACTGTGAGGCGGTCCTTCTAGTGAAAATGTGCCGGCCCAATAGTCGCAGAGTTGAAAGAAATAAGTATTGATTAAAACGGACTTTAGATCAGTTATAAGTATAGTAATATTCTGAGCGCTTGGAGAACGTGACAGCCACATGGACTTCTGATAGCGTAGCATTCAGCAGGGGCCATGCATTCCACTGCAGCTCCGGAACATATAGCGGATTCGAAGTATCAGCCTCCGTTGCAAATGAAATTTCAGCGGATTAGTGTAGACAAGTTGAGAGGTGTGTGTGAGAGACATTGTATTATTTTTTTATAGCTGAAGTATTAAACTACGACCTCCCTACTCTATTAATGTGCATTCGTGATGGAACTAAAGTTTTTGCACGCGACGTACTTTTAACATTCTACCTCGTACAAAAAAAAATATTTTTTCACCCGGTTTCACCAGCGTGATGAGACATACGCAAACGACGGAGAAAACGATTTTTTTTTTAAAACTGTTTTACCTGATTTTTCTTCGAACAGTGTTACTCTCCCGTACCGCGGATACAGCAGTAATAAGTAGTTTTAAAACGTGGCGTAATAAAACTGTTAGTCATACTTTTGCAATCACAATGTTTTTTGAAGTGACTTAGTAAAGGAAATTGGGAACACGGATCAAGGCTGTGAGTGGGTTTTCACGATGTACGGAAGCAGTACAGGTCCAAGATTCATTCGTCAATAAAAACCTTGTGATTCCCCGTTTGGAATAATTTCGTAGGGTTTAACCGTCCTTCAGCGAGAGGTTGTCCGTGGTGAGGATCCGAACACGAAGTCTTTTAAGTCGAACCTATTACCCCATCAATATTTTTCATCACGACGAATAAAATCAGATTTTATTAATTTTTCGCCCGATAGCATTTTTTTATTTTCTGCGGGGGCTGTTACTGCAGGGGTAGGGTTTCTTCTAGTAAAAAATGCAACAACCAGTAATCGCTAGGGATAAAAGAAATAAGTGTTGGTTTTAAAATGGTTATAAAAATACGTATATGAAAAGACTGTCGGTGTAAGATCTAAATTTTAAAAGTGGGAGAGGGAGCCTACCCGCAATAACTATGTTATAAGAGTTGTTAATCCTAACACACTGTGTAAAATTATACTGAAGGTTAAACATCCCCAGTGCTCAGTCTTCTGATACGTGTCACTCGCTGGTCACTCCACGTTACTTTCCCCTTGTTGTGACGTCACCTACCCTCAGAGAACAACATCGTATGAGTCATCACACTGCTGAGCGCTGGACACTCAACCTCCCAGGGCGATTGTGTCACGAGATGTTTCGTTGCTACCTGACCGGTAAACGGACACGTGTGGGCATGACTCCACGTACGACTTCAGGAATGCCTTTTCCATTGCAGGTTGGTTCTTGTTAGGAGTTCACAGAGTGAAGCTGTGGGTAACGCGTTCGACTCTCGTTGCCGAGGAGAAGTTTTTTTTTTTCGATAAAACGCCTCTACAGAAAACTGTTTTATTTAATAAAGGTAAGGGAATTTTGACGAGTGTTTAATTACTAGGGAGTTTAATAGCAGGGAATTTTAATTATAAAGGAATCGTTTAGTCGTCCTGGCTAAATGAATAGCAAAGAGTTTTAATTACTAAGGAATAAATACAACTCTGAGTTGATTTACAATTTGAGATCTGCATTCAAAAGAATTCAGTGCTAGTGTTGGCTTTGATGTAAGAAATACATAGAAAAAGCTAGGTTAATATTTGAAATGCCTGACCCGCATCAAGGCCACAGCAAGTACACTGTATAGTCCGGGAACCCAAGACAGTCGGACGGAATCCACAGAGCGAGGGGCGATTTTTTTTTTTTTCCGGTGAAACACATCTACAGAAAAACGTGATTTTTATTTCGACCTTGGAGTGATTTTAATAAAGGTGAGGAATATTTTGACGAGTGTTTAATTACTAGGGAGTTGATTAACGGAGTTTGAAAAATTTTCCACTGCAGACGTGTGTTCTAAAAGCAGATTTAACATGCCATCCCTACGAATAATTTAAACCATTATTAATTTCACCCTATGGTATTTTCTATGGAAGCAGTAAGAGTAAAATGAGTTTCAACTGTAGGATGATTTTTAATAGAGGTAAGGGAATTTTGATGAGTGTTTAATTACTAAGGAATTTTGTATCATTCCTTTTCTGTACAATTATTCTAAGACCAGTCAATCGTTCCATGCAATTATTCTGAGACTTGCATCAGCCGAGTGGGGCCTTAAAATGGTCAACCAGAGAGTTTTTCATAAGGGGGAGGGCTTAAAATATAGGTAGGTCGACCGTGGGGGCCGAAAACGAGAAATTAGACTTAAAATAAAGGGGTTTTTGGGGAAAATAGTATTTCTCATTGTCAACAGGTGGCGCCACTGAGGGGGAAAGGGGGGGATGAAGGGGGGGTTTAATAAAGGGGAATTATTAATAAAGGGGCGTGGCCGGTTACGTAATGATTATGTAATGATTACGTCATGTTACGTCATAGGGGAGGGGCGTGGTCGGTGACGTCATAGGGCGTGACCGGAAGTGGGCGTGGCTTGTGACGTCATAGGGGCGTGGCCGGAAGTGGGCGTGGCTTGTGACGTCATAAGGGGGGAAAGCACTGTGCGTGGGGGGACTGGGTTGAGAACCCACTACTGTGCTCTTTATCGTGCACATGGTATGGCTCTCCCGCACACGGCTTAACGTCCCATCCGACGGACGGCGGTCTTTCCAAGCCCATCGGTGTCCCTTACTGACCGTGGGCAGGGCGGGGAATTTTGCGGAGATAAATCTCAACGCTGACCCAGCTGGGACTCGAACCTGAGAACTACAGATTACGAGCCTGGCGCACTACCGACTGAGCCACCCCCGCCCCCAGATCGCCTTAGATAAGTGACAAGAACTCCCAATAAAAAGATAATCAATGGGATGAAAGTAACAACAGCCACCACCTGCGAGAGAACACCTGAACGAAGTAATGAACAAAGCCCGTTAAAAGGAATAGGTTCATAGAGCTCGCACAGATTGACTTGCAACGTGCGGGTTGTATGCATGCACGTAGGACCAGCTTTTCCATCCAGCTCCAGAAAATCGGCAGCTGTTGGATGGCTGTCAGCTGCTCTTCCAGTGCTTTGCCCTAATAGCACATGGCACAGCTGGAAACTGAACCAGCTAGATCTTTACCTGGAGTCACGTGGCCACGCGACAAACGTGTGCCTTCGTCGCTGTTGCTGCCATCTGCAGCATGCGGACGAACAATGCCATTTGTCATCGTGACAACAGATCCTGATGCGGCAACAAAAACTGGCTCCCAAAATGATGCTACTCGAGAATCAAGAATTTGTTGCTACGAGGAAAGTGCTTTTATTGTTTCAGTCGCTTTGGACACGTTCCCACGCGCAGCACAGACAATTACTGCCATATGGGAGAAAAACGAACGTGCAGGTGCAGTAACGACACTCGTAAACAAATCATCGAACGTGTCATTTTTTTTCCGTTTCCTTTGAAAAACTAGATTTCAAGTTGAATAACGACATACGGTACCCAAACAGAAAAGAAATTTGAAAAATTACGTTTCTTTAGTTTTATCTCTGAGTAGCATATTTTTTAACACAAAAATCCAGGTCACAAGGACCCCAACGTTGTTACTGGGTTTACTTCTAAGCGGCACTTTTTCGGACACAATGGACAGGTAACAAGGATCCCGAAGGCTCAGAGAAGGTTGGGGGGAGGGACCCACTGGAACAACTGTTGGGAGATAGATGGTCAAAGCCATCCAGCGTGTTCTTTAATCCATCCAGCATGTTCTTAATTCCATCCAGCGTGTTCTTTAAAGTGCACAGGGTATGGCTCTCCCGCACACGGGGCCACGGCTTAACGTCCCATCCGACGGACGGCGGCCTTTCCAAGAGTTATGCAAAAGAGTTTCTCACCTCTTTCGCATAACTTCTCCATGACGTAGTAGACCCATATTCTCTCTACAACGAAGAAAAAAAATTCGCTGCAGTAACTCGAGGGGGGGGGGGCAAAAATCCCCCCTCGAAGTTTCCAGCAATTCCAGTTGAATGAGCTTTGAGAAGATATCCATTTCAATGAGATCGAACTCTTTGGCAAGAAGAATCTCAGAGTGATCCTTCCCGACATCATTAGATGAGGAAGCCAAAGAAGCAGTGATCTGCAAATGACGTGGAAACGTGGCTACGGGTGCTTGGCTTTCTCCTGCGGGGCGAAACAGATCGATACATAACCCAGTGCACTGACTCCTAAATCCAAATCAGTTCCGGACAATGTGGCAGGGTGAGAAAGAGTTTGCAAATTTGAACACAAGTAGGAAGACATTTTCGGCTTTATGGCGAAAATTGGATTATGGCGATGCCGTTGTTTAACAAGCGGAAGGACACCCTTCGAGATGATGATGCAACTCGTTTCGCTCTTTTTATCATTTCCAGCTTTCGTTCCCCAATAATAAATTGAAATGTAACCTACAGTTTCGCTCAAGGCTTTGTGTCTTAGCTTATATTGTTTCCTATGAACTTTTATGAACTTTTTTCTGTTAAGAGGCCTTTATGAGAGCAATCACCCCAAGGATGGGGGTAGAAGGTGGGTTGTTTTACCTCTCAGCCGTACTTTTCTTGCACGCAATGGCCAGGTCATAAGGACCTCAAGGTTGTTGTTACTCCAAAGCTGCCTTTTTGCACACAATGGGGCTAAATGGCCAGTTTACATGGATCCCAAGAGCTCAGATAAGGTTGGGGAAGGGTTAGGTCGTTTTACCTCTGAGCGGCACTTTTTATCACACAAAGGGCTAAATGTCCAGGTTGGAAACCGAATGTTCAGGGAAAATGGCCCTAGGAATCTCAACAGCTGACCCACTGGTCAACTGTTGTGAGACATGATAGCCTCGTGTCAAAGCCATCCAGTGTGTTCTTTAACGTGCACAAGGTATGGCTCTCCCGCACGGCTTAAAGTTCCATCCGACGGACGGCGTCCTTTCCAAGTCCATCAGTGTCCTCTTTCTGACTGACAGCAGGGTGCGATTTTAGCGGAAATAATTTCAACCCTAACACAGGTGGGCTAATATCTGGGAACTGCAGATTACGAGCCTGGCGCGCTACCGACTGAGCCACCTCCGCATTTGCTTAATGGAAAATTTATTTTTTACTCCCCAACTGTAGCCAAAAATACTATTTTACACTTCCACGAATTACATTACTGTTATGCGTACAATTTTCTGTGTATCTGCATTAGTAGCAGTAAAAACAACTGCAATATTTTTGGCCTAAACCAAGTCTATAAAGTTGCTCGTTCAAATTTTACACAGGGTCATTTTGCTAACAACTCCTAGTGTTAACGAAGCAGCCAATGAGTCTCTTCGTGAAAATAAGGAAAGAAAAAAGCAACACTAGCTTTTATCTGCTGTTTGTGCATTGTCATTTTAGAAAGGGTCAAAAGCCGCGGCGAGCAACACTCACGAATCCATTGTTTGCGACTTTGCGACCTGCCCCGAAGCAGGGCAACTGTGCAATTAATTACAGTCATTGAAGTACACCTTTGGCTAAATGCTTTCTCTCCCCCCCACAACTGCCAGTGCTCATCTGCTAACAGAACAAATTCAGTTTTCTTTCAGCCACTGTTACGTCATCGCCAAGAAAGATGGGGAGAGAAAAAAACTAACAATATACTTCATAAATGTTACTAAAGGAGGGAAAAAGTATTTCACGATCGGAACAGATTCGGATCTACAATTACGGGTGTGCAGAGGGAAGGTCCCCCCCCCCCCCGGTAAGAGATACGATCTCCAATCTTGGGAGTCTGAAGAGGAAAAACGTTTTAATTACCCTTCATTAGGAAGATGGAGAATCGGGAGGTACGTGATCGCGTGACTAGTATGGAGAGCGTGGAGAGATGGTGCTATGCCACCTTCTTAAGACAATAGGACAGCGATGGAGGTTTGAAACGAAATGTCAGCAGTTCGAATGGCGGGGGAGGGGGGAGTAAGATGTTTAAAGAGATACTCTTACTGATGACGTTCTTCCTAGGCGGGATTTGGCTTCCAAAATCTCGTCGCAATTTAAGAACCTTCACAGCATGGGTGGCGGACACGCAGCAATCGAGCCAAATCGCGCATTTGCACAAATCTGAATTTTTATATAAAATTTAAAAGTATATATGCAATTAAGCCATTTAAAAGTATATATGCAATTAAGAGGCAAACTAATTTATAGCAAAAAAAAAATACAGAGTTACAAAAAATAAGGAATAAACGAAGTTATTTCGATTTCGGGTTATTTACTCTGGAGGAAAAAAAATTGGTTCCTGCTCCTAAGGAAGAATTTCTGACGATGGTCTTAAAATTAAAACCTCTTTGAACCGCAAGCTTCAAACTGTTCTTTCCCCTTACTGTGATAATGGTAGTCAGTTTCTGGGTGGATCCACGATCTCAAACAGAATTAGCGAAGGCTTTGAAAATGACATTGAGCCTTATTTGAGAAGTCCGCTAATACCTTCTAACTCAGTGGTTCTCAACCTTTTATGCTCCACGTACCCCCTTGGAAATGGGTATGTAACTGGCGTACCCTTTGTATAAATAGATAAAACTATAGTTATAGTAGTATAACAATGGTTATTTTTACTTTGTTACTAGATCTAGCGACTTTTGAGCTCTCACGGCGTACCCCAAAAAATTTTACCGCGTACCCCCACGTTGAGAACCTCTAATTAATTAGACTTCAAGGCGACATAAACCTAGCTATGTCCTTTATAATGCACCTGCTGAAACCTTTATCAGAGCATTCAACTGCTGAGGAACAGGGAACACGAAACATGTGATACTGAACAATGTCTAGCTTATTGGACATTAAGTGCTTCAAAAATTATCATCTCTTAGTCGTTAAAAAAAGTGGACTTCAAATTTTGTATGAAATTTCGAATTTTTTGGCGATATTTCAGATATTAGAGTCACTGGGAAGAATCCTCCCCCAATAAAAACACCTGGCCCCACTGGGTCGTACAGCAGCTCCCACCCCTACACACACAAACTTCAGAGAGTGGACTACGTACCTTCCGATAGATAACTGTCTTTCAAATCCTATTTATTTCCAATCAAAAATTCCAAAAACAAAAAAAATTGATACCACACCAAAATTGTAATGCTTCCTCGTGTGGGGAGGGGATGGCTCAGTCGGTTGCGCGCCAGGCTCGTAATCTGTAGTTCCCAGGTTCGAGTCTCAGCTGGGTCAGCGTTGAGATTTATCTCCGCAAAATTCCCCGCCCTGTCCACGTTCAGTATGGGACGTTAAACCGTGGCCCCGTGTGCGGTAGAGCCATACCCTGTACACGTTAAAGAACACGCTGAATGGCCTTGACGTGAGGCTACCATCTGTCTCTCAACAGCTGTTCCAGTGGGTCCCCTCCCCCAACCTTCCTTGTGACCTGGTCATTTAGCCCATTGTGTGCAAAAAAGTGCCGCTCAAAGGTAAAACAACCCAACTCTGTTCCCTATATATCGAAATATAATTAAGCGTGGCGAGTGGTTATAGAGCTTGATTACTGATAAAAGAGACCTGGGTTCGAGCCTGGGTAAGGCATGGATTTTGTGTTGTCTTTCTTATACATCTTTGACAGGCTCCTATCAGGCTTGTGTAGCAAGGAGCTACTTGAGGGCTATTATTTTACACTTTTGGTCAACACTGAACTATCTTCGAATGCTAGAATCACAACGCGTTCGGTAATAAGTATTTTGCGTGTTGCAAACAATGGCATAAAAAGTGAGATCATGGAGCGCCCGCTTCAGTTTGTAGACAACCCCTGATGCCAGTTGGGTTGCAGCGAGGTCAAAGCTTTGCCACAAGATGTCGCTCTGCTTCTGGCGTTGAGCGGGAGATCATGATGCTGTGGGAAAATGACGACGACGCAAAGAATAATCAAGTTTCTCCTCGTCCCAAACACGTTATCTTATAGTGGAAAGACAGTCGTACGTCATTTCCTTAATTTAGTCAGGGCGTGAGAAGGGACCTTTCTGGGTTTGTTTCGGTAGAGTTATGTACTTGGTGGAAGGGGGGGGGATGAGAATAATGCGGTGCAACAAGGCGAAGAACTCTGGGAATTGTGTACAATTGAGGTCAAGAGCAGATAGGAGAAAAAAAAAGTGTCAACTTCGTCACTATCTCTTTTGGAGATGTCAACTTAGTCTCAGCTTTGTGACAACATCCGATTCAAAGAAGAATGCGATTTAGGGATAGTGATGGCGAATAAAGGAATCAAATGCCATTCACGTGGATGATGCTCAACTGTTAATCTCTTGGCATTTGGAATCTTTAAAGAAAACAGATTTTAGGTAAGGAAAGCATCGCTGAAAGTTATGAAGAATGCTGGTTCAGGATTAATTGCAAGCAGGCAAAAAATTGCGAGGAATCCATCTTAATCTACTTTTCTAACTAATCTTTTATTCATCCGTAATCTTAATTTCATAAAACGTTTTCTCGAAACACTAAACAAAGATACCTGGGTTCGAGCCCCACGAAAAGCATGGATATTTTGTTTTGTGTTGCCTTTCTGTTGAGATCTCTCCTCATAGACCTACTTGTCACACCTCTGTGGAGGTAATTTCTTAATTATGCATTAAATTTACATCAGTTTTGGAAAAAATATTTTGTTGATGCAACGTTATTAATTTCCCTAGTTCTTTAAATATTAAGCGGATATAGAATGGAAAGATTATACTGAGATTTTTCATTTAAGCCTGCAGGGACATTTTTCTTCATGAAACTTATTTTCAAAGTTACAGAGCTTAGAACTTTGCTTTTTCACTGGTGTAATAACATATAGATACTGATGAAACAAAAGAATGCATATCCTGCGAAAATTGAGCAAAATTTAGGTATTAATAAGCAGTAGAAATATGATGTCCGCTTTTCATAAGTTTTTTATTTGGAAAATGTCCCCTGTACCAAATTCCGATTTTCTTCATAGGGGGTGGGGGGTCCGGTCAAAAGTCTCAAATCATGAGATTTAGGAAACTAAAAGATTTTTCCTGTACGGCATGTAAAAAAAATCGCCGAAAAGGAATTTACCCTTTTGTTTTCAAGGTTGGGTTGTTTTACCTCTGAGCGGAACTTTTTTGCACACCATGGGCTAAATGGCCAGGTCACATGGACCCCGAAGGCTCAGAGAAGGTTGGGGGAATGGACCCACTGGAACAGCTGTTGGGAGACAGATGATAGCCTCCCGTCAAGGCCATCCAGCGTGTTCTTTAACGTGCACAGGGTAACGACTGTAACACACACGGGGCCACGACTTAACGTCCCATCCGACGGACGGCGGCCTTTCCAAGCCCATCGGTGTCCCCTACTGACCGTGGGCAGGGCGGGGAATTTTGCGGAGATAAATCTCAATGCTGACCCAGCTGGGACTCGAACCTTGTTTTCAAAGTCATACGAGTTTTAAAGCAAATGGCGAGTTAAATATTTAAGAAATTATCGATTATCAGAATTTTTCGAACTGTGTTCGCGGGACCTCAGTGGAGCATTTTTTAAGGATTCCGTACACAGATTCCATCATTTAATATTTAATTTAACATAATTCTGGGAGCAATTCTGAATATTTTCATCAAGAAAATATACAAGTAATATTTTTATGACAATCTAACTTACTAATACTAACTAGCTAACTAATCGATCATGCTGAGTTACCGATGACAAAATTTTGAATTTAGTTTTCTTTAAATATTAAATTTAAAAATGTATTTGTTCTGTGAAAAATTTTCATAAGTTTGATTTTTCTCCAATTTCTACTTTTAGAGAGCTTTTATTAGTGTCAGAGACTATTATAGGGGTCCATTCACAGACGTATGAAGGATTTTGCAGTGCAAATATGATACTTTACTAACGAATTATTTAGTAATCGAGATCCTAATAAAAATAAGGTAAAGAAAATTGTGACTAAACCAACGCCCCCTAATCCCTCCAGGAATGCAAAAAATGGCTGCCTGTGGTATGAAAGAAAATTCAAATGCTCACAGGTCTCTTGCAAAGAGCCAAGGCTCCTCCTTACGACCGGCATTGGCTGTCTGTGCTAGTGTTAAGATTTTTCTGATAATTCCCACTTTGCCCTCGGTGAGAAAAAAAAATGTCGAAATGAGCTTGGAAAAGGCGCCATCTGTTGGATGAGATGTTAAGCCGTGATACGTGTGCAGAGGTAGGCTGTTTTATCTCTCTACAAGACTACTTCACGCGCAATGTGCTAAATGGCTAGACCACAGGGACCAAAAAGGCTCAGAGAACTCTGACGAAGGGGATCGACTGGGCAACTGTTAGGAGGCCGATGGATTGGGTTGTTTTACCTCTGAGTAACACTTTTTTGCACACCATGGGCTAAATGGCCAGGTAACATGGACCCCGAAGGCTCAGAAGGTTGGGGGAGGGGACCCACTGGAACAGCTGTTGGGAGACAGATGGTAGCCTCCCGTCAAGGCCATCTAGTGTGTTCTTTAACGTTGGATTGTTTTACCTCTGAGCGGCACTTTTTTGCACACCATGGGCTAAATGGCCAGGTCACATGGACCCCGAAGGCTCAGAAGGTTGGGGGAGGGGACCCACTGGAACAGCTGTTGGGAGACAGATGGTAGCCTCCCGTCAAGGCCATCCAGTGTGTTCTTTAACGTTGGATTGTTTTACCTCTGAGCGGCACTTTTTTGCACACCATGGGCTAAATGGCCAGGTCACATGGACCCGGAAGGCTCAGAGAAGGTTGGGGGAGGGGACCCACTGGAACAGCTGTTGGGAGACAGATGGTAGCCTCCCGTCAAGGCCATCCAGCGTGTTCTTTATCGTGCACAGGGTATGGCTCTCCCGTACACGGGGCCACGGCTTAACGTCCCATCCGACGGACGGCGGCCTTTCCAAGCCCATCGGTGTCCTCTACTGACCGTGGGCAGGGCGGGGAATTTTTGCGGAGATAAATCTCAACGCTGTCCCAGCTGGGACTCGAACCTGGGAACTACAGATTACGAGCCTGGCGCGCTACCGACTGAGCCACCCCCGCCCCTAGGAGGCAGATGGAAGTCTTCCGTCAGGGTCGTCCAGCGCGTTCTTTAACATGAACAGGAATTTCTCTGTTCATGTTCCGAACCTGGGAATTACAAATTACGTGCCTGGCAGGCTACCATTGAGCCAATCTCGGTAGCAGGATAACATCCTGTGCACGCTAAAGAACGTGTTCAATGGCCTTGACAGTCGATATGTCATGTCCCCTTAACAGCTGTCTAGCGCAGGGATGCCCATTACTGTACCCGTCGGCTACCAGTCGCCCTTTTAGCAAGGTTTTTAGGAGGTAGTTTTTTTTAACCATATTTTTTAGATTTATCGCAAAAATGTTTTTAGCACGTTAAGTTCTAGTTAAATTATTCTCATTATTGCTAAATTATTACTGATATCCCTTTATTGCTTTATATTCAAACCAAAACAAAATTTAACACTCTCAAAAAAGTCCCAAGTTAAAAAGTAGCCTCCCGGTGAGAAAAAAATTTGGGTAACGTTGGTTCTTAACCTTTTATGCTTCTTTAACCCCTGGAAATGTGTATGCGACTGGCGTACCCCTTATATAGATAGGGGCGGGGGTGGCTCAGTCGGTAGCGCGCCAGGCTCGTAATCTGTAGTTCTCAGGTTCGAGTCCCAGCTGGGTCAGCGTTGAGATTTATCTCCGCAAAATTCCCCGCCCTGCCCACTGTCAGTAGGGGTCACCGATGGGCTTGGAAAGGCCGCCGTCCGTCGGATGGGACGTTAAGCAGTGGCCCCGTGTGCGGGAGAGCCATACCCTGTGCACGTTAAAGAACACGCTGGATGGCCTTGACGGGAGGCTACCATCTGTCTCCCAACAGCTGTTCCAGTGAGTCCCCTCCCCCAACCTTCTGGGCCTTCGGGGTCCATGTGACCTGGCCATTTAGCCCATGGTGTGCAAAAAAGTGCCGCTCAGAGGTAAAACAACCCAACCTTATATAGATAGATAAAACTATAGTTACAGTATAACAATGGGAATAAAGTACTTTGTTACTAGGTAGATCTAGCGACTTTTGAGCTCTCACTGCGTACCCCACGTTGAGAAACCTAATCTAATGTATAGCACTCCCCCTAACTTGCTCCGAGCCCTCGTGATCTGCCTATTTAGCCCATTGTGTGTGTTTGGGGGGGGGAGAAATACTCCTCACAAATGAAACAATTTGCGATGACACAGATTGAATCATGATGCAAGACTCCGATGAGACATTGCAACAGCAAGATTGCAGACTTGTAAGGATGTTTAAGCAACATTTATGTTTCCCTTTGTTTGGTTGTTATGCAACCGATGCTATCTTCCTCGGGTATTAAATAAAAAACCGATCTGTTTGACGACGGAGGCATATTTTGCAGCGATGTGTTTTCCATTCTGTTTTTGAATCAAGGCAAACAAGGCGGAAGTTGCCGACCTTCTTGGTGACGTAAGGATTGCGTCACGGTGACATCAGATGCGCCCGCCGAGTAGGCGTCGAACTGCAATTGCAAGGAACAATTCCACCCCGGGACGTTAGATGACTAAACTTTGAGGTAGAACGACACCAACGGTTTTCTGCTGATCTGAAATTGCGACAGGAAGTGATTCACGGAAGAACTATGCAACGAATTCGGAAAATTTGGGAGAGGTAAACGTCACCTTACATCCTTAGCAGAAATAATAAAAATAATACCCCCTCAAGCAGCTGCTTGCCACAGTGGTCTGACAGGAGCCTGTCAGTTTATATGCCACAGTAGAAGATCTGAGAGGATGGCAGGACCTCAGCAGAAAACAACACGAATATCCATGCCTTATCCGGGGCTCGAACCCAGCTACCGTAGATCAGTAGCCAAGCGCGCTAACCACTCGGCCACGGGACGGCTCCTTACCAGAGGGCAGGAATTAATAAGAGATGAAATCAGGTTGTAAAATCGGATGGGCAACAGTCTGAAATTGCTGTAAAATTAAAGAAAGATTACACTTTTGTACTGAATTTTGAATTTCCAAATACTGCATTATAAAAATAACGTTTCCTTCCGACAGTCGACTCCATCTGTGGTCTAAGAGAAACCTGGCTGTATAATACCCCATACAGGATCGTGAGGAAATCGTGGACTGGCCTATTTTACCTCTGGAGCATCACTTTTTTTGCATAGAATGGGCTAAATATGGCCAGGTCACAAAGACCTTGAAGGCTGGGGAAGTAGACTCACTGGACAGCTGTTAGGAAATATATGGACGCGTCCCATCAAACACACCCAGTGTGTTCTCTAATATACACAGGGTTGGGTTGTTTTACCTCTGAGCGGCACTTTTTTGCACACCATGGGCTAAATGGCCAGGTCACATGGACCCCGAAGGCTCAGAGAAGGTTGGGGGAGGGGACCCACTGGAACAGCTGTTGGGAGACAGATGGTAGCCTCCCGTCAAGGCCATCCAGCGTGTTCTTTAACGTGCACAGGGTATGGCTCTCCCGCACACGGAACCACGGCTTAACGTCCCATCCGACGGACGGCGGCCTTTCCAAGCCCATCGGTGTCCCCTACTGACCGTGGGCAGGGCGGGCAATTTTGCGGAGATAAATCCCAACGCTGACCCAGCTGGGACTCGAACCTGGGAACTACAGATTACGAGCCTGGTGCGCTACCGACTGAGCCACCCCCGCCCCATAAAGTTAGAAGGAATCCACTGGACAAATGCTAGGAGACAGACTGAAGCCTCCTATCAAGGCCATCCACCGTGTGCTTTAACGTTGGGTTGTTTTACCTCTGAACGGCACTATTTTGCACACAATGGGCTAAATGGCCAGGTCACAAGGACTCCTAATGATCAGAGAAGGTTGGGGGAGGGTACCCACTGGAACAGCTGTTGGGAGATAGATGGTAGCCTTCCAGTAAAGGCCATCCAGCGTGCTCTTTAACGTGCACAGGGTTATGGCTCTCACACGGGAGGGCTTAACGTGCCATCCTATGGGCAGCGGCTTTTGAAGCCCATCAATGTCCCCTGCTGACCAAGGACAGGACGAGGAGTTTTGTGAAGATAAATCTCAACGCTGGCCCAGCTGGAACTCGAACCTAGGAACTGCAGATTACGAGCCTGGCACGCTACCGATTGAGCCACCCCTATCTCTGCTTTAACGTGCACATGATATGGCTTAACGTCCCATTCGACGGACAGCCTTTCCAAGACCATAGGATATCCTCGTTATGACCGAAGACAAGGCGTGGGTTAGTGGAAACAATCTCACGGCTGGCAGTAGTGGAGCTTGAACGTAAAAATTGCAGATTATGAGCCTGGAGCTTTAACGACGGAGTCATTCTCTCTCCCCCCCTCCCTCTTCCCACCCCACTATTATTGAAGCCTATGTTTCAATTATTTTTTTCCAGAATTAAGGCGAGTTTTATTGACATTTTAAATCTACACACTGAAAATAATCTACAACAGATACAGCTTCTTCGCACTCTATGAACGCGAATGACATTACGACAGCGTCAGGCCAACAAAAAAAAAACCGTTCGCCATGAGTGAACCAGTTCCACGAGACGTCATTAGTACATCATCGAATCCATTCATGACTATATCCCTCCTCTCGACTTTTTATTTTTGCTTCCGTAGCACGAAACTTAATTGCTGCAGTCCACCGCAACCAATGTTTTTTTTTTCTTCATCCTCTTCAAATTGAGGCAGAAATTCTTCCCCCGCACACATGCAGTCCCAATCAATCTGCGCGCGAGAAAAAACATTAAAGTGTACATGCAGAATGAAGAGGGGGAGACATAAGGGGAAGACACTCTAAAGTGCAACCGGAACTGAGAAAGGGGACCGATTCAAATCGCTTATCAACTTAAGAGTGCAAGTTGAAAGGCCAGTTAATTCCCCAAGGCTAGCACAGAGACCTTGAAAAAGACAGCAAAAATAAAAAACAAAAAAAAATGGTCAATTTCACGGTCTAACTGTCACGTGATGTATCAAGGACTTGAGACGTCTCAGTGTTACATCCATTTTATCCCTTCTTGGCAATCACTGCGGGATCACCTCGTTAGTCCTGCTGGCACCCACAAAACGGCAGGTGGGTGGGATGAACAGCAGAAAAAACAGAAGTGCGTCTCAGCGGACGAGGCCGCTTGGTCAAGTCAAAAGATACTTAGCCACCGTGTCCAACAAAAGAATCAACTTGACCTTGGAGACAAAACTCTTACTCCGATGTGCCAAGAAAAAAAGATGTTTAGAAGCGGTCAAAAGAAAGATGCAGAACAATGATCACACAATTAAATAACCATCAAGTGTAATGGGGAAGCTTACGATGACGTCTGGTCTCTATGGAAACCTTCGGAGATCAATTAACAATTGAAACAACCGTGGAAGAGATTCTATAGCTTCCAAGTAACTTTCGGATCACATAAGGTCAGGCCTTCAAATGTAGGTTCCCCCCCCCCCATGATAATGTTGTAAAGATGGAGTTTTTCGCCCGTCTCTGAATTGAAAACATTTACAGGAAAGCATTTACAATTGGAGAGATTGTTACAGAGAAGAGCTTACTAGGATCACATTCAAATTATTTTACTGTTTAGAGATAGATTAGAGCCTCCCCCCCCCCCCCGCAATCATGGCCATCCAATGATCCTAAACGTGCACAGGATCCAACTCTTTCGCCCACGGAACCAAGTTTAGGTTGTTTTACCTCTGAGCTGCACTTTTTTGCATACAATGGACTAAATGGCCAAGTCACAAGGACCTCGAAAGCTCAGAGAAGGTTGGGGGAGGAGACCCACTGGAACAGCTGTTGGGAGACAGATGGTAGCCTCCCGTCAAGGCTATCCAATGCGTTCTTTAACGTGCACAGGGTGTGGCTCTGCCGTACACGGCGCCACGGCTAAACGCCCCATCCGACGGACGGCGGCCTTTACAAGCCCATCGGTGTCCCCTACTGACCGTGGGCAGGGGAGTTTTGCCGAGATAAGTCTCAACGCTGACTTAGCTGGAACTCGAACCTGGGAACTGCAGATTATGAGTCAGGCGCGCGCTACAGACTGAGCCACCAACGCCCCCAAAGTTGGGGGAGGGAACCCGTTGGACGCAGATGGTAACCTCCCGTCAAAGCCATTCAGCGTGTTCTTGAACGTGCACAGACTTCCTAACAAGGGGCCGCGGCTAAACGTCCGTTCCGACGGTCTTTTGCGGAGATAAATCTGAACGCTGGCCCAACTGGGACTCGAACCTGGGATTTGCGGATTAGAAGCCTGACGCGCTGCCGATTGAGCCACCATCGCACCAAAAAGTTATGCGTCCTTGGATACTATTAGAGTATATCAACGGTGGCGCCATCTTTCCTGCACTTAATAAGTTTATCTTTACAACTTACTTTTAAACCGAGACATGTTTACTACGCACGGAAGCAAAAATATCCGGAAGGGAACTTAAAAGATTCAAATGAGAGTAATTATCGCTTTTGAATCGGCAGCAATCTCTTTTAAAGGCTGACGAAGTGAATCAGAATTTGGCTAGAATCCAAATCAGCTAATAAGAACCAAAATCTTCCTCTTATTGTTGCATGAGCCACATCTTTGAACAACAAATGCGTGTCGCGATCCATCAAGATAACCAAAAGTACCACCAAGTCCCCACCACAGTTGGATTACGTCAGCCAACCACAATTAAGATTTAACAAGCTGACAGAAATTACAGAATAAACTTGTCTCGAAGGCCTAAGAAGGTTTGCCAAGGCAAAAGCTAGTCATCTTGTGTTTCTCTTGAACTTCAGATGGAGGCATTTTTTAGGTTTTACCTATGAGTGGCACTTTTTTGCACACCATGGGCTAAATGGCCAGGTCACATGGACCCCGAAGGCTCAGAGAAGGTTGGGGGAGGGGACCCACTGGAACAGCTGTTGGGAGACAGATGGCAGCCTCCCGTCAAGGCCATCCAGCGTGTTCTTTAACGTGCACAGGGTATGGCTCTCCCGCACACGGGGCCACGGTTTAACGTCCCATCCGACGGATGGCGGCCTTTCCAAGCCCATCGGTGTCCCCTACTGACCGTGGGCAGGGCGGGGAATTTTGGGGAGATAAATCTCAACACTGACCCAGCTGGTCAAACTAGGAACTACAGATTACGAGCCTGGCGCGCTACCGACTGAGCCACCCCCGACCCAAGGCATTTTTTAGACATTCTATTCAATTTCCGCTGTTCTCTACCACACGTGTTGCCATTACAGTTTCGATGCCTTGCTACTCCGGTACTTGAGATCTGCGAAAATAATTTTCAGAGATTTATTTATCGCCGGGCTCTGATCAAGAAAAAAAATTCGTGGTGGTGATGGAGAAGGGGGTGAGAAGTCAGGTGGGGGGGTGGAAGAATGGAGAATTGAACCAGAAAAAAAAACGTTTGGCAGAAATTTTTGCGCCGAATAGTTTGTTTTTTCCCTTCCGTTTTAATGGTATACAGTTTCTCTTCCATTCCAGTCATTTTCTTCAAGGAGGGAGCAGGCATATATGACCGTGGGCAGGGCGGGGTATTTTGCGGAGATAGGACCCAGCTGGGACTCGAACCTGGGAACTGCAGATTACGAGTCTGGCACGCTACCGACTGAGCCACCCCCATTTTTCGGGCGTGAATATAATTAATCACGAAAGATATACTTATATCTCTTAATCTTCAAAGTTCAAATTTTCTCCATTTGAGGGCGCTAAAGTTCACGTGACACGATGAAACTACGAACATTAAAAGCGACTAAACTGAGACAGAAGAAATTGCCATCTATCGCATTCACGTCACACATTTTCACGTGAAACAAAATGCGTTTAAAGTCTCCTAAAAAAGGAGTATCTACGAGAAGAAAATTGTGGCTCAGAAGAACTGAAGCAAGAAGAGTGCGAGACCCAACTTTCGAACTCGGAGCACGTCTTCATGCTAACAACGTCAACCAGGTCTTTCGACTTTAATACCAAGGCAAGAAAGAAAAAGTTCTTTATCGGAGAGAATGCGAAGAATAACATTACAAGGAAAAATTCGAGGAAGGAGAAGCAAAAAATATTGTGGGTTGGTTGAGGATATGAAGAGTTCTTCACG
This sequence comes from Ryuthela nishihirai, assembly GCA_038380435.1. Taxonomy (NCBI): domain Eukaryota; kingdom Metazoa; phylum Arthropoda; class Arachnida; order Araneae; family Heptathelidae; genus Ryuthela; species Ryuthela nishihirai. The sequence goes on along the minus strand of JAWZYU010000019.1, from coordinate 69,591,479 downwards.
ATGACGTGTAGGAGGAGCGAAGCCTTTGTTCGGATGGTGGCAAGGTGATGAACTAAGTTAATCCCGCCTAGGAAGAGGTCGAATTGCTAATGGATTGTCTTTTGGATAAGGTCTATAAAAGTAAACCCACGAGGAGAGAAAAAAAAGAGCAGATTGCCTTGAACTTTTGACATGTAGGAAAGCTCACGGGAGAGGATGTTACTGAAGGAAATAAAAGATTGCAGGTGGACAGGGTTTTTTTGTTGCACTAATTCTACATGGCGATTCGGTTAGTTCGTTGAAGTAAATATTCAGATTTTTTTTAAGTTGAGTACCAGCATTGCCTGAAAAATTAAGTTTTTTTTTTACTTCTGAGAGATACTTTTTTGACAGAGAATGAGATCAATGGCCGGATCATCAGGGTTGGGTTGTTTTACCTCTGAGCGGCACTTTTTTGCACACCATGGGCTAAATGGCCGTCACATGGACCCCGTAGGCTCAGAGAAGGTTGGGGGAAGGGACTGGAACAGCTGTTGGGAGACAGATGGTAGCCTCCCGTCAAAGCCATCCAGCGTGTTCTTTAACGCACACAGGGTATGTCTCTCCCGCACACGGGTCACAGCTTAACGTCCCATCTGACGGACGGCGGCCTTTCCAAGCCAATCGGTGTCCCCTACTGACCGTGGGCAGGGCGGGGAATTTTGCGGAGATAAATCTCAACGCTGCCCCAGCTGGGACTCGAACCTGGGAACTACAGATTACGAGCCTGGCGCGCTACCGACTGAGCCACCCCCGGCCCCCACTTAGAGTTGAATAGGAGAAAGATCTACTGGACAACTGCTAAGATATAGAAGTCTTAAATATTCGCAAGGTATGACTCGTGTACGAAACAGAGGGGTGGGGGTGGCTCAGTCAGTAGCGCGCCAAGCTCCTAATCTGCAGTTCCCAGGTTCGAGTCCTATCTCCGCAAAACTCTCCGCTCTGTCCTCTGTCAATAGGGGGCACCAATGAGCTTGGAAAGGCAGCCGTCAGATGGGACGTAAAACTGTGGCCGTGAGCGAGAGAACCATACCTTGTGCACGTTGAAGAACACGTTGGATGGCTTTGATGAAAGCTACCATCTGTCTCCTAACTGCTGTCCAGTGGGTCCCCTCCCAACCTTCACAATGACCCTGAAAGTTTAGAGAAAGCCATTGACCCATTTGAAGGTCATTGACTATTTTAGACACAATGGTCAGGTCAGAAGAGTTGAGCTTTGGGGAAGTGGACCCACTGGACAGCGTCTTAGACAAATGGTAACCTACCATTAAGGCTAGGTAACCCAACCTTGAAAGTGCACAGAATATGGATTGTCTTACTTCCGAAAGGGACTTTTTTTTTTGCACACAATGGGAAAATGGTAGGCCACAAAGACCACGAAGATTTAGAGAAGGCTGGAAGGAGAATCACTGGACATCTGTTAGATGGTAGCTCATGTTCTTTAACGTGCACAGGGTATGTCACTTTACGTCCCATCTGACGACCTTTACAAGCTCATAGGTGTCCCCTGCTGACCGAGGGTAGGGAGGCGAGTTTCGTGGAGATAAATCTCAACGCTGGCACAGGACAGGTAACTGCAAATTAAAAACCCTGCATGCTACCGACTGTACCCAACTCCGCCCACTCAGTCTGGGTGACTAAGTATTCATTTCACGTGTTATTTCTCGAGCAGAAGCGTTTTCCTACGCTGAAAATCTAATAATAAAACCCAAATATTAAACAAATAATCAAATACGAAGCGCATTAGTCACATGCTCTACTAGTCAGCGTCCACCTTAAATCAATTTGACAACAGACTAGCGATCGCCAAACCCAATCAGTGACATTCAATTTTTCCGGTTAGACAATTTCCCTGACATCCCCCCCCCTTCACTTTTCGTCATAATAAAAAACATTAGAGAGTAACGTAGACAAACACAGCATACAAATAGACAAGCCGAGATATTGGACACGACGGAAAACCCAACTGTTGCTTCTCGCGCATTAGAAAAAAAAAAATCAAAGAGCTTAAATTATAGGTTATTTGCAGAGCGTGCAATGGTGCGTGCACGCAATCCAAAACCTGTTACAGAGAATGTCCATAAATGTTGTGTATTAAGTGACAGACGAAGTAGAGAGAAAGAAGAGGTACAACACCTCCGAAAGCGATGGTTGATGAAATACACGGCGCATGTCGAAAAAAGAAACGCCGAGTTGTGGTGGTTATCTGTTGATGACGACAGTGTTAAGAATTAGCAATTCAGAAATGAATTCCGCAGACAACTTCGCGTTTACGACATCAGACAGAAATGTTCTAGTCGTCACACTGTCATGATGATGAGTGTTGGTTAATGAAAATATTCTGGTGTGGCTTATCTACGAGGAGGAATCTGTGGCTAATTATTCTGACAATTAAAGGGGAAAAAAACAAATTTTGAAAGGAAACAATAAGGCTTTCGTGAATAATCAGAAGTCGTAGTGTTGGGGGAAATGTAAAGGTGGTGATGTAGAGGCTAGAGAGACCTTGACACGCCAAGGAATACTAAATAATGAATTTTGAAAGACTCTGAAAGGGAAAAAATATTTTTCGTTGTTTTCATTTTGTGTTTAGGAAAGATAAGAATAGAGAGGAAAGTTGTAAACTTCCTCAATTAGTCTTAAAAATATTATCCAAGTCTTAATGGCCTCGATTGCTTCTCAATGGCTTTTTTTGCTTCTCAACGAGTTAAACGCAGTCACAAGAACCCAACAGAAAGTTTGAAGTTGGTGTTTTACCTCTGAGCGGCACTTTTTTTTGCACACCATGGGCTAAATGGCCAGGTCACAAAGACCCCGAAAGCTCAGAGAAGATTGGGGGAGGGGACCCACTGGAACAGCTGTTGGGTTGTTTTACCTCTGAGCTGCACTTTTTTGCACACCGTGGGCTAAATGACCACGGTGTGCAAAAACCCGAAGGCTCAGAGAAGGTTGGGGGAGGGGACCCACTGGAACAGCTGTTGGGAGACAGATGGTAGCCTCCCGTCAAGGCCATCCAGCATGTTCTTACGTGCACAGGGTATGGCTCTCCCGCACTCGGGGTCACGGCTTAACGTCCCATCCGACGGACGACGGCCTTTCCAAGCACATCGGTGGGCAGGGCGGGGAATTTGCGCTGACCCAGCTGGGACTCGAACCTGGGAACTACAGATTACGAGCCTGGAGCGCTACCGACTGAGCCACCCCCGCCCCAGGAAAGTTTGAGGACTTATCGTTAGGGTTCAGAGATCCACCAAGCACATCCAGTGCGTTCTTGGACGGATCCCTCCCCTTCGTAGATGCACAGAATAATTTTCAAGCCGCAATTTTCCTGACACTTTATCACAAAGAGTTAAGATGCCGAGTTGGAATGAGACTAATTTCCTCTTACCCCCCCCGAAATATATAAATTCACTCACTTTCACTCATTGGAATGTTCCAATTTCCTCGAAATATCATGCAAATTATTTGACTCTCAGATCTTCATCCAATTTTTTTTCTCGCAGTCCAAGGATTTACAAATTTTAAACGCCCATATTCGAATGTGTGATTTAGGGGGGGGGGGGGGGGGTACGTGTCTAGTGGTACCTATACTCTTTCTTAGATCCAATGGACTTAGTTTTGAAGGATTTGTTTTGAAAGTAACAATTCCACACACTCCTCTTACAACTTCAAAAACGATCCGATTCAGTTGCCCATTCCCAAACACTAAAATGGTTTTCTTATCTACATCGCAGTTTCTTTAAAATTAAACGAACCTACTCTGAAGTAATCTGTTATTGCGTCGTCGTCTTTTCTAAAAGTTGTTTACATCTTCAGACATCTTGTGCTTCATCCTGTACATCGTCTGCACGTCAAACTTTGGCAAAGAGATACTGAAGGTGAGTGACTGGTTGCTGTGGCAACTGCATCTTCGGTTGTCTCCTCTCCATCTCGCGGGGGATGAGAGCGACGAAGGGCGAGCCCCCCCCCCCCTCCCTTCATTATCTCCAGTCACATCGAATCCCAGCTCCATGAGATGCTGTCCTTCACCATCTAATGGCCGCCAATCCCTAAGTAGACATCCACTGCTAACTGCCCAGTTCGTTCCGTCTAATTTAGTTAATCTCGACTCCTTGCAGCTAAGTAAGTGCCTGTCATAGCCAGAGCCAATAGCAGTGCCAAGAAAACGTACGTTGGGGAGGGGGGAGGGGGGGGGGGGTTCTTTGCCTCAAGGAGGGAGGGAACAACCTGACGTGCCTAATTACATCATCGTAATCTTGCGCTCATCTCCGACTGAATATAAAAAATTTGAAAGTAAAAATAAAAAAATAAAAATAAATACCCCCTCAAGCAGCTGCTTGCCACAGAGGTCTGACAGGAGCCTGTCAGTTTATATGCCAGAGTAGAAGGTCTGAGAGGATGGCAGGACCTCAGCAGAATAAACGACACATACATCCATGCCTTACCCGGGACTCGAACCCAGGTCCCTTAGATCAGTAGCCAAGCGTGCTAACCACTCGGCCACGGGACGGCTAAAGTCAAGTCCGATGTAGGAACAAAATACTTTAGAATCGATCGAAAGATTTTTTTTCCCTGAATTGAATAAAATCAATATTGAGTAAAGGTTCTTTCATTTCTGTGAGATTTTTGCGCAGAATTGGCTAAACAATTAGGTCACAAGAACCCCAAGGGTTGTGTTGTTTTACCTCTGAGTGGCATTTTGAAATCAATGGGCTAAATGGCCAGGTCACAAGGACCACGAGGGCTCAAAGGAAGTTGGAGAAAGGGGACCCACTGAACAGCTGTTAGAGATAAAGAAGCCTCCCACATCAAGGCCATCCAGCATGATCTTTAATCAGACAGGGACAGACGAACTTTTTTCAGGGACGCATCTGTTGTCGCGATAAAAAAAAAATCTGTTTCTGTTTCAAGATTTCAATACTTTTTCTTTTGAGCGTTCGTACCTGAAGCCTAATGTAAGCTTTTCCCAATTCTGTGAAATTTCTGTAAAATTATTAAAAAAAAAAATCCTGTTCCTATGAAGTTCCAGAGGTCCGGGATGCTACAGCGCCTCCTTACCAGTTCGCGCCTGTCTTTAATGTGCAAAGGATATTGACTCTCCTGAACTATGTGCAAAGGATATTGACTCTCCTGAACTATGTGCATTGGCTTTACGTCCCATCCAATCACCATTTATCTAGACCTGAAGAATGTGAAAAATCATTCTTTTCAGTCCAGCTACCAGAAAATTAGACAAAATATGAAGATTCTTTGTTATTTTCTCTTATTTCTGAGACTACCATTCACTCACACCAATACCAATATTTAGAAACACGTCCGTCTTTTAGCTGATCATTTCTCTAGTATCCACATAAAACTGACAAGACACGCCGTTTCCATTCAGACATCGCCTCACATTTTCTCTCCCCCCCCCTCTCCTCGGAGGAGCAAGGGCAAACCAAAATTGTAGATCACTTGCCACAGACAGCGCTGAGAGTACCCAGAGTTATTTCCTGCCATGATGCATCCTGCAAAGAGCTATTTAACATCACAACTCAGCCAAACCGGTCTCGTGAAAGGCGATTTTATTTCTGAGCACGCGCTAAAAAGAGAGGAGGGATGGAGAAAAGAGAAAAAAAAAAATCAAACTCCCTTTCGGCAACGGAAATGGACAGTGAAGCATTTATTTGATGAGGAGCTCTCGGGACAGACACGAGGGACTATGGGGAGCTTTCAGGAGGGGATTGAATACGAACGGAAACGTCGAGGGTCAGGATCTCGCCGAAGAATGCTTTCATCTAGCCTGAAAACGGACCACCCGTTGCCCTAAACACATCAGCTGGGTAGAGCTTGGATGTGGGCACATCAAGTCCTGCCTGGCCGTGGTTGGCATGTCCGGCGCCAAGACGGTCACGTGACATGGCTACTGCCTTCCCCACCTGCAGGGACAAGGCATGGGAAAATGCCCCGGGCCCAGACGGGACAGCTGCAGAACCTCCCTCTTTTGACCGGAGATGAAACTTTGTAGGACAAGTTGATGATTTATCCAGGTTTGATAATCAAAAGATATCATCTCGTGGAAATGGATAAATATTTTTTTTTATGATTCTTTACCAGAGTAAATATTACGAAGAAATCGTGGCAAGGCGAAAAAGATCATCGGTTGTTTTTCGTTCGGAGTGTGTTATTTCTCTCCACACAATGGGTTATACGGTTAAGTAACAAAGATCCCCCATCCCCAAGGGTTGTTGTTGGGTTGTTTTACCTCTGAGCGGCACTTTTTTGCAAACCATGGGCTAAATGGCCAAGTCACAAGGACCCCGAAGGCTCAGAGAAGGTTAGGAAAGGGAACCCACTGGAACAACCGTTGGGAGACATGATAGCCTCCCGTCAAGGCCATCCAGCGTGTTCTTTAACGTGCACAGGGTATGACTCCTACATTCGGGGCCACGGCTTAACGTCCCACCCGACGGACTTTCCAAGCCCATCGGTGTCCCCTATTGACCGTGGGCAGGGCGGGGAAATTTGCGGAGATAAATCTCAACGCTGACCCAGCTGGGACTCGAACCTGGGAACTGCAGATTACGAGTCTGGCGCGCCACCGACTGAGCTACCCCGCCCTCTATTAAAAGGGAGATTTCAAACTATGGCATACAGACTATTTTTGGAAGAAACTTGACTATATATTTGCGAAAACATTAATCTACACGAATGGGATTTATCAAGGGAGCCATTTCAATATCTATTGAGATATGGCCAAGAGGCAAAAAAATTCTGATACATCGCAAAGCATAGGAACATAAATGCATACATCTCCCTAAAAGATTACGCAGTAGTTTTATAATAACCTATAAGAATTTAAACTTAATTATTTGATGAAATTCACTCTATCTGGGTCAGAATGGTTCTCAACATTAGACTTAAAGAGCGGCTGTTGGCAAGTTGGTATACATCCTGAAGACCGTGAGAAAACAGCTTTCACTACAGGAAATGGACTTTGGCAGTTTAAAGTGATGCCATTTGGACTTTGCAACGCTCCTGCAACATTTGAACGATTAATGGAATCAGTGTTCAAAGGTTTGTCTTGGGATGTCTGGCTGGTTTACTTGGACATCATCGTTCTTGGAAGAACTTTTGAAAAACGTTCGAGAAATTTTCGTCAAGTGTTTGAAAAACTTAGGTGAGTGAAGCTAAAATTGGGACCGATTAAGTGTAAACTGTTCCAGCAAGAAGTTCATTACCTTGGTCATATCATCACTACATCAGGGTTTAAGACTGATCCTAATAAGATAGAAGCTGTAAGAGACTGGCCACAAGATGTTCATCAACTCGGTTAGTTTTATTGGACTTTGCACCTACTATAGAAGATTTGTCAAGAGTTTCTCCAACATCTCAAGGCCATTACATTGTCTGACAGAAGAGGACTAGCGGTTCATGTGGACCATCGAATGTGATCTAGCCTTCCAACAGTTGAAGCAAGCTCTTTCCACAGCACCAGTGATAGCATATCCACCAACTGGAAAACTGTTCATAATAGATACTGACGCAAGTAACACAGAGTTGGTGCTGTACTTTCACAACAACAATACCAAGAAGAAAAAGTTATTTCATACTTTAGCAAAACTATCCAAACCAGAACGAAATTATTGTGTCACACGAAAATAAACTTTAAACTGTTAGCAAACGATAAACTGTTTAAACTGTTAGCAAATGATAAACTTTAAACTGTTAGCAATAGTAAAAGCAATAGAGCATTTTAATCATTATCTCTATGGCCAGAAATTTCTTATACGACTGATCATGCTGCATTCAGGTGGTTATCGAACTTTGAAAACCCTGAAGGACAAATCGCTAGGTGGATACAGCGGTTACAAGAATACAATTTCTCCATCGAGCATCGAAGTGGTAAAATGCATTGAAATGCATATGCCCTTTCCAGACGTCCCTGTATTGATAACTAAGCATTGCTATAATGCAGAGTTGAAATTTGGTACTAATGAGGTAATGTCCATAAGACAAATAACATCGATACAAGCAAACAGTGATACTCCTAACATCTGGGGTTCAATACAAATATCTCCCGAGTGGAACTAGTGATGAGAGATGTGCATGATAGTGCCACTGGAGGACTCTTCGGTGTTAATAGGTGGGTTGTTTTACTTCTGAGCGGCACTTTTTTGCACACCATGGGCTAAACGGCCAGGTCACATGGACCCCAAAGGCTCAGAGAAGGTTGGGGGAGGGGACCCACTGGACCAGCTGTTGAGAGACCGATGGTAGCCTCCCGTCAGGGCCATCCAGCGTGTTCTTTAACGTGCACAGGGTATGGCTCCCGCACACGGGTCCACGGCTTAACGTCCCATCAGATGGACGGCGGCCTTTCCAAGCCCATCGGTGTCCCCTACTGACCGTGGGCAGGGCGGGGAATTTTGCGGTGAAAAATCTCAACGCTGACCCAGCTGGGACTCGAACCTGGGAACTACAGATTACGAGCCTGGCGCGCTACCGACTGACCCACCCCCGCCCCCAAACCCCAACTGGGACTCGAACCTAGGAACTACAGATTACGAGCCTGGCGCGCTACCGACTAAGCCACCCCCGCCCCGCACGGTGTTAATAAGACATTAGCTAAAGCAAGGGAACGATTTCATTGCCCGAAAAGTAGGGCAGACTTTGAAAGGTGGTGTAGGCAAATGTGAGGCCTGTGCACCAAAGGCTTTGAGAGAATAGCCATTGATATAATGGGTCCATTTCCTAGGACTGATGGAAATCGTTATTTATTAGTGGTAATGGACAATTTCACGAAGTGGCCTGATCTATCCCATCCAAGACCAGGGTTGGGTTGTTTTACCTCTGAGCGGCACTTTTTTGCATACCATGGGCTAAATGGCCAGGTCACATGGACCCCGAAGGCTCAGAGAAGGTTGGGGGAGGGGACCCACTGGAACAGCTGTTGGGAGACAGTTGGTAGCCTCCTGTCAAGGCCATCGAGCGTGTTCTTTAACGTGCACAGGGTATGGCTCTCTCCCGCACACGGGGCCACGGCTTAACGTCTCATCCGACGGACGGCGGCCTTTCCAAGCCCATCGGTGTCCCCTACTGATCGTGGGCAGGGCGGGGAATTGTGCGGAGATAAATCTCAATGCTGACCAGGCTGGGACTCGAACCTGGGAACTAAAGATTACGAGCCTGGCGCGCTACCGACTGAGCCACCCCCGCCCCCAGTTGCAGAGATGATAGTAAATAACTTGATTAGTAGGTATGGAGTATCTTTGCAACCCCACTCTGACCAAGGACGGAATTTTGAATCCAATGTATTTAAAGGCATCTGTATATTAGGCATTCAGAAAACCAGAACAATTCCCCTACACCCTCAGTCGGATGAAAGCAATGCCTGTATCCACTCCACAATACGTACAAGAATTACAACGACTAGAAGAAAACCATCACTACGTCGGGCATCAACTTAGCAAGCGAGAGAATAGTAGTAGCATAAATGAGAGTTCTGGCACAGTAAAAGGGGCTCGAGAATTCTATGAAAATCCATGGGAAAAGTTATGGGGGATGAGGAAAAAAGTGTTTCTTGTGGTTTTTTGTAAAATTATGTGTGAAAATTAGAAAAAACGGGGGTGTTTTTAGCATGTGAAAAACTAATTTAAATTTTTTTTTCATCTGGAACGAAAAATAGAAATTATTCATGAAAACTGAAAATTCTTCTTCATTACAAACGCTAAATGAGATTGAGAGTATATAGAAAAGTTGAAAAGGGCTTATTTTTAGTTATCCTTTTCAAACACGAAGTTTTAGAAATTTGAATTAGGACTATTCTGCCACAGAGAAGACAAGAATATTTCGATAGAAAACATTTCCTATCCTGTGCTCGTGCCTTACATCCCCATACCCAAGGTCACATTGATAAGATTCGGCCTTGCCTGATCCCCCTGATATGCAGCCAAGTGTACTAGGCCACGAAGTGAGAAAAACAATAGGATTTTGTGCAGCATGTGCAAAACAAAAGAATGCGATTTGTCCACGAGCGCTTTATGTCTAGAGATTAAATAGAAATTCCATTCAACGTTTAGCACAATTCGCTACCCATAATAAGTTTCTTATTTATATACTTTTGTGTTTTTATTTTTTATTGTTTCGTAAATTTATTCTCTAATCAACATCAGTCCGTATAGGAACAATAAATACGAAAAAATAATTCGTCATCAAATAACCTTTCGAAATACTTAATTGCGAAATTTAGCGAACAGTAATGGAATAATCCGGGTCATGTGAAAACCTCGACTAAAAGCAGGTTACTAGAGTTCAGCGAACACTTTCAAAAAATTTCAGCAATAGAATTTCTAGTTTTTTTTCCCCTCTCCTATTAGAAAAGTCATTACTGGAGGAGAAATAACTTGTAATGATTCTTTTTTGATTCAAATCCAAAGAAGTTGCCTAAGGTTATCACAGGTCCGAAGATGACCTCACGATTTTTAACTTTAACCATAACAAAAACTGTTGCCTTGAGATTCAGCAATTCTTCACTTTCAGCATATTTCAGGAAAAGGAAAAAAAAAACTGAGCTGTAAAGATTCGTTGGAGGAGGAAAATTAAGGTCACAGATGGCCATCAATGTATAATAAAGGAAATTTAAAAGGAGGTTTCAACCGAAATTCCTTTCTTCGGTTTTCTTCTGAGCGGTACTTTTGCGCATATAATGGACAGATCACAAGAACCCCAATATGGGGGGGGACACCAGTTAGGGGTCAGATAGAATGAGAAGGTCAATCTTTTCACCTTCATTGTTAAACTTTTTTAAGCACATCCATACATATACCAATGAAGTTGGGTTGTTTTACCTCTGAGCCGCACTTTTTTGAACACATGGGCTAAATGACCAGGTCACAAGGGCCACGAAGGCTCAGAGAAGGTTGGGGAGAGACCCGCTGGAACAGCTGTTGGAAGACAGATGGTAGCCTCCCGTCAAGGCCATCCAGTGTGTTCTTTAACGTGCACAGGGTATGGTTCTCCCACACACGGGGCCACGGCTTAACGTCCCATCCGACGGACGGCGGCTTTCCAAGCCCATCGGTGTCCCCTACTGACCGTGGGTAGGGCGGGGAATTTTGCGGAGATAAATCTCAACGCTGACCCAGCTGGGACTCGAACCTGGGAACTACAGATTACGAGCCTCGCGCGCTACCGACTGAGCCGCCCCATGCCAATGAAGCAATGTATAAAAGATTTAAAGGCTGGTTTATTAGATCTCTGAAAATTTTTGTCAGATTTCGATAAAATTTAGTTTAAAGAATCTTTTGGTACATAACTAGTTACATCATTTTAGCTGTTTGTCAATTTTATAATCGTAGCTCCGGATAAGGCATGGACCTTTGTGTTGTTTTCCTGCTGAGGTCCTGCCATCCTCACAGACCTACTATGGCATATAAACTGACAGACTTCTGTCAGACCTCTGTGGCAAGCAACTGCTTGAGGGAATTTTTTTCAAGGAAAGTTTCTTTAGGAGCACACGAATGTAATCCGTTTTACTTCAATATGGAATACACCCATTATGGAAAAGGGAGGGGGGGGAAGTGTCTCAGTCTGGAGTGCGCCAGACTCCTAACCTGTACTTCGCAGGTTAGTCTCGCCTGGGTCAAAGTTGAGATTTATCTTTAACCCCCATCCTGCCCTATCAGAAAGGTGGCATCGTTGGTCTTAAAAAGGTCGCCGTCCGTCAGATGGGAGGTTAAGCTGTGTTCCATCAGTGAGTAGGAGAGCCATACTCTGTGCACATTAAAGAACACGCTAGATGGACTTAACAGAGTTGGGTTGTTTTACCTCTGAGCGGCACTTTTTTGCACACCATGGGCTAAATGGCCAGGTCACATGGACCCCGAAGGCTGAGGTTTGGGAGAGGGGACCCACTGGAACAGCTGTTGGGAGACAGATGGTAGCCTCCCGTCAAGGCCATCCAGCGTGTTCTTTAACGTGCACAGGGTATGGCTCTCTCCCGTACACGGGGCCACGGCTTAACGTTCCATCCGATGGACGGCGGGCTTTCCAAGCCCATCGGTGTCCCCTACTGACCGTGGGCAGGGTGGGGAAATTTTGCAGAAATAAATCTCAACGCTGACCCAGCTGGGACTCGAACCTGGGAACTACAGATTACGAGCCTGGCGCGCTACCGACTGAGCCACCCCGGCCCCCGGACTTAACAGGAGGTTTCTATCTGTCTCCTAACAGTGGCACCCCTTTCCAAGCCTTTCGGATACTTGCGACCTGTCCATTTAGTGAGTGCACTGTGTACAGAAGAAAAAATGCCGCTCAGAGGTAAAACCAAAAACATACAAAGTGTCAATTTTTGCCAAACTTTCGCAAAATATTTAGGTCAGTGTCCCTCCCCTCCAACCCTCTTACGTAAAAACGTAGAGAAAATCTCTTCATATCTGATCTTGAAACAAGTAAATTTTATAGAATGTAAAAAAATGCAGTTGGCAAAAAATCTGAGAACCCGCCATCCTCGCAGATCTCTCTACTATGGCGTATTAAACTGGCAGGCTCCTGTCAGACCTCTGTGGCAAGCAGCTGCTTGAGGAAGTATTTTTATTTTTTTTAATTAGCCGCTAGCTCTGAATTCAAATCAAATGGATCTCACCTTTAAACTTATTTTTTTTTGTCCTGTAGCATGTCTTTGTGTCGTCCCCCACCCCTGGGAAGTTCCTTTTCTTCTATAGAAATCCTCCATTGACAACACAAAGAAAAACCCAAGCGCTCGGGTTTGCTCCCCATCGGAAGGCCTCCAAAGAGCCGGTTCCGAAAAATCGGACGGACATTCCTGAAATGCGGGAAGCACGTGACGCGCCCATGACAACATAAAAGAAGACTTATCATAAAGATTGCTAAGAAAAAGCTCTACGTGGGGGTCATCACTATCAAATAATGACCAGAAAGACTAAGTGATACAAGTAACAGATTGAGTTTTAATGATTGTAGACTACGCAATTACTGCTTCAATCCAGAGTTCTTTCTATCACTGTATGAATTCAGTATTTTTACAACACTTTTTTTACTCCTGCTAGTTATCTTTTAGACAGTTTCATCAGGGCGTCAGCTAACCTGACGAGGTCAGCGACTTACCACGATTCACTTCGAAGATTCTTCAAGAGGCACCGAGTTTAATGCCTGCGTATGAAAGATGTGAAATTGCATATGACGCTCAGAATATTACTAAAATGTTTTCTTTCAAGTATTTATTTTTTTAATACGAGAATGATTTATTAAGTACCTCGTAATATTAATACAATATTCGCATTAAAAAAAGTAGCCTTTCAAAATTCACTTCCTAGCTGAAGCGGAGATAAATCTCAACGCAGGAGCATTGGGACTCGAACCTGGGAACTACAGATTACTCACCTGGGGCGCTATTGACTGAGGCACCCCACGCCCCCACTGGGTCTTCTTTCCTTACAAATACTTGCAGTTAATAACAAAGAACGCCTTAATTTTTATTAATTTTTAATTGCAAGTAAAAATTCTTTAAGAAATGATTCTGCTGGAATCGCTGTACCAAAGAGTATCTGACAGATGATTCTAAGTGACCCTTGGAGCGAGAGTTGGTTCAGCAGTAGCGTGCGAAACTCGCAATCTAATTCCCAGGTTCGAGTCTCAGCTGGGCCAAGGTTGAGATTTGTCTCCGCAAAACTCTCCGACCTGTTCCCGGTCAGTAGGGTACACCGATGGGCTTGGAAAGGGCGCAGTCCATCGGATGGGCTGAGTTAAGCCGTGGCTATGTGCAGGAGAGACATACCTTGTGCACGTTGAAGAACATGCTGGATGGCCTTGTCGGGAGGCTACCATCTGTATAATAATCGGACAGGATTCTTTAGTAGTGTGGGGAATGAGGGTTAACATTAGGCCAAAACCCAAATCCACATAAACTCCCATTCTTCAATCACCCTCAGAATCATCTCTTGTGGGGACTTTGTATTTAAAGATATCATAAGGATGCTGTAACTCAGAATAGAGTTGAAGATCTACTAGTAGCAGCTAAGAAGCATATAATAGGTTCTGTTAACATGGATAAGCAAGATCTTCCTTGCCCATGGCTTCAAGGGCAAGCCATGGGCAATGGGGGCCTTCAAGGGGCCCATGGCTTCAAGGGCAAGCCATGGGCAATGGGGGCCTTCAAGGGCAAGCCATGGGCAATGGGGGCCTTCAAGGGCAAGCCATGGGCAATGGGGGCCTTCAAGGGCAAGCCATGGGCAATGGGGGCCTTCAAGGGCAAGCCATGGGCAATGGGGGCCTTCAAGGGCAAGCCATGGGCAATGGGGGCCTTCAAGGGCAAGCCATGGGCAATGGGGGCCTTCAAGGGCAAGCCATGGGCAATGGGGGCCTTCAAGGGCAAGCCATGGGCAATGGGGGCCTTCAAGGGCAAGCCATGGGCAATGGGGGCCTTCAAGGGCAAGCCATGGGCAATGGGGGCCTTCAAGGGCAAGCCATGGGCAATGGGGGCCTTCAAGGGCAAGCCATGGGCAATGGGGGCCTTCAAGGGCAAGCCATGGGCAATGGGGGCCTTCAAGGGCAAGCCATGGGCAATGGGGGTCTTCAAGGGCAAGCCATGGGCAATGGGGGTCTTCAAGGGCAAGCCATGGGCAATGGGGGTCTTCAAGGGCAAGCCATGGGCAATGGGGGTCTTCAAGGGCAAGCCATGGGCAATGGGGGTCTTCAAGGGCAAGCCATGGGCAATGGGGGTCTTCAAGGGGTCCATGGCTTCAAGTTCCAAGTGAAGGATAATTTTTTTTTTATAAGCGTATCAACGTTTTCTTCCTCGTGGGAGGGGGTAGAAAGAATGAGAATACGGTACAATGTGTTGGAAACAGAAAAAAAACTAAGAAAAAAGTATGGTCATGAAAAAACTACCCAAGTAGCTTATTTACGGATCAGATCTGACAGGAGCAGCTGAAATGCAGCCTAGAGATCTGTGAGGAAGGCGCAACCTCCGCAGAATGGTACTCTAAACCATGAATCAAAAGGTCGTGTAACTCGAAAGCTTCGAGATAAGCCAATTAGTAGAGGGGAGGAGGAATTGGGGGGGTCGACATATAGGGTGAACGACGAGCTTCAATATAGCAGAAAGGAAACAATGCAGAATGAGACGCGCTCACCGAAGACCGTGAATGTGACAGCAGCCCTAAAGACGTGAGCGAAATCTGCGACGAGACACCTCGTGACCTTTAAAACGGGAATGACGTCGAAAGCTCGGGTTGCACGGTCTGTCTGGGCAGAGCTTTCAAATGGCTTCCTATACGGGTCTCGCTGAGAGACCCGTATGTCATTTCGGCTTTCGTTTGAATTCTGCTGAGCTTGCAGTGATTGCTGACGTGACCACATCCACTAACCCTCCCAGACAAAGGAGATTAGGAAGAAGTTGAGGCTCATAGAACAATAACATCGGAGTTGTCGATGCTCTCGTAGTGATGGGTATTCTCTGGCGTTTATACATGACGGAAAACCGTTTATTCTATGTTGGCACGTTAAAGAGCCATATTCAAAGAGTAGTAACTTCTAACGCAACGAGTTTTATGGGGCTTGCGATAATTTTCGATAATTTTCACATTATGGATAGCTTTGAATATTATTATATGGATATCGTTGTTCAATTCTGCATTTCTTGAAACTTATTTCAACCACGATCTTAACATTTCGCTTCTGAATTTAAATTATATATAAAATTCATTCTGAATTAAAAAAAAATTTTCTTACACATTCCCCTGTTACGCATTTCCTTAATAATGTAGGGGTGGGGGTGGCTCAGTCGGTAGCGCGCCAGGCTCGTAATCTGCAATTCCCAAGTTCGAGTCCCAGCTAGGTCAGCGTTGAGATTTATCTCCGCAAAATTCCCCCACCCTGCCCACGGTCAGTAGGGGACACCGATGGGCTTGGAATGGCGGCCGCCGTCCGTCGGATGGGACGTTAAGCCGTGGCCCCGTGTGTGAGAGAGCCATACCCTGTGCACGTTAAAGAACACGCTGGATGGCCTTGACGGGAGGCTACCATCTGTCTCCCAACAGCTGTTCCAGTGGGTCCCCTCCTCCAACCTTCTCTGAGCCTTCGGGGTCCATGTGACCTGGCCATTTAGCCCATGGTGTGCAAAAAAGTGCCGCTCAGAGGTAAAACCCAACATGGATATTTCGTAATATTGTCCATTTTTAGCAAGTTTTTTTATGAAAAAAATATCGATTTTTCACTTTGTTCTGTCGACCTATAGACATTAAACTTTTGATTTTAGAGAAAAGAGAATCTTTTTGAATCGGACAGGTTTTGTAGAAATAGAAATTTAACTAAGAATTTCTTAGTTTTAATAACGCCCTCTAGCGGTGGGAAAAATTATAAGATAGGCACTTTTAAACGATTATTGCAAACGATCTAGATGCTACAAATTTTGGTGATTGAGTGAGAAAAAGTGGTTTATACTGGCAACGATTTGTCACAATACTCCCAAAGGAAGAAAAGTTTTCTTTTTTGCGAGATAAAAAAAAAAATACCCCCTCAAGCAGCTGCTTGCCACAGAGGTCTGACAGGAGCCTGTCAGTTTATATGCCAAAGTAGAAGGTCTGAGAGAATGGCAGGACCTCAGCAGAAAAACGACACAAACAGCCATGCCTTACCCGGGGCTCGAACCCAGGTCCCTTAGATCAGTAAGGAAAACATTTTCTGTGTTGCAAAAAATTACCCCTCAAGCAGCCGATAACCACAGAGGTCCGACAGAAGCCTATCGATGTAAAAAGCTATAGAATATGCTGCGAAGTCAAACAATAGACTATTTTGAATAAAAAAAATAAAATAAATACCCCCTCAAGCAGCTGCTTGCCACAGAGGTCTGACAGGAGCCTGTCAGTATATATGCCACAGTAGATCTGAGAGGATGGCAGGACCTCAGCAGAAAACAACACGAACATCCATGCCTTACCCGGGGCTCGAACCCAGGTCCCGTAGATCAGTAGCCAAGTGCGCTAACCACTCGGCCACGGGACGGCTAAAATAAATACCCCCTCAAGCAGCTGCTTGCCACAGAGGTCTGACAGGAGCCTGTCAAAATTTAAATACAGTAGAAGATTTATGCAATTCAAGAATTGCATACATGAAGACTGCAATAGTCGTTAGACAAACTTAAGCAATTTGATACAAAAAGTTTTCATGATGTTGAGGCTATATGGTAAATTCTTATAATTTGCAATGGGACACCAACAGTCTTCGAAAGGTCATCGTCAATCAAACGGGACGTTGTGACCCGAGTACACGAGATTGTTTTACCTCTGAGTGGCATTTTTATGCACACAAGAGGCTAAATGGTCAGGTCACAAGGATTCCCATGGGTTCCGAGATGCTTAGATGACCCAAAGAGTTATTACAAAACAATGTGCAGGCGAGCCGAAACCTGTTTTATGTTAAAGAACACTCTGGATGACTTTGATGAGATATTTCTCCTAACAGCTGACAAGTGAATCCTTTGCCCAATTCTGAACTCCTCGAGACCTTTGCTATTTTGTACGGAAAAAAATGCTCAGAGACAAAGTATTTTAAATAGTTAGATTTGTTTTTAACGTATTGCCCATAGATTTATTTAAAATAATTGAATACTATCACCATACTTTAGACATTATGATTTGAAGGTATGTCATTAAGACAAAGTTTCAAATTTCCTTTACAATAGATACAAATGACAAAAACGATCCCATTATCATTTGCCTAAAGGCCCTGCTGCCAAATAACGGCTGCAATTAGAGCCGTAATTTGAACAAAGGAACTAGAAAAAAAATCTATCGGTTGAATCGAGGAACTAGATAGTAGGAAGGAAAAAAAACAATCACGCGGAGTTCCACGTTCGTTCCGCACGTGCAGAGTCACGTGAGCCGCGGGAGTTCGGCAGCTGTTGTTGCCACTGGAGCAAACAATCCAATCGCAGTTTGTTTTTTAGCCAATCGGGTATCTCCATCTTGTTGAACACGCGGATGAAATTCCACGCTCCCTCGGGGCGAGCTCTTTGGGCACAAAAAAATGATCGTCGAGGCACAAAAGGAGCGCGCATGCGGGAGGGGGGAGATAGAATTAAAGAGGGAAAATAACCTTGAGTAACGGAATGGATTCAAATTATTGATGAGTAACGATAAGAATGGCTCTACTGCGGCTCCTGTTAGGTTTTACCTCTGATAAGCACTTTTGGCACACAACAGGATTCAACCCCGAGTAAAAAAGGATGCACTGGACAGCTGTTAGGAGACAGATGGCAAGTTCTCTTCAAAATCTGCCATAGCATATTCTTTAACGTACATAAGATGTCGCGGATTAACGTTACCATCCGAAGGATAGCTGCCTTCCCAAGACGATCGGCACAGATCGGAGTCGAACCTAGGACACCTATAGGAACCTAGAACAGATCCCCCACATCAATAAGAGTTATTGTAACAAACTATTTCAGGGTTTGAATTTACTTTTTCTGAAAGAGCGAATTTTTCTTCCGTAATCAGATTTGTAATACTTTGTATCGTTACTGTTTTGAAGGGTTTAAAAACAGCTGGTACCAGAAAAAAAAAATGCATGGGTGGGATCTGACGCCACACTTGATAATGACCTCCTCAAATACAGTAAGACGGGGGTTACTCAGTCGGTAGCGCGCCAGGCTCGTAATCTGCAGTTCCCAGGTTCGAGTCCCAGCTGGGTCAGTGTTGAGATTTATCTCCGCAAGACTCCCCGCCCTGCCCACGGTCAGTAGGAGACACCGATGGGTTTGGAAAGGCCGCCGTCCGTCGCATGGGACATTAAAGCCATTGCCCCGTGCACGTTAAAGAGCACACTGGATGGCCTTGATGGGAGGCTACCATCTATCTCCCAACAGCTGTTCCCAGTGGGTTCCCTCCCCCAACCTTCTGAGCCTTCGGAGTCCTTGTGACCTGGCCATTTAGCCCATGGTGCGCAAAAAAGTGCCGCTCAGAGGTAAAACAACCAACCGCAAATACAGTTGTAATGTTCAATGACAATCGTTATGGAAACTACCTACCGCCCAGTCTGAACCATTAAGCATTTTTCTTTGTGATGTCCCATCACAGATTTGGGTTGGGTTGTTTTACCTCTGAGCGGCACTTTTTGCACACCATGGGCTAAATGGCCAGGTCACACGGACCTCGAAGGCTCAGAGAAGGTTGGGGGAGGGGACCCACTGGAACAGCTGTTGAGAGACAGATGGTAGCCTCCCGTCAAGGCCATCCAGCGTGTTCTTTAACGTGCACAGGGTATGGCTCTCCCGAACACGGGGCCACGGCTTAACGTCCCATCCGACGGACGGCGGCCTTTCCAAGCCCATCGGTGTCCGCTACTGACCGTGGGCAGGGCGGGGAATTTTGCGGAGATAAATCTCAACGCTGACCCAGCTGGGACTCGAACCTGGGAACTACAGATTACGAGCCACACCCGCTCCCCCTCACAGAGTTGGGTTGTTTTACCTCTGAGCGGCACTTTTTTTGCACACCATGGGCTAAATGGCCAGGTCACAAGGACCCCGAAGGCTCAGAGAAGGTTGGGGGAGGGGACCCACTGGAACAGCTGTTGAGAGACAGATGGTAGCCTCCCGTCAAGGCCATCCAGCGTGTTCTTTAACGTGCACAGGGTATGGCTCTCCCGAACACGGGGCCACGGCTTAACGTCCCATCCGACGGACGGCGGCCTTTCCAAGCCCATCGGTGTCCGCTACTGACCGTGGGCAGGGCGGGGAATTTTGCGGAGATAAATCTCAACGCTGACCCAGCTGGGACTCGAACCTGGGAACTACAGATTACGAGTCTGGCGCGCTACCGACTGAGGCCCCCCCCCCCCCCCTCACACAGAAAAACCACATCGGCAATAAAACACTTAATTTAAGGCTCCAACACAAATGAAACATATCGCAAGTTAACATCGGCTGAATCTGGATATATTCACAAATTAAATGCAACAGATTTAAATCTGGGAACGTTTGCAATTTAGAATTGACAGAAGCTTCCCAAGATAAGAGAGGATGATGAAATGCAACAGACCACAAAAACCTACATCAAGAAAAAAAAAATCCTCTTACGCTTCATTAAGCTTCGCAAACTGGCAACTATGATTAGCCACTGTTTGGTCACGTGACACCGCGTGCAGAGGACTAGTCCAAAGCCCCGCACGCTTGCAGCAAGTAATTTGTTTGCGCTAATTGTTTGCGCAAATGGTTGCTTGTTAAAGAGGCAGACTCCGTTCCAATCGACCCCGACCAATGCCGCTTTATCTGCCCCCTCTTCTCCACCCTGCTCCCTGCACGTCAACATGTTGACTGCCACCCTCCGGACTAGCTCATTAGGATCTTTCATTCGCCCTAATGAGTTATGACATCCCATCTGGATTGTGTCACAAAAGCAGCCTTTCACGCCCAGTTTTCGCAGCTAATTGAACGCCCAGAATAGCTATAATGAACGTTAAAAATCTGTTAATTCACTGCGCGAAAAATTTCGAGCGCGTCGCGTTTTCAATAATTTTGTTATTAACAGACGCGAATTGGATGCAGGGGCGTAGCGAAGGGTTATAATTGGAAGCGCGGGGGGGGGGGGGGGGTGAGAAATCAAAAATTTTCCAACTCTAAAATCTAATTTTGCCAATTGAGAAAATAATGTCTATCTGGTTCGTAAGTATATTTTTCTTCGCTTCGTGGGTTGGGGGGGGGGGGGGGGTTGAGTCGGGTTGGGTTGTTTTACCTCTGAGCGGCACTTTTTTGCACACCATGGGCTAAATGGCCAGGTCACATGGACCCCGAAGGCTCAGAGAAGGTTGGGGGAGGGGACCCACTGGAACAGCTGTTGGGAGACAGATGGTAGCCTCCCGTCAAGGCCATCCAGCGTGTTCTTTAACGTGCAGATGGTATGGCTCTCCCGCACACGGGGCCACGGCTTAACGTCCCATCCGACGGACGGCGGCCTTTCCAAGCCCATCGGTTTCCCTACTGACCGTGGGCAGGGCGGGGAATTTTGCGGAGATAAATCTCAACGCTGACCCAGCTGAGACTCGAACCTGGGAACTACAGATTACGAGTCTGGCGCGCTACCGACTGAGACACCCCCGCCCCTAGGGGTTGAGTCAATTTTCACAATTCACAACTATCCTGGATTTTGCCATGTAACTCCCAATTTTGCCAACTAGCCATGAATTTTCCAAGTCACTACAAATTTTTCAAACTCCAAAATTTTGCAAAGTTTTCTCGATTTTGTCAACTACTTAATTTTACAAACCCAATCCCAATTATCACAACTCGCCTGTATTTTACCAAGTGGATTCAAATTTTGCTAAGTGCCCTAGATTTTGAAAATTCGCCACGATATTACAGAAAAAAAAAAAAATCACAATTTTTACATCTCATCTGATTTTTGCAAAGTCCGAATTTTGTCAACTCTCCAAGATTTTGACAAGTCACTCTGAATTTTGCCAACTCCTCACGATTTTGACAAATCGCCTATATTTTATTAAGTGGGTTTGAATTTTGTCAACTGCTCTAGATTTTGCCATCTCGATTTTCCCCCAACTGCCCTAGATTTTGCTACCTCCCCCGTAATTTTACAAAAAAAAATATTACAACTCACCTAGATTTTACGAAGTCGCTTCGAATTTCGCCAACTCCGAGTTACTTTGGAGGGGGGGGGGGGGGGTCCCCATAGCTACGCCCCTGATTGGATGATTATTCGTGGACTTTCTCACAAAGAGAGCAGGGTGGAGAAGAGGGGGCAGATAAAATCTGAGCGGCTTTTTTTGCACACCATGGGCTAAATGGCCATGTCACATGGACCCCAAAGGCTCAGAGAAGGTTAGGGGAGGGGACCCACTGGAACAGCTGTTGGGAGACAGATGGTAGCCTCCCGTCAAGGCCATCCAGCGGGTTCTTTAACGTGCACAGGGTATGGCTCACCCACACACGGGGCCACGGCTTAACGTCCCATCCGACGGACGGCGGCCTTTCCAAGCCCATCGGTGTCCCTTACTGACCGTGGGCAGGGCGGGGAATTTTGCGGAGATAAATAAATCTCAACGTTGACCCAGCTGGGACTCGAACCTGAGAACTACAGATTACGAGCCTGGCGCGCTACCGACTGAGCCACCCCCGCCCCCCAAAATTAGGGGAAACTGTAGATTACGAACTGTATGTAGACTACTGACTGCCTGATAGAGGGAATCACGCTAATTCTAACTCTGATACAGAAATTACAGAGATCTGAAATTTGCCCTTAGGGGTATACGGGTCGCAGATCAAGAAAATTTCGTAATTTGACCTCCAACGTATCCTTCAGGATTTCCTTATCTATGACCTACGAGGACTAGAAGAGATCATATTCTCAAAATTTCAATTCTTTTGCAAAAACAATTGTGCAATAGAGAAATGAATCAGCAATGCTCTTGAATTAAGTTTCATAAAGACCAAAACATGCACTACTATTTCAGTAAGGAGCGGTTGGCTTGCTAGAGTTAGTAACAAGCCCAGCACGCAATATGTAGTTCTCAGGTTCGAGTCCCACCTGTGCCAGCATTGAGATCATTCTCAGCTAAATCCCACTTTGTCAGAAAGGGGATACCCATGGGACTGAATATAATACACCGACCCTGTGCACGTTAACGAACACGCTGGATGGACTTGACGGGAGGCTACCATCTGTCTCTTTTAACAGCTATTCCAGTGGGTCACCTCCCTCTATCTTATGAGCCCTTGGGGTCCTTGTGACCTGGTCATTTAAGCCCCTTGTTTACGAAAAAATGTCGCTCAGAAACAATTGAACCCCATTTTCTTCAGAAAACATTTGTGTATAAACAAATCACAAATAGATAAAGCTCACATCAGGAAATATTGCATTTTCTACACCCCCCCCCCCCTCAAGTAATATTTGAGAAAACTGCGCCAGAAATTATTCACGACTCAATCATTACCTTAATTATAGGTTTGAGCTCCGTTAAATAAACATAGACCAACTCTACATCCTATTTGTTCCCAATCTATCCTGTTCCATTTTCTTTTTATACACACATAAAAGGATTAAAGATGTTACGGAATTTCAAGGCTGCGATTATCTTGGTTGCTTAAAAAAAGCTAATTTTGGTCTCTGTTACTCTTTCTGCTATTATCCTCTGAAAGTCAAAACATTCGCAAACATTTTTGAACATAATCGTACCATTTTACCATCAATCAGAATATTATATGCAAAAGTTTCCTAGTGTGTTTTTCTTTTCACTATAAAAAAAAAATACCCCCTCAAGCAGCTGCTTGCCACAGAGGTCTGACAGGAGCCTGTCAGTTTATATGCCACAGTAGGAGATCTGAGAGGATGGCAGGACCTCAGCAGAAAAACGACACACACATTATAAGCCAACTACAAAAAAGTCAGCAATGCTCAGCGTTCAAGCCAATTTCATTGAACCACGGTGACCTGTTTTAATAGAGGTTTTTGCGTCAATGACCTGGATTGCTCTTTTCGAAAGCAAACCTTTTATTACATTCATCAAATCGTTTCACAGTATAGATATTCAGGAAAGATATTTATATTATTTTAGGCTTCTAAAGAAAAAATTCGTTTAATAATGCCAAAGTCGAAATTAGGCAGTTGCAACAAGCAGAGACGTACCCTGGGGTGGTAAGTTGTTTTACCTCTGAGAGGCACTTTTTTTTGCACACAATGAGATAAATGGGCCTGGCCAGAAGGGTTTAGTCACAATCCAGTATTTAGTTCCTCTAATTTATTTTATTATTTAATGTTCTTACATATATTCATGCTAAGTGTTGTTTTACCTCTGAGGGGCACTTTTTTGCACACCATGGGCTAAATGGCCAGGTCACAAGGACCCCAAAGGCTCAGAGAAGGTTGTGGGAGTGGATCCATTGGAACAGCTGTTGGGAGACAGATGGTATCCTTCCGTCAAGGCCATCCAGCGTGTTCTTAACGTGCACAGGGTATGGCTCTCCCGCATACGGGGCCACAGCTTAACGTCCCATCCGACAGACGGCGACCTTTTCAAGCCCATCGGTGTCCCCTACTGACCGTGGGCAGGGCGGGGAATTTTGCGGAGGTAAATCTCAACGCCGACCCAGCTGGGACTCGAACCTGGGAACTACAGATTACGAGTCTAGCGCGCTACCGATTGAGCCATCCCCGCTCCCATTCCCATATATGTGCATATATGTGTGTGTGTGTGAATGTAAATAAACGGAGTGTATCGTCCTCTACTTAGTGCACTGGACATTATTTCATCGAAGGCACAGCACGTCTGAAGCACACCTAAGAACGGGTGTAAACACCCGAGAATCAGATTTCTAGAATAACAGGTGAGGAGTTGGGTTGTTTTACCTCTTAGCGGCACTTTTTTGCACACCATGGGCTAAATGGCCAGGTCACAAGGACCCTGAAGGCTCAGAAAAGGTTGGGGAAGGGCAGAAAGGTTGGGTTGTTTTACCTCTGAGCGGCACTTTTTTGCACACCATGGGCTAAATGGCCAGGTCACATGGACCCCGAAGGTTCAGAGAAGGTTGGGGGAGGGGACCCACTGGAACAGCTGTTGGGAGACAGATGGTAGTCTCCCGTCAAGGCCATCCAGCGTGTTCTTTAACGTGCACAGGGTGTGGCTCTCCCCGCACACGGGGCCACGGCTTAACGTCCCATCCGACGGACGGCGGCCTTTCCAAGCCCATCGGTGTCCCCTACTGACCGTGGGCAGGGCGGGGAATTTTGCGGAGATAAATCTCAACGCTCAGAAAGGTTGGGGAAAGGCTGGAACAGCTGTTGGGAGACAGATGGTAGCCTCCCGTCAAGGCCATCCAACATGTTCTTTTTTGTTATGTTTAGCGTGCACAGGGGTATTGCTCTCCCGCACACGGGACCACGGTTTAACGTGGGCTGGGACTGGAACCTGGGAACTACAGATTACAAGCCTGGCGCGCTACCGATTGAGCCGCCCCTTAGAGGAAGGGACATATTAGCCTTACGTCAAGTTTTCCATCATGCTTTAATCGCATAAAGCTAAAACCTCCGAAATTTGACCTCGGCTTCTCGACACACTCAATGTCGTCAGCATCGTATTTATTCAGACCAAATTCCACTACGTAACGCCGCCTCGACTGAACAAATCGAAAATTCACTGCAGAGCCAGGTCACGAAGCACTAGTTAACAGGATAATTACATCTCTGCAACGAGCTAGGAAAGCGAAAAGTCAGGTTTAATTTCATTAAACTCATTAGCGGAGTTCAGGACCTGAGCCACTGGCGGCGCTGCTTTTGGCCAAGGGCGGCGTGGCACGAGGATAACACGTAATGACCGCGACCGTTATGTCTGCGAAAGCACTGACACAACAAGAAACGAATTGTGCCTCACTGTGCCGCTAATGACCGGGTTATTAGCGTACTGCTGCTCACCTGAATGGGGTCTGGTTCACTCCTCAGCAGGATTTTCACGCGACACTTCAGCTTTAATCATTGTTTTCTCACGAGGGGAAATAAGCTAGCGGAACGCAAGAAAAATATATTAACACTTGTTTATTAACAGTGCCTGCTCTATTTAAATAAGCCAATAACAGCTGCTTGTTTCGTAAGTTAATTTAATAAGTGCCCGAGGACGGCACAGTCTGTAGCATGACCATATTTGTCGACTGTTCCAACTGAGGCAGAAGAGAATTTCTCTCCACTTTTTGGGCCGAAGGTCTGCGCATGCGTAGCACGCCAAACTCTTACCTGTGTCCCCAGGTTCGAGTTCATCTATTGTGCTTGCGTTTAGGGTTTATTTCCACAAATCCTTGTTCTTCCCCTCTGCGAGAGAGGGAACACCGATGTGTTTGGGAAGGTGCTTCCCGTTGGATGACACGGGCGTGAAGCCTTTCCAAACCCATCGGTTGAAACCGTTACGAGTCTTTCTCACGGTAGCATAGCTTAACCTCGGACTGGGCATAAGCCCGCGTGCAGGAGAGCCTGTGCACGCTAGATCACACTGATCTTCCATACCCAGCTCTGATCCCTTGTAGCCCGTCATTTAGCCAACCGCGTCCCCTCTTCGGCTCAGAGTGGCAAACAATCTTACTCTAGGACAGGCATGGCCAACTGTTTTTGCCCCCGGGCCGGATTGGAAAAAAATATTTTCACGGACCGGACGAAATATTAAAATTGAAAAATGTTAAGCAAAACACTTATTTAAGTAAACAAAATTTTATTATGAAATTTGTTTATGAATAATTGTAAGTAAATCAATACAACAAATTAACATAATAACTAATGCGACGTGTTGAGGCGGTTTGCATCGCTTATTATTTTTTAATATCTGGTTCTATACTTGTAGTAGCTATTCTTAACAAAGCCTCCAAATGTAAATCATTCAATCTTGATCTTGTTGTACTTTTATTTAGATTCATTAAAGAAAAGGTTTGTTCACAAATATAAGTTGAGCTAAAGATTACTAAATACGTCTTGGCAAGTTTTTTTAAATATCCATATTTTTCATTATTCAATTTCTTATAAAAAATTACACAAATTTTCTTGCTCTTCTCGATATTTCGCATGTAATAATTCATCACATTGTAAATTAATTATTTCTAATTGTATATCAACAGGAACGTCATCAACTTGTACAGAAAATGGATTTCAGATAATAGATAAAATTTTATCAATTTTTTTGAAGCAATCGAATCTCTGCTCGAAATCTCATTAGTACAAGGATGTTTTTATTAAATGTTTCAACCTTTTCTTTTAAAATATTTAAAGATATGGTCTGTAACGTTGGAAAATGATCAAATTTACATTCAGCCAGAATTGTAGAAAAAAGGCTAAGCTTCATTTTAAAAGCTCTTAATTTCTGTATTAAATCATGAGCAAATAAATTTTTTCCTTGTAAACGTGTTAAATTCGTTCAAATGTGTGAGAATATCCAAAGAAAATGCTAAATCACAAATCCAATTTGGATCTAATAATTCAGGAAAATCCTCATTTTCTTTAAGCATTAAAAATATTTTTATTTCCTCTTGAAGGTCCCACACACGTCTTAAAACTTTTCCCAAACTTAACCAACGGATTTTATTGTGATATAGTACATCTAAATGACTGGTATTTAGTTCTTCAAGGAGATCAATAAATTGCCTGTGATTTAATCCTTTTGATCGTAGGAAATTCACTAATTTCACAACTACATTTGTAACATGATCGATTTTTAAAATATTTTTGCACTATGCAAAAATATTTTACTCGCCTGCTGGCAACGTCGCTTGAACATCGAGTGCAGATGAGTATAAAAGTTTTAATTCTTTATAACGGAATCTTTTTTAAAAAATATAGAAGTATCGAGAATTCATTCGATTAATTACTAGAAGTTAAATGTTAATATTGAAAAATTGTTCGCGGGCCACATAAATTCATTACGCGGCCGGATCCGGCCCGCGGGCCGTATGTTGGCCATGCCTGCTCTAGGATCTCAATGCGGAACAGATGGGTAACCCGGGCGGGGGAGGCTCACATCTGTCCAGAGAGTATGAAAACCGAAAACTGAGGAGGGAGGGGGGGATTGATATATTCATTTAAGTTTAAGCGCTGACAGTTCGGCCGGGGTCTGTCAGAGCAAACCTCAGCATCTCTCCCCGAAAGAATCAAGTCCTAGTGATGCGATCATTTTTAAGGTCCTCTTTTCACGTTTTTAAGGTTCACATTTACTGCAAAGATTGAAAAATATATCTCGTTTTAGCAAAGGTGTCGCCTTACCGAGGGGGGGGGGGGGAGTCTTCACAGTTCGGAAGCACTGCTGCAAGAACTTATAACAGATTTGATAGATTATAGATTGGAATTTTAATGTGTTTTACGGTTATGGTTCTACACAATGAAAACCTTACTTTAAGAAATGCCATTCACTCCTTAGATTTGGTCTTGGAAGGGATGGTTCTATGTGGTGGGGGAGGGGTGGCGAGGAGGACTACGTCTCCCTCCTCCTCAAGAATGCAAGGGCAATGGAAGCAAAAAAAAAGTATTAAACATGTGCACATTTCTTGCATTTCAAGAAGATTTTATAAATGTCTGAAATTGATCGGATTATATACTGCAATGGAAATCTTGTCTCTTTCCCCCGTCGCCATTAATTTTTTTCCCAGCTCCGGGCCAGAGTCCTGGCAACCTGATCAATTTTACACCATAGTGACCAAACGACATCAGAGGTTTAAAAAAGCCAGCAACCGAGAATTCAGATTATTGACGAAATGATCAACAGTTTATGTGTATAAGAATGATTACCGAAATGTTTGAGAAAACCTTTCAAAAATTGTTGGGAGCACCCACTTAGTCGAGCATGAAAATACATCGCAACCACAGAACTACACACCGTAATGTTACGTTCCCAAGCGACGCCGGAATGTCTGCTCCCACTCATCCTCTAACAATCCCGGTCCTCGTGAGCCGCCAAAACGTCTGGCTACCGCTCGTGCTGCGCAAGGGGCTCGTTTGCAAATGAATCAAGGTAAAGCAGGAAAATGCAGGGAATGACGATCAGCATCCGATTAAGGGAAGAAATGCCAAGGGAAGAGTAAGAGGGAGTTTATGGGTCTGAGCATCCCCTCCTCCTACAGTCTGAACGAAAAAAAGATATCGTGAACGATTTTACTATTCTTTTCGTCACAGTGCTTCAGCCGATGGGTTGGGTTGTTTTACCTCTGAGCGGCACTTTTTTTCACAGCATGGGCTAAATGGCCAAGTCACATTTACCCCGAAGGCTCAGAGAAGGTTGGGGGAGGGGACCCACTGGAACAGCTGTTGGGAGACAGATGGTAGCCTCCCGTCAAGGTCATCCAGCGTGTTCTATAACGTGCACAGGGTATGGCTCTCCCGCACACGGGGCCACGGCTTAACGTCCCATCCGACGGACGGCGGCCTTTCCAAGCCCATCTGTGTCCCCTACTGACCGTGGGCAGGGCGGGGAATTTTGAGGAGATAAATCTCAACGCTGACCCAGCTGGGACTCGAACCTGGGAACTACAGATTACGAGCCTGGAGAGCTACCGACTGAGCCACCGCCGCCCCACTTCAGCAGATGAATTAACTTTTAACATCCCCCCCCCCCCCTCTTTAATGCATGTGAAAGATTAACTTTAGTAAAGCACAGAACTTTCACACTACATTGCATAAAATGGCAAAATGATTATTCACCAAGAATTTTCAATTTGCATTATAAGCTTACGTGATGTACAATAATTTATGCCTGTAATAAAAGAGCATTTAAATATAAATATATTCTCATTTTAAAATATATTTTTTAATCTGAGGTCATTTAAATCCTTTTTATTTGCAACATACAAAAGAATCCGAGACACCTACCAGTTTTTAGAGACTCATGCAAAGAGGTTCTATCAAGATCGAAGTTTGACAATTGTAGGACTTGCAGCAATAATGAGTCAGCTCGAACTTTCTGCCAATTTGGGGTATACAAAAAAAAAAGTGCCATTTGAAACTTGTTTAAAATTCAAGTTTCAAAACATGTTATAAATTGACAGACAACCAATATTGGTTGTAATAAAGGATCACTTGGAACTGACTACTTCTTGCACCAAATAAAGCATTTTTTACAGGATAGCACATAAAACTAAAGTAACAATTGGAGCTGCCACCTTTTTGCTGCAAGCCCCTCAATTGTCTGTCTGAGCGAACGCTTAATTTTTGCTTTAAAAGAAATTTCACAGGAAGCAGTTACGATTAGTTGTTCAGATGCTACAGATTATAAAAAGTAGGCCCCTGTCTAAAAGAAGCTAAAATTTATTGTCTTTATGAAGAAGAGGTCCATGTTGCCAATTATACCAGCCGAGTAAAATAAGTTTCCCATGACAAAAATCAATCCATGCTAAAGAGCTTTAGTCACATTATGCACTGCATTATATTAAAACTGATGTTTATCCTTTGAAACTCCGTCATTTTAGAATCTTACAGGTAAAGAATTTCAATAAACAATTTAATAAGAATTATATGTTACCATTTACCATAATAATCAAGATCTTATTGCAAAACTTACTTCGTAATTAATTCTCCAATACTCAAATTAACAATTTCATTAAATTACTTCAAATTATTAAATCTTTATCTCAATTATTTAACAATATTTCTACTAGACAGCTGAACATATTTCGCAGAAGGATGTAGAACACATTTTTCAAGAATCGCCATAATCTTATTAATCTGATTGCACATTGCTCCCGTAACTGATAATTTCCTCGTGAACGATTCATATACCTTCAGATAATATATCAAAAAGATAAAACGATACCTTCTGAAATTGTTTATTATCGATACTGCAACATTGACCCCAAGTCAGTGGTTGAGATAATCATGTTGCCGACTCAAATATAGACCTTTTCGGCGCCAAACTAACTTGGCGAGGGATTACCGCCAAAGTCATCGATAACAAATGCTGACAAGGTTTATTTTAAAAATGCAGATGGAGCAGGTTATTTGAAGTCATTACATTACGATAAAAAGTTCAACAATACAGAAGAGAACGATATAAAAAATAAAAATCTAAACTAGGTCGCAATGTTTTCGAAGTTTTTTTTTTTTTATAAAATAAGTTTTATTTTTCTTTATATTGCTCCTCTGTAAAGTTTGTTTTAATATTCCAGACTGAAAATCAGAAACGCTAAACAACGTGCAGCGTTTGGTACAGAACCTGAATTAGTTTGAAATAATTTTTCAGGATCATCTGAAGGCCGAATCAAAACTCGTTGCCAAAAAAGTTCCAATGATTCATTAACAATTTAAAATTATCACAAATGCAAGACTGATCTTTGGCATCTTCATTCTTCACTATGTATATCATCAGCTTTTTATTCTTTACAATTTATATTTTTTTTAATTCTTCACTATTTAGATCTTTGGCTTTTTCTGTACAAACCTCCCAACATCAATTTCGCGTAATCTGCAATCAACTTGGTTTCACGATTGATGCGCTGGAAAAACTCATCGCTCCATTCAAAAACGTTTTCTCGATATCTAAAACGATCATCAGACGGGTAAAAAAACAAACCAGATTAAGACTACTTCGCTGCTTGAGGGAAATTCAGGTGTGTGAGAAAGATCTCATTTCTTTTCATCAGCCACTCACTTTCAACTTCGAATTCTATCTCTCCGGACATCCTAAACAGCGGGAGCCCGAGTTGCGAGAAACGCCAGGTGCAAGCCTCGCTCTCCGACGCCAGACAGTCTGCCCTCTTTCGATAGCATCCCTGGCTCATCACTTTTAACCACCAAACCCATCCGCAGCCTCTGACAATCAGCGTGATATAAAGAAGAGGGGGGGGGGGTGAGTCAGGGAGCACCGGGAAGCAATGGCGCCGGTTTGTCTGCCTAACCACGTGAAGCGTTGGCCACGTGGACCACGAGTGACAATTATTCGAGTAAGCACAACGCTGCACGACTTTTTTTAAACAATGGAAGTCCTTGCCAACTCGTTATTTACGAATCATCCTTTTTAGCGCTCAAGATAAATCCTATTGCATCATCTCGAAACTGAGTGTCGAATTGTTTCAATACTCGCTTTTAATACTTTACTAATCAAGCAAGCCTAAGACTCCACTGCATCTTAATCCAGATTTGCAGTGGACGATACGCAAATGGAAAAATAAATGTATACTGATCATCAAGCTGGTGCAATTTCATTTATCAAGATGTCCTAATTTCGATGTCCTCTCAGTGCTGTTCCTTCACAACCAATGCACCTATCAATGTTTAGTAGAAGCTAATGATGGTTGAGAGAATCGTCGACTAGAAAAAAGTTTTTTGGGGTTGTTTTACCTCTGAGCAGCACTTTTTTGCACACCATGGGATAAATGGCCAGGTCACATAGACCCCGAAGGCTCAGAAGTTTGGGGGAGGGGACTCACTGGAACAGCTGTTGGGAGACAGATGGTAGCCTCCCGTCAAGCCCGTCCAGCGTGTTCTTTTAATGTGCACAGGGTATGGCTCTCCCGTACACGGGGCCACGGCTTAACGTCCCATCCGACGGACGGCGGCCTTTCCAAGCCCATCGGTGTCCCCTACTGACCGTGGGCAGGGCGGAATTTTTGCGGAGATAAATCTCAACGCTGACCCAGCTGGGACTCGAACCTGGGAACTACAGATTACGAGCCTGGCGCGCTACCGACTGAGCCACCCCCGCCCCTTCTTTAGTAATGAATATAGCACAGATAATGTAGGTTAAGGTGGATATCGGAAACGTCGTAATCGCACACATTGCAGTTAACTGGGACTACGTTGAAAAGTAGCGCGATTTTTCTATTTTGGTGTGAAAAATTATTTTTTACAGTCAAATTCTCATTTATATTTAAACGTCCGTCGCATATTTATATCCAGAAAAGGGCATTTTTTAACTCGCAATTTTCTTCTACAGCAAAGCTTGTCTTAAAGAGAACCTGCAAAAGTCATGCAGAGAAGCCAACATCGACACCAATCGGTGAACGACAAGGAGAGAGCACGCGCGACGCCCAAAAGGCGCGCACCGTGGTGATGGAGAATTTTCCTCTTCCTGATCCCATCAGTCGGATCTTCCTCATTCGTAGTTTTCTTTTCCTGAACACCAAACGAGATCCAGGTGCATCGACGGCGTCGCCTGTCTCTCATCATTACCTGGAAGTGGTTGGTAATGTGACAGGTACACATCCTGGTGGGTGCTGATGATGCCACTGCAGTCTAATGAGCCACTGTCATCATGATGATCGGCACACGTCGCCGGTTCGAGTTTGCGATTCGTGTTTTTTCAGGGAAATAAATCAGCTCACATTGAAGGTTTTCGTGGTTCGTGATTAGGGCGAAGTCGCCTGACATTATCGAGGAAAGGAAATAAGATATTAAGATCGAAACGGTTTCAAAATTCCGAGAAAAAAAACTGAAAGTTCTTGCTAATGAATTACAAGATTTTAAAAACACCGTCGATTCCCGATCACATGCCATCGCCAGAGTCCGGTTCGATTGCGGGCGTGATGTTTGCTGGATAAAAGGTTTGTATGATCAACACAATGACAATTAAAAACTCCTGCATACATTGCGGTGTTCCACTACTATTCAGATATTGCAGGACTTAACATGCCCCTGTTATGAGGTGTTGAATTAAAAGTGGACAACTTATTACCACATCCTTCGCTCTGATAATAAAATGTTTACTGCCAAGATTGGGGCGGGGGTGGCTCAGTCGGTAGCGCGCCAGGCTCGTAATCTGTAGTTCCCAGGTTCGAGTCCCAGCTGGGTCAGCGTTGAGATTTATCTCCGCAAAAATTCCCCGCCCTGCCCACGGTCAGTAGGGAACACCGATGGGCTTGGAAAGACCGCCGTCCGTCGGATGGGACGTTAAGCCGTGGCCCCGTGTGCGGGAGAGCCATACCCTGTGCACGTTAAAGAACACGCTGGATGGCCTTGACGGGAGGCTACCATCTGTCTCCCAACAGCTGTTCCAGTGGGTCCCCTCCCCCAACCTTCTCTGAGCCTTCGGGGTCCTTGTGGCCTGGCCATTTAACCCATGGTGTGCAAAAAAAGTGCCGCTCAGAGGTAAAACAAACCAATCCAATACTGCCAAGATTTTCAAAGCTAAGTATGGTGAAATTTCGGTAATAAAACGTTTGTCCAAAAATATCTCCTCATGTTTATTATTTTTGTTGCTTATTCGCTATCCCCCCCCCCACTTCCCAGTCATCTAATATTACTGTTTTAAATCTTCTCTCCACCGATCTTACTACGTTTACTTTCATATTTCATATTATATGTTTGTCTTCGTCTGTGCAACTTATTTTAGTTACATGTATTAAAGAATTATATAATTTCTGTACACATGTTTGCCTTTTTGTACTGTGTGGTAGACAGATGGTAGCCTCTCAAGGCCATCTAGCATGTTCTTGAACGTGCACAGGGTATGGCTCTCTCCCGTACACGGGGCCACGGCTTAACGTCCCATCCGACGGACGCCGGCCTTTCCAAACCCATCGGTGTCCCCTACTGACCACGGACAAGGCGGGGAGTTTTGCGGAGATAAATCTCAACGCTGACCCAGCTGGGACTCGAACCTGGGAACTACAGATTACGAGCCTGGCGCGCTACCGACTGAGCCGCCCCTCTTGAGAAGAGTAGGATATGATGTCATCAGGTGATTGTGGGGTTCGGATCCCACCTGCTCAAAACAAATTTTCCGCTTATACTTGCCGCATTAATAGAGTTCAAAAACTAACTAAAAATAAGAGTAAGAAACTGTAGGGCAAAGTGCCAACCTCAAGAACTTCATCCTACCATTCCTGTGTGCAGAAGAAAAATGGTCTTGTGCCGGGAGGAATGGCAGTCTTTATTGGCTGACAACGTGTTGTATTGTTCACAACTGGTGACGAAGGGATTGATCAGTGGCCAGTAGCATCTGAAATCGAGAGAATGGAAAGTTAAACGCATTTAAAAATCGAGATCAAAATCATTTCTCTAGCAAAGACAAAAGGGGCGTGTAAAGCCTGCCAAAACAGCAGAGGTAAACGTTTGCAGCTCCTGTGTGTGGAGAGCATCTCTGTTGGGGCTACGAGATGAATGATTCATAAGCAGAAGGCACATGCGGAATCCAACAGCTGGGGAACAATGGCACGTGGCGCCAAACTGTCTGCCCGGAGCATCCCTTCCTCTTTCGCTGCCTCTAATGATCCATGCATCTCGCGCATCGTCGTCTGCTGTATTCGCTCCGGCAGCTGGCGGATTTCAGGTCTCTGAGGAGATGCCAACTTCTCATCCGTTTGAGGGCATCAAAAAGTGGGGGGGTAAGACTCAGAAATGGCGGTCGTCTTGGCAGAGAAAAAAGCAGAACAATCACAGAATACCATAATTATATATCCAAAGTTAAAAGATCTGTTTCAACTTTATCTGTTTAATTATGATCGTTTAATACCATCGCGGTGGCAGAGTGATTAGCGCCCTTAGTTACTGATCAAAGACCTGGGTTCGAGCCCAGGGTAAGTCATGGATATTTGAGTTGTGTTTCGACTG
This sequence comes from Ryuthela nishihirai, assembly GCA_038380435.1. Taxonomy (NCBI): domain Eukaryota; kingdom Metazoa; phylum Arthropoda; class Arachnida; order Araneae; family Heptathelidae; genus Ryuthela; species Ryuthela nishihirai. The sequence goes on along the minus strand of JAWZYU010000019.1, from coordinate 69,556,452 downwards.
CGGTCTCCTTCCTTGCAGATCTCTATGGCATATGAAACTGACTGGTTCCTATCAGACGTGTGGAAAGCAACGTCTCGAGGAGTAATTTTAAAGTACACTATTCAAAATATGGGTCTGGTTGTTTTACCTCAGAGTGGGCTTTTTTGTGCACAATGGGCTAAATGGCCAGGTCACAAGGACTCCTAAAGCTCAGAAAAGGTTGGGGAAGGGACCCATTAGGCAGCTGTTAGGAGCGAGAAAGGAGCCTCCGGTCAAGGCCATCCAGCGTATTCTTTTAACATGCACAGGGTATGGCAATGATAATTAAAATACATGTACATAGCATATTTGGGGCGGGGGTGGCTCAGTCGGTAGCACGCCAGGCTCGTAATCTGTAGTTCCCAGGTTCGAGTCCCAGCTGGGTCAGCGTTGAGATTTATCTCCGAAAAAATTCCCCACCCTGCCCACGGTCAGTAGGGGACACCGATTTGCTTGGAAAGGCCGCCGTCCGTCGGATGGGACGTTAAGCCGTGGCCCCGTGTGCGGGAGAGCCATACCCTGTGCACGTTAAAGAAAACGCTGGATGGCCTTGACGGGAGACTACCATCTGTCTCCCAACAGCTGTTCCAGTGGGTCCCCTCCCCCAACCTTCTCTGAGCCTTCGGGGTCCATGTGACCTGGCCATTTAGCCCATGGTGTGCAAAAAAGTGCCGCTCAGAGGTAAAACAACCAACCAACCATAGCATATTTACAGTACATGCAACCCTCGATTTACACGGCAGATCGATTCTGGGGGGGGGGGGGGGGGAATCACCGTGCAAATCGCAAACGTCCAAATGGAAACCAACTTATGGAAAAAAGGAGGAGAGGTTTCGAAAATATACTTGTTACGAATAAAACGTACATTGAAAATTTATTCTTTACACATATTTATCTCAATTGTCTCTTCAGTAATAAGACACAGTAATGCATCATTATTTTGCACTTTAATTGCGCCAATTCAAATAAGTTTAATTTCTCATAATTTCTTTTTGGTCACAAAAAAGTACTCATCTTAATACACTGTCGAAATTGATGACGAGATTTGAAAGAAGGATATTTATGAACCGAATTTAAATTGTGATGATACTATTATTTCATTTATTAGTTTATGCGTCCACTATCAAATGAAACTTATTTCTACTCCCTTGTTCATCTATATGTTTGATTTCGACAAGATGAATCAAGGCTTGATTTGTGTTTTAACAGGCATTTAATGGGACATTAATGTGGGTTTGAGATTATGCTTCAGAGTGTATAAATTCTACATTAACATTTCTACCTATACATAGATATAAGAAAATAAAACACTAAGTATTGATACAAATGCTTAATATTGGAAACTAGCCTTTGTATGATATTTTATGAAATAGTGTACTTATGAATCAACTGTATTTAGCCTATATAACAGTCTACAAAATTAAACTTGTTAAAAATGAGATAAAGCATTGTGTTTAGTAGTAAAAAATTCAGTCTAGAAAAGTCAGATCTCGCTGTCCATTCAAAAACAGACTTCATTAAGATGTCGCGAGACAATGTTACATTACAATGGCAAGAATATAATTTTAGCTAAAGAATATAAATATAACTTGTTACAGAGGACTATTTTTATTCATATCGGAATTTACTATCATCCATTTTTGAAAATAAATGATATCAACCGTTTAGCTGAATTTTTACTCTGGGATGACAGTCTAAAAATACCTCTTGACGCTATATCACTGTTATTTCGTAAATATGTATTATATCTACATGCATAAAAAAAAATCAATTCGTAGAATGTAAAACCGAGTCTATAATCGTGTTGTTTTACCTCTTAGCGGCACTTTTTTGCACACCATGGGCTAAATGGCCAGGTCACATGGACCCCGAAGGCTCAGAGAAGGTTGGGGGAGGGGACCCACTGGAACAGCTGTTGGGAGACAGATGGTAGTCTCCCGTCAAGGCCATCTAGCGTGTTCTTTAATGTGCACAGGGTATGGCTCTCCCGCACACGGGGCCACGGCTTAACGTCCCATCCGACGGACGGCGGCCTTTCCAAGTCCATCGGTGTCCCCTACTGACCGTGGTAAGGGCGGGGAATTTTGCGGAGATAAATCTCAACGCTTACCCAGCTGGGACTCGAACCTGGGAACTACAGATTACGAGCCTGGCGTGCTACCGACTGAGTCACCCCCGCCCCCTATAATCGTGTTAAACGAAACTGGTTGAATGTTCTTGATCGTGCAAATAGAAACTGATTGCATTTTTGACCATGTAAAAACCGAAATCGTCTAAACAGAGTACCGTGCAAATCGAGAGATAGATGTATAATAACTTGTAGTTGGTAATGACTACGGACATAAGTCGATGTTCTATATGTCACCAACTATCAGTCAGAATTCCCAACGGCAACTTCAAAGCAAGCATCGTGATTTCTGTCTGCTAATTTTAGAGAAACTGTTTCTGTGGCACTGCAATAAATTTAGTGATTTAAGAAAATGTAAGTGGGTTTTCATGATTTGTTGGGGAAATTGTATCTCGTTTCAGTTAGCAAAAAATAACTGAAACGACGCAAGAATGGCAGACTTTCGAAACCAGCGTTTTCAAATGCATTGTATACGTATCTGATTGTGACGACAGAGAATTATAAAAGGAAAGGCGAAGGCTTTAAGGTGTGACTTCTGGGGCAAGCAACATATATTTGAATGGATGAGCTTTAAGAGCTGGGAGCCGGTAATTACATTTTCAGGGGAAGAAAAAGTAACTGTAAGTGGGGGAAAGGGAATGAATTTGCTTTTGCAATGAATTTCATCTTAAAACCGAATCCCCTTCCGGTTCCGAAGCTCAGGAGTTGAATCCTCCGCCCGCAGTGTGAAAGAGGTCCTCTGTTCCGGTTAATCAGTGGAATGGAGTTGGCTTCTCTCACAACTGGCGAAAGCTAAAATTCCATTCGAATAATGTTATCAAGGGAGTCATTCCCTGGACGCCTCATTGGGGTCCAACTGAGGTGGACCCCTAATAAATTAAATAAAAATAAGAAATATCACCATACACTACACACACACACACGCACGCACGCACACACACTTTTCGCAGAGGTCTGACAATCAAGCCTACCACTGTAACACGTTGGGTTGTTTTACCTCTGAGCGGCACTTTTCTGCACACCATGGGCTAAATGGCCAGGTCACATGGACCCCGAAGGCTCAGAGAAGGTTTGGGGAGGGGACCCACTGGAACAGCTGTTGGGAGACAGATGGTAGCCTCCCGTCAAGGCCATCCAGCGTGTTCTTTAAACGTGCACAGGTTATGGCTCTCCCGCACACGGAGCCACGGCTTAACGTCCCATCCGAAGGACGGCGGCCTTTCCAAGCCCATCGGTGTCCCCTACTGACCGTGGGCAGGGCGGGGAATTTTGCGGAGATAAATCTCAACGCTGACCCAGCTGGGACTCGAACCTGGGAACTACAGATTACGAGCCTGGCGCGCTACCGACTGAGCCACCCCCGCCCCCCTTTTTATTGTGAAATCTCTTAAACTTACACACAACTTCCAATTAGCGTGATATTCTCAGGGCTTATCTGGAACGAATGATTCGGCATCCATGGAGAAAGGCATTATTGTGCGTCCTCTCTAACAGATGGGAAGAAATACAAAACAAGGCGCCAAAGTGTCTGGAGGATGTCTCTCCCTGCCTCTGACAATCCCTCTAGTTCCCAGCTATCCGGCGCCGGCGCGTCTGCAACTTCCACATACACAGATGACGGATGACTCTACCCCTACACGCGGGCATTACGTCACTAATGACGTGCACACAGGACATCAGCACCTCAATACAAACGGCGCTAGCTAGCCTCGTTACCCGACCGGGTGCTCCGCCACCATTCCAGGAAAAGACTGCTGCTATTGTTGGACTAGCATTGAGATCATTTCAAGAAAAAAGGAGCGTCACGCGGGGAAGGTGGCGATGATGTAGATGAGTGGTGGCCGTTTGCATCGGTGACTCAACGCCATGGCGCGCCCAGTGGCAGAAAGTGTTAACAGAATTGAAAGAGCTGAAAAGCAACTGACGATGAAATGAGCCTGGCTTTTTAAAAGATAATTCACACTTAAAGTTGAGACTGTTGTAAAAAAGTAGATTTCTGAGCAGAGTTTCTTTTTATAGACATTGAGCAAAATGGAAATGTCACAAGAACCCCAAGGGTTCAGACTGGGTGGGAAACGGGATCCACTGGAGTTGGGTTGTTTTACCTCTGAGCGGCACTTTTTTGCACACAATGGCCTAAATGGCCAGGTCACATGGACCCCGATGGCTCAGAGAAGGTTGGGAGAGGGGACCCACTGGAACAGCTGTTGGGAGACAGATGGTAGCCTCCCGTCAAGGCCATCCAGCGTGTTCTTTAACGTGCACAGGGTATGGCTCTCCCGCACACGGGGCCACGGCTAAACGTCCAATCCGACGGACGGCGGCCTTTCCAAGCCCATCGGTGTCCCATGGAGAGCAGTTAGGAGACAGATGGTAGCCTCCTGCCACAGCCATCCAGCGCGTTCTTTAACGTGAACAGGGCATTACCCTGTTATGTATACGGGGCCATAGATTAACGTTTTACCTCTGAGCGGCACTTTTTTGCACACCATGGGCTAAATGGCCAGGTCACAAGGACCCTGAAGGCTCAGAGTAGGTTGGGGGAGGGGACTCACTTGAACTGCTGTTGGGAGACAGATGGTAGTCTCCCGTCAAGGCCATCCAGCGTGTTCTTTAACGTGCACAGGGTATGGCTCTCCCGCACACGGGGCCACGGATTAACGTCCCATCCTACGGTCGGCGGCCTTTCCAAGCCCATCGGTGTCCCCTACTGACTGAGGGAAAAGCGGGGAATTTTGCGGAGATAAATCTCAACGCTGACCCAGCTGGGACTCGAACCTGGGAACTGCAGATTGCGAGCCAGGGGTGGGGGAGTATCTAGCGGAGATAAATCGCAATGCTGACATAATTGGGACTCTAATTTGGGATGTGGCGACTACGAGCCTGGCGCGCTACGGACTGAGGAGCCAACTTCAACCACTCTTCTGATACCTCCAAGCGTCACTGCCATAACACCCATAGCAGTAGTTCTCTCATCTTTTTCCTGTGCATCTTCCGAGTCAAGCTCTATTCGCAGTAAAATTCTTTACTCATCTCCTGCCTCCTCTTTATCTTGAGACATGTTAGTGGGAAGATCTTCCGTTCTTCCCACCAACATGTCTCAGATCTCGCTCCATCCCCTTCCCAGTCTCGTTTCCGCTCAGACAAGTCTGACCAAACCCCGCCAATTCCCCCTCCCACATACGCATTGCTTGCCGCCCTTTTCCTTCTCGGTGTCACGCACGCAACAGCGACTTACGTCATAAGGATTGCCCACTCCTGAAGCTCGAGGGCAAGGAAGGGATCCAAGAGATCAATCGTCACGAAGCCCATGGCTCCCGCATCGAAAATATCAGCCGAGATGATGTCGGAAAAGATCGACATGTTCAATTTAAAGCGGGATCACCTGGGTTGGGTTGTTTTACCTCTGAGTGGCACTTTTTGCACACCATGGGCTAAATGGCCAGGTCACATGGACCCCGAAGGCTCAGAGAAGGTTGGGGAAGGGGACTCAGTGGAACAGCTGTTGGGAGACAGATGGAAGTCTCCCGTCAAGGCCATCCAGCGTGTTCTTTAACGTGCACAGGGTATGTCTCTCCCGCACACGGGGCCACGGCTTAACGTCCCATCCGACGGACGGCGGCCTTTCCAAGCCCATCGGTGTCCCCTACTGACCGTGGGCAGGGCGGGGAATTTTGCGGAGATAAATCTCAACGCTGACCCAGTTGGGACTCGAACCTGGGAACTACAGATTACGAGCCTGGCGCGTACCGACTGAGCCACCCCCGCCCCTGGGATCACCTGGTAGAGGCGGAAAGAGTAACGATGCCGGCTGGACAGAGCAAGGGTTGAAAGATTAATATCCAAACAGCATTGTGTTTACTCCATTTTACCTCTTACTGATGCAGTTTTTTTCTTTTGAATAGCTTTCATTACAGATCATTAGCATTAAATTGGTCTTGTTCATACCAATTTAGTTATTCAAGCACATTACAAGCCTCTGCAACAAAACTAATCAGGTGAATCTATCTCTGCACTAGACACTTCCTTACCCCAGTCATACATAAATTTTGTGACAAATACTCGACCGGTGACACAACATAAGTATTAGAGTGAAGGTAACTGTGTCAGGGCACGTTCCAAGAACCCCAAAATCTTCTACACCTTAACTGCGTTTACCACAACAGAATTTAAATGTGACTAATCTTTTATATCTCCTATACAGCTATTCTTTTACATTTCCTATAAAGCTATTCGTAATTGTCAGAGATATATCCCCCACATAGGTACAGCACAAGATTCGGTGTATCCTCCATATGCGAATCGGCACGTGGACCAAAAAGTACACACACCGATGGGCTTGGAAAGGCCGCCGTCCGTCGGATGGGACGTTAAGCCGTGGCCCCGTGTGCTGGAGAGCCATACCCTGTGCACGTTAAAGAACACGCTGGATGGCCTTGACGGGAGACTACCATCTGTCTCCCAACAGCTGTTCCAGTGGGTCCCCTCCACTAACCTTCTCTGAGCCTTCGGGGTCCATGTGACCTGGCCATTTAGCCCATGGTGTGCAAAAAAGTGCCGCTCAGAGGTAAAACAACCCAACAACCCAACCCAAAAAGTACAAGAAGGCTTACTTGGACTAAGTTCTCTAGAAAGCATTTTCAAAAATTATATGTAAAATTTGAAACATTAATTTCTGAAAATATCACATCAACGAATGGTAAATGAAATACCCCCCTCAAGCAGCTGCTTGCCACAGAGGTCTGAGAGGAGACAACTCCTGGGAGTAATTCGTTTCTGAAAATGGACATTGAGTTTTAGTTGCCAATGCCGAAATTAGTATCGTATACAGGATGTTAGAAGCAATTGCGAATATTTCTGTGAGTAAGGACAATGAAATGTTATTAAAGTTTTTATTTTCAAACATTAAAAAAAAAATTAAATATAAATTTAGTGTTATAGCTTGTTAATTCGTGTCACCTAATGCAACTAAATTTAGGAATTTTGCGAAAAAAATTAATGCATACAATTTTTAACCCCCCTCCGACCATGTATACATTTAAACTAAAAACGTAATGTACGTTGTAAACAAGAGGGTTGGGGTGTTTTACCTCTGAGCGGCACTTTTTTGCACACCATGGGCTAAATGGCCAGGTCACATGGACTCCGTAGGCTCAGAGAAGGTTGGGGGAGGGGACCCACTGGAACAGCTGTTGGGAGACAGATGGTAGCTCCCGTCAAGGCCATCCAGCGTGTTCTTTAACGTGCAAGGGTATGGCTCTGTCGCACACGGGGCCACGGCTTAACGTCCCATCCGACGGACGGCGGCCTTTCCAAGCTCATCGGTGTCCCCTACTGACCGTGGGCAGGGCAGGGAATTTTGCGGAGATAAATCTCAACGCTGACCCAGCTGGGACTCGAACCTGGGAACTACAGATTACGAGCCTGGCGCGCTACCGACTGAGCCACCCCCGCCCCCAAATAAAGGGGCAATGTACTAACATGTATAATGCGAAGAATTGCTTCTTGCCATCCTAAAGCTATTCCCAAAGTCTCCGGATCGTTCGCATCGGGGCTGCTGAAGAGAAATTCCCAGCACACGACTGATGAGGAGTGGTTATTCAGTTCGTGAAGCGTCTGGCCGGCTAGCACGCGTCGTCTGCTACAATTGGCAGGCACGGGACGAGTGCGGGATTAAGGTCGGGAGAAAAGAACGATCTTTGATCCCCACTTCCGCCCGCCAATACGGTAAGGGTCGGGAGGCGACGGTTAACCCTTTACTCGCTCTGGCACGTTCCCCATTACGGCTGCACGGTGTGATGACGTATGAAGAGTGAAAGTTGCAGGAATGCTTTTGCTCGCCTTCAATAATGAAGGAGTCTGCGCTTCGCTTAAAAAAAGATAGAAGATTGTTGTGTAGAGAGGTTGGGAGGATGACATCGCCTGTGTGATGATTGCGTGTGGAGGGGGTCAAGGCCGAAATGAGCTCCGCATCACGAAATTGTGATAAGTGCTTTGCATATTCGTCTCTATGAAAAATGATTGCATTCTCTCCAGGAGGATCAAAAGTTAGTCTCCTTTTATGTTCGTTTCTACGTTAGGTTTTGTTTTACCTCTGAGCGGCACTTTTTTGCACACTGTGGCCTAAATGGACAGGTCACAAGGACCCCGAAGGTTCAGAGAAGGTTGGGGAGGGGACCCACTGGAACAGCTGTTGGGAGACAGATGCCATCCAGTGTGTTCTTTAACGTGCACAGGGTATGGCTCTCCCGCACACGGGCCTACGGATTAACGTCCCACCCGACGGTCGGCGGCCTTTCCAAGCCCATCGGTGTCCCCTACTGACCGTGGGCAGGGCGGGGAGTTTTGCGGCGATAAATCTCAACGCTGACCTAACTGGGACTCGAACCTGGGAACTGCAGATTACGAGCCTGGGGCGTTACCGACTGAGCCACCCCCGCCCCTCACACTATGGCCTAAATGGACAGGTCACAAGGACCCCGAAGGTTCAGAGAAGGTTGGGGAGGGGACCCACTGGAACAGCTGTTGGGAGACAGATAGTAGTCTCCCGTCAAGGCCATCCAGTGTGTTCTTTAACGTGCACAGGGTATGGCTCTCCCGCACACGGGCCTACGGATTAACGTCCCATCCGACGGTCGGCGGCCTTTCCAAGCCCATCGGTGTCCCCTACTGACCGTGGGCAGGGAGGGGAGTTTTGCGGCGATAAATCTCAACGCTGACCTAGCTGGGACTCGAACTTGGGAACTGCAGATTACGAGCCTGGGGCGTTACCGACTGAGCCACCCCCGCCCCTCACACTATGGCCTAAATGGACAGGTCACAAGGACCCCGAAGGTTCAGAGAAGGTTGGGGAGGGGACCCACTGGAACAGCTGTTGCGAGACAGATGAGACAGATAGTCTCCGGTCAAGGCCATCCAGTGTGTTCTTTAACGTGCACAGGGTATGGCTCTCCCGCACACGGGGTCACGGATTAACGTCCCATCCGACGGCCTTTCCAAGCCCATCGGTGTCCCCTACTGACCATGGGCAGAGCGGGGAGTTTTGCGGAGATAAATCTCAACGCTGACCCAGCTGGGACTCGAACCTGGGAACTGCAGATTACGAGACTGGCGCGCTACCGGCTGAGCCTCCCCCGCCCCCAAAACGTTCGGGAAACTAGATACTATGTAACATAAAAAATCTACCCCCCCCCCCCAAACTCTAAACAAAATTGCTATTTTCTTCATCCATTTTCACAATCGAAACCCTCCTTGCGGAAGTGCAACGTTTGAGACGAATCTCCGCGACGGCCTCCAAACAACCAAAATGCGCCTTGACCTGCCTCCAAGCCAGCGTAACAATGTAACGGTTCTAACGAGCCAACTCCCTTGACCTTTCCCTGAACGCGAGACCGATTATTCAGTCGGTAATTTTTACGAAAAAACATTCGCAATCTTACCGCTACAATGTAACACGCGAGCACACACGGATCGCCCGACATCGCATTGTCCGCGACATTCTCCCGAAACGAGTTCAAACCCTGACAATGCGTATCTCGTAACAGTGACCCCGATTGTGCACTGTTGTTGCCAATTGCCACAGATTGTCCTCTCATCTCCCCCCTCCCCCCCACCCAACAAGGTAGCATGACAGATGACCGCTTTGTGCACCAAAGCGCCAACCATTCATAAATCCCTCCTTAAGCCAAGAGTCATTTGATAAAGTTACTTGAAAAGGAAGCAACTCAGGAACAACAACTCTTGTTCACAGAGGAAAAAGTTCCCGTTCCCCTGCTGTTGACGAGGTTATGTGAATGCTTCACCGAACAATGATGATGTTAAAGAGAAATCGAAACGTTACGTAACAATAACGTGCTGCTATAAACAAGTGATCTGTGAAGAGTCATCTTCACGAAACTCGCTCATCGTTAAAAACCTTTTTGCGAAAATCACTCATTGGCAAAATCAGATCAGGCGCCTGCCGTGAAGAGGAATGGGCGATTTAAAAAAAATGGATAAGTTCAGTTTTACTCTTCGCCACGGTGAGATGGTAAATTGCGGTTCTTCAGTATAAAGGCCTTGTCAAAGATCTGGAGGTTGGGCGCACAATGGGCTAAATGACCAGGCCACAGGATTGGGTTGTTTTACCTCTGAGTGGCACTTTTTTGCACACCATGGGCTAAATGGCCAGGTTATATGGATCCCGAAGGCTCAGAGAAGGTTGGGGGTGAAGACCCACTGGAACAGCTGTTGGGAGACAGATGGTAGCCTCCCGTTATGGCCATCCAGTGTGACTATGAGGAGTACTGTTTTCGGAAAAACCCCTATATTAGCTCTAATTTCCCGATTTTTGACTCCTGGGGGTAAAAGTGCCCCAGGTTGGGAACTCACTACTTATACCTTAGCTGGGGCTCAAGCCCAGATCCTTTTGATCAGTAGTCATTGAAACATGACCATAAATATGACCATAGCCATGACACTATTTTTTACGGTTTATTATTCTTTTGTCATAAGGACAATGAGAACTTTATTAGTTGCTCACGAAATTTCTGTGAGGTAATTTCAATTAAGACAGTTGATGCTTTATCCCAGCCTTAATACCTACGCGCCCCTCCCCCATTAAGTTGACCCCATTAGTTGATAATGGGCCATTCCATAGAACAATACCTTGTACTTTATTGCAATACTTTAACCTTTTACTCCAAAGAGTCAATTGGAACAGGTTTTGCCAGGTGCTTGTTTACATGCAACGGCAGATTGCGGTGGGAGAGGTGTATTTGCCTTCCCTTCCAAGAAACTCAAAGTTTAAAACACGAGGTTACGTTTATCTAGCTCGTAAAAAGTCTGACCACAACCACTGTCTCCCCTCTACAAATTTGGTAAAATATTATAAAAACTGCTCGAACATTTACATGTTATTTGAATGAAAATAGTGGTGGAAATGGGGTGGGACGCAATAGAACGGCGTAGTTTGGAAGGTGGGAGTTGGTTTGTTTTACCTCTGAGCGGCACTTTTTTGCACACCATGGGCTAAATGGCCAGGTCACATGGACCCCGAAGGCTCAGAGAAGGTTGGGGGAGGGGACCACACTGGAACAGCTGTTGAGAGACATGATAGCCTCTTGTCAAGGCCATCCAGAGTGTTCTTTAACGTGCACAGGGTATGGCTCTCCCGCACACGGGGTCACGGTTTAACGTCCCATCCGACGGACGGCGGCCTTTCCAAGCCCATCGGTGTCCCCTACTGATCGTGGGCAGGACGGAGAGTTTTGCAGAGATGAATCTCAACGCTGACCCAGCTGGGACTCGAACCTGGGAACTGCAGATTACGAGTCTGGCGCGCTACCGACAACCCCCCCCCCCCCCCCCACAATTGCAGGTCACACGAAATAATCCATGGGGATGTTTTCTAGATAGAATAATATTAAGAGAAACTTTCGTAAAAGATTTACTGAAAATTTCAAAAAAAAAATCATTGTTCAGATTCATAGATGAGCAACTTTTAAAATAGGTTTGTTTCAAATGTAAGTTTTGTTGATGAATCGCCTCTTTAGAAATTTGGCTGTCTTTTTTAAAACACAGTGAACGTTTCAGCATTTCTCGCCATACTACGAAAGGATTAATAAGATCAGTGTCCTTAAAAACTCGAAGAAATCAAATTTTTTTTCACATAACACCATCTTTGCGTCACACATCCAAGTCCAGAAACGATATAGGCTCGCTGTTAAGAAAAACTGCGATGCGTATCGGACCTAAATTGATAAATGCCGGATTCGAAACTTGAAAAAGAAAAAAACTCATTGTTTTGCAGACGTGTACTTATTAGCGGCAAATTTCGACGTCTCTTATAAAGAAAACTTTCTGGGAAAGTCCAGTTTGTTGAAGTCGCCACTTTGCGCAATTGTCGCGGCAACATTTCCCTTTCGTAACAATGGAAGAAGCATCGACCTTTGGCACGGCCAATAGAATTAAGGGGTCCTGTCAATCGGGACCGATGGGTCGGGGAGAAAAATAAAACAGGCTTATAAAGACTCAACAGCGGCGGTAATGGAGCCGCACGCGCTAAACAGCTGTTTCCGTTTCCTGGCATTGTTGCACGCGCGGCGAAAATTAAGACCGTCAGTTTGTTTTTCGGCCAGACGTAAAATGCCGCGCTTCGACCAGCAGGAGAATAAATTGGAGCCGGCCTTTTACAAAGCTGGGAAATAGAAAGGTTAAAAAAAACTGCGCAGAGCTTCTCCGAACTAATACAGCAGAGTGCAATCGGACAAGTGGGCAGCACGTTATCTAGTTCTGGGAACACTACCTTCCCAATCCCAATCGATTCTAAGCATGTCAGTGACAGAGTAACAATTGTGGAACAAGGGGCATGCGCAGTTGATGCTTTGACAATTCTCATGGATCACTGACCGACTGATCCGTGATCGCTACGAGAACCTCTCGAAACGTCGACTGCGCATGCTCAGTCTCCCGCAGTTTGAACTCGCGCTTCGCCAGTGAAGCATGTGCAGTACCTAAAGAGAGCCATGATCGTCTGCAGATATGATCATTGTGTTGTTTTACCTCTGAGCGGCACTTTTTTGCACACCATGGGCTAAATGGCTAGGCCACATGAACCCCGATGGCTCAGAAGGTTGGGGGAGGGGACCCACTGGAACAAGCTGTTGGGAGACAGATGGTAGCCTCCCGTCAAGGCCATCCAGCGTGTTCTTTAACGTACACAGGGTATGGCTCTCCTGCATACGTCGCCACGGTTTAACGTCCCATCCGACGGACGGTGGCCTTTTCAAGCCCATCGGTGTCCCCTACTGACAGTGGGCAGGGAGTTTTGTGGAGATAAATCTCAACGCTGATCCAGCTGGAACTCGAACCTGGGAACTGCAGATTACGAGCGCATTTGGGGGCTTGGGTTGTTTGGGTTGTTTTACCTCTGAGCGGCACTTTTTTGCACACCATGGGCTAAATGGCCAGGTCACATGGACCCCGAAGGCTCAGAGAAGGTAGGGGGAGGGGACCCACTGGAACAGCTGTTGGGAGATAGATGGTAGCCTCCCGTCAAGGCCATCCAGCGTGTTCTTTAACGTACACAGGGTATGGCTCTCCCGCACACGGGGCCACGGCTTAGCATCCCATCCGACGGACGGCGGACTTTCCGAGCCCATCGGTGTCCCCTACTGACCGTGGGCAGGGCGGGGAATTTTGCGCAGATAAATCTCAACGCTGACCCAGCTGGGACTCGAACCTGGGAACTACAGATTACGAGCCTGGCGCGCTACCGACTGAGCCACCCCCGCCCCGCAAATTGGGGGCCTCCTCTCTCCTACGGTGTCTCGGACCACCAGAAACTCTAACTTTGAATTATAAAATTTCATCGTTTGCATCTGCCGCTTAATTAGATAATTTCTGTAACTATCTCGACCACGAAGAGTTGGGTTATTTTACCTCTGAGCGGCACTTTTTTGCACACCATGGGCTAAATGGCCAGGTCACATGGACCCCGAAGGCTCAGAGAATGTTGGGGGAGGGGACCCACTGGAACAGCTGTTGGGAGACAGATGGTAGCCTCCCGTCAAGGCCATCCACCGTGTTATTTAACGTGCACAGGGTATGGCTGTCCTGCACACGGGGCCACGGCTTAACGTCCCATCCGACGGACGACGGTCTTTCCAAGCCCATCGATGTCCCCTACTGACTGTGGGCAGGGCGGGGAATTTTGCAGAGATAAATATCAACGCTGACCCAGCTGGGACTCGAACCTGGGAACTACAGATTACGAGCCTGGCGCGCTACCGACTGAGCCACCCCCGCCCCTCCACGAAGAGTTAAAGATCTCGTGGTTTCCGTTCTTGAGTTCAAGTCTTAAAGCAGTGATCATTTAAAAAAAAAAACTGATTTCTAAATTTTAAATTCGCAGTATCAAGAAGATGTGTGTGGCGGACCTGCGTTAAAAACTGCGTTTATTGGGAAAAATTTATTGGGTTTTGGGGGTTTATTAAAAAATCCCAATAAATTTGGGGAAAAATTTATTGGGTTTATTGGGTTTATTAAATCTGCGTTTATTGGGAAAGTTTAGGTCAGTTAAACCTATTCCCGTGCGTTAATGACTTTTTTTCACATGCTGGTTTAAAATTAAACTCCGGAGTAATAGATTATATTAAATCTTTTGAATCTAGGTCCATAGCTAGAGTAAAATATATTAGGGGGCGGGGACCAAATATTTTAACTGAATAGGAACGGGTTCATAATTTAAATTCTTTTTATCAAAAATTACTGTCGCTGAATAAAAAATATTTCTTCCCCTTCGGTTTTAATAGTTCACAATTTTTCGATCACATTCCGGTTAAAATTTAAGGGGGTGGGGGTTACGCACTCAACTTCCCACAACTTTTCTAGAGCTCGACTTGCCCAGTTTCCATGCTATTACAGTGAACTGGCTAAAGAATATCAAAAATATACAAAAAAAATAATTTTAATCATAGATGTGTTATAATAAAAGATACGATTACACAGAAGCAGTCTCGGATCTAAAAAAATAGGGGGGGAGGGGACAAGTGACTGGATCGCTGTTCCAAATTAAAACTGAGGGAAAAATTGTTTTTAAAAATTTCTTTAAAAAATTTGAGTAAAATTCCTCCCCCTCTGCTTCAGCCACTAGCATTCTCAAATGGGATTGGGTTGTTTTACCTCTGAGTGGCAATATTTGCACACAGTTGATTAAATGGCCAGGTCACAAGGACACCGAAGGCTCAGGAGGTTGGGGGAGGGGACCCACCGGACAGCTGTTAAGAGACAAGATAGTAGCCTCCCGTCAACGCCATCCAGAATATTCTTTAACATGCAAAAGGTATGTCTCTCCCGCACACGTGCCCATGGCTTAACGTCCCATCGGACGGACTACGACTTTTCCAAGCTCATCGGTATCCCCTACTGACCGTGGGCAGGGCGAGGAGTTTTGCGGAGATAAATATCAACACTGACCCAGGAGAACTCGAACCTGGGAACTGCAGATTACGAGCCTGGCGCGCAAACCTTCTCAAATGGAGCGGTGGGCATGGTACCCTTTCTGCTCCCCCCCCCCCCCTCGCTCAAATCCGGGCCCACTCCGAAGTGTTAATTTTAAAAACTATCGACACGGATTAATGTGAAAAAAGCCAACCCTTTAGAGATTACCAGTATTCGCGAGATATCTCGCGGAGACTCGCGTGAATAATATTCAACTCGTGGACATGTAATTTCGCAAGGTAAAAATTCCACCACCGAGCTGCAGGGAGAAGGATTCTGTAAAACATCTTTCCTAGGAAAGTCCTCACCAATATTTTACTTCGTCCCCCCCCCCCCCCCACGTGGCTCAGTCGATAGCGCGCCAGGCTCGTAATCTGTAGTTCCCAGGTTCGAGTCCCAGCTGAGTCAGCGTTGAGATTTATCTCCGCAAAAATTCCCCGCCCTGTCCACGGTCAGTAGGGGGCACCGATGGGCTTGGAAAGGCCGCCGTCCGTCGGATGGGACGTTAAGCCGTGATCCGTGTGCGGGAGAGCCATACCCTGTGCACGTTAAAGAACACGCTGGATACCATCTGTCTCCCAACAGCTGTTCCAGTGGGTCCCCTCCCCAACCTGAGCCTTCGGGATCCATGTGACCTGGCCATTTAGCCCATGGTGTGCAAAAAAGTACCGCTCAGAGGTAAAACAACCCAACCCAAATCCCCCCCCCCCCTCTCAAACAAAAAAGCGTGTCCAAATGTCAAACCACGTCACAGGTGTCCAAAGCACAGCGAAAATTATGTTCACTCCTGCTGACGAGTCGAAGTCACGATCTTGACCAATTCTACGTTTTACGGTCATTGTTAACAGAGATCCGTTTTGTAGCTTTCCTCTCGAGACGACGATTCACGGAACTGACGGTGTTATCGGATAGAGAACAGTTCCGGCAAAGTGGAACGTACGACTTCCGCGATCGACTACCGCCTCTTTTATAAAGGTACGAGTGGCAGCATGCCACGGCATTCGGTGCTTCATTTAGGGATGCTGATGAAACAAACCACTTGGATAGTTTAGGATCACAACAGGGCCATCGAGAGGTCAGCTGACTGAACAGAGCTGGATCTTCTCCAACGATAAGCTACGTAAAAAAATGGATCTCATGTTGACTTGTAGGATTAATGGCTGTGGTTTAAATATACATTTAGTCAGGGATCCAAATATTAAAAAAATACCCCCTCAAGCAGCTGTTTCCCACAAGAGGTCTGACAGGAGTTTGTCAGTTTATACACAGCAGTTTATGCACCATCCTCAGACCTTCGATGGCGGAACCTCACCAGAAAAACATCACAAACGTCCATGCCTTACCAGGGCTCGAACCCAGGTCCCTTAGATCAGTAGCCAAGAGCGCTAACCACTCGGCCACGGGCTGCAGAAGCAAAGATTTAACTGGGGACTTCAAAAAAAATGTAAATGGTAGCTAGGTAGTCACTGGAAGGAGAGCTATGCACCAATCCCCTGTGATGATGCATAGAACCGGTCAGGCCTAGCATCTAATGTCCGACTCCGCCTTCTCGTGGTGCAGTTAGTAAATTTCAAAAGAGATACTCTCTTGTGGAAGTGAACGGAAGGGGAGGGCTGCCAGATTAGTGTGGCCTACTGATCTCGACAACTATGGCTACTTTTCTTTTTTTTCTACCCTGCTGAGGAGTGGTCAACCACAAAGGATCCCGGTGCTGACCATATAAACCTACTGGACATATATATGGCTCTGAGCTTGATTATGGATCCTGATTTTGCTGCACTGGTGGGCTTCTGTGGAGGGAAAATCTTCCGCTGTGTTTTCTGTTTGTTTGTGGGTTGACAGCCCCAAGTGAATAGATTCACAGGATATGTTTATCAGCTGGTGGATAATCCTGAGCAGAGGTCATCGCAGGCACCTGAACTCTTTGCTTCTATTGGCATCGTCAAATTCTACATTGGAGGAAGTCTTCCAGTGTAGATGGCTTCAGCTTTTAGTGGTGGGGGAACGGGTCTTTGCACCATGTCTGCGATTAGGGGCCTGTTTGACATTGTCGGCATTCCCTCTCTCAATAAACATAGTTTCTTTAAACATCCCACTAACCATTTTCTCTCCATAAGGTAGTTGGAATGTGAGGACTCTGCACAGAGCTTTTTCTCTTGATGTCCTCACACAAGAATTACACCATTATAATTTAGATATTCTCGGCTTGCAAGAGACCAGATGGACAGATAAAGGTCAGATTCTTAATAATAATCTTAAACTTCTCTTTTCAGGGAGGGACGACAATAAGCATCACCAAGGCGTAGGTTTGCTTCTCAGCAGACACGCTAGTGATGCTCTTCTAGGATATGAGTGCATTAATGAAAGGTTTCTTACAGCAAAATTTCAGACAAGCGTTAAAGACTTGAATGTTATCTGCTGTTATGCCCCCACTGAGGATGCCGATGAGGATGAGAAGGATAGGTTTTATGAACAACTTCAGGATATTTTGAATTCTGTCAAGAAAGCAGATATTACCATTGTTCTTGGTGACTTCAATGCCAAATTTGGTACTGACTCTGACCTTTGGGGAGGAGTAATAGGCCCTTTTGGTATTGGTAGCTGCAATGGCAATGGGCAACTTCTACAGGTAAGTAAACTCAATGGATTCAGAATAACTAACACATATTACAAACACCGCGACATACATAAGAACACATGGGTTTCACCCGATGGGCTGCATAAGAATATGATTGATTATATATTAATTAACAGCAAATGGGCTAGTTCTGTTAGGAATACCAGGGCATATAGGGGAGCTGAAATTGGATCTGACCATTACCTTGTTAAAAGTGTCTTGCAACTTAAACTTAAAAAGTGTTGTGTAGGGTTAAAATATTTGCTTCTAATACTGAAGCTCTGAAAGACCCAGTTATAGCCAAAGCTTACCATGATAGGTTACTTAGTCATTATGACAGTCATGGTATGCTTACTACTGAAGTTGAGGAAGAATGGGATCATTTTAAACAGGCTATTTTGGACACTAACAGTACTCTTTTAGGAAAAAAAGAGCAGAAAAGACAGAATTATCTGAGTGATAAGGCACTTGAGCTTATTTCGGAAAGAAAGAACTGCAGGAATGCCCTTAATCAATACCCTACTAGTCCTAATAGAAAGCATTACAGAGAACTTAATAAACGTGTAAAAGATCAGTTAGCTGCTGATAAGAATCTTTGGCTTGATGGTTTGGCTGACAAAGCCGAGGAAGCAGTTAGACAGCACAACAGCAGATAGTTGTACCAGATAGTTAATGTTTTGTGTGGTAGAAAACGGACAGGTATACAGGGATTGAAGGATAAACAAAGTAAGGTTATAGAAGGTGAGAATTCTGTCATGGCTAGGTGGGCTAAGCATTTCAGTGATATTCCAAACAATGCTGTTAGTTCTATTCCCATTGTTTGCAATGATGATAGATGCATTGGTGGCTTTAATGTTGTCCCTATAACACAATCTGAAGTTATTTTGGCTATTTCTAAACTTAAACTTCATAAATCCCCAGGGGTAGATGAAATTACTACAGAAATGCTTAGAGCTGGGAATGTTTCGGTTACCACTTGGATGACTGAAATTCTGAATATCTTTTATGATAAAGGCATGGTTCCTAAGGATTTTACCAGAGTTATTGTTATCCCTATTTTCCAAAAACGTGATCGCAGTTCTTGTGATAACTATAGGGGTATCAGCCTACTCTCTGTTCCAGGTAAAGTTCTTTCCATGATTGTGCTTAATAAAATTAAGAATCTGGTTGACAGTCAATTGCATGATGAGCAATGGGGATTCAGAAGTGGTAGGGGATGTGTGGATCAGATATTTTCACTTAGGCAGATTCTTGAGAAATGTTTAGAGTTTCAGAAACCTTTGGTTGCTAGCTTGATTTCAAAAAGGCTTTCCATTCTGTTGATCGTCATAATTTATGGTTGATTGTGAGATCATATGGTATACCAGAGAAATTGGTTAACATAATGAAGCTCTCTATAATAACACTGAGTCGTGTGTGAGAGTTGGTAAAGCTTGTAGCTATTGGTTTAGCATTACTTCTGGTGTTCGACAAGGGTGCATTTTGTCTCCTTTTCTCTTTAGTTTGGTTATTGATTATGTTATGCGAAATTCACTTCAAGGGAAAGATTTTGGCCTTAAATGGGCTGGAGATACGAAAATTTCTGATTTAGATTATGCTGATGATTTAGCCCTTTTGGCAAATGATGTTGATGAGATGAACTTTCATTCGCGCTGTTGATGAGACTGGTAGTAGAGTAGGTTTGGTTATAAACAGAGAGAAAACTAAAGTGATGAAAATTGGTCAGGCAGGCTGTGATTCAGTTAATCTGAATGGTTGCAGTCTTGAGCAGGTGTCACAGTTTAATTATCTTGGGAGCTATGTAACAGATAATGGTGATGTGTGGCATGAGATTAACAGAGGTATAGGGATTGCTGCTGGGACTTCTAAGAATCTATGGAGAGTGTGGAGAAATAGGCATATACACCTAAAGACTAAAATTAAACTGTATAATAGTTTTGTTCTTTCTAGGGTTAGTCAAGGTTCAATCAAGACCCCAATCCAAGGTCTCAGAGAAGTTTTTAGAACTTGCAGAGGCTCTGTTTCTCATTCACATGAGGCCATGGTTTGACATCCCAACAGATGGGATTTCCGCTTGGAAAGCCACTTGAACAGCCGAAGAAATTTCCACGTACGGGAGGAGTGGCAACTCGAACCTGGGAATATACAGTTACGAGCTGTGGGCTGTTTTACCTCTGAGCGGCACTTTTTTGCACACCATGGGCTAAATGGCCAGGTCACATGGACCCCGAAGGCTCAGAGAAGGTTGGGGGGAGGAGACCCACTGGAACAGCTGTTGGGAGACAGATGGTAGCCTCCCGTCAAGGCCATCCAGCGTGTTTTTTAACGTGCACAGGGTATGGCTCTCCTGCACACGGGGCCACGGCTTAACGTCCCATATGACGGACGACGGCCTTTCCAAGCCCATCGGTGTCCCCTATTGACCGTGGGCAGGGCGGGGAATTTTGCGGAGATAAATCTCAACGCTGACCCAGCTGGGACTCGAACCTGGGAACTACAGATTACGAGCCTGGCGCGCTACCGACTGAGCCACCCCCGCCCCATACAGTTGGGAAATCTAGCGCATTACCAAATCAACCCCTACCCCATTATTTAGAGCCCTTCGAAGTTTAGCAAATATCACGTCACTACGCTGGTAAAATATTTTTTCTCTTTTAACACTTAAAAATTCCATTTTTTATTTTGCTTTTCACAGTTAACCCTAAAAAAAAAAGCTTCAATTTCGTAGAGTTAATAAACTTGTCTTCAAGATATTGATGGGAAAATTAGTTTTATTTCTAAATAAATTTCTAAATAATTTAGGGAATATTTTCGTATTTATAAATACAATTTTCAATGAGTTAACAAAACACTCTTGGATAAGCTCATTTATGGTAAATGTTATATTCTGTCACCTTACAAATTTTATATTTTTTATGTAGGTAGTATTGTATGCTTAACTGGAGTTGAAAGAATTCAATATTACTGACTACTCCACAACAAAAATATTTCAATTTTCTCTTCAAATAATCTCAATTTTTGCTCTACCCCTCAAGGTCACGCACCTGGCTGTACACGAATCGTTACACCAATACGGAAATAGAGGCCCGAGTTGCATGAGCCAGTTCAAACTAATAGATGAAGGAGTGGTGGGGAGGGAGGAGAAAAGAAGTCACCATCGTCTGATTCATAGAACCATCTTCAGGATGGGGGAAGTAAATTATTCATCTTAAAGTGGCAACGCTCCGTGCACCTGAGGCAGCAACAAAAGCTACGGACTTCTTCACAAAGGCGGAAATAATTGGCGCTCTATGTTGCTCGGCCCACATTGCCACTGGAGCCAGAGAAAAATTCGCAGCGAATAACCAACCCTGAGCCAAGTGTTAGGGCTGCGGCAGCATTTTCAAGGCATCAGCCATGTGTCAAAATACTGCTCTCACTAACTGTACCGTGCTGTCATGCTCTTGTCATACTAGCTTACCAGGAAGCTTTGTGACAAAAAACCTCGGGGGCGGGGGGACAAGGTATATAATGCAACCCTGTTTCTTCCCCTTCCAAAAATAGGATGAGCAATAAATGTAAACTTGATTTGTTATATCATTGCCAGAAGAGTCCTAACCTTGTATTTGGTTCCTTCTTCAAATCCGATGGGGGCGGGGGTGGCTCAGTCGGTAGCGCGCCAGGCTCGAAATCTGTAGTTCCCAAGTTCGAAGTCCCAGCTGGGTCAGCGTTGAGATTTATCTCCGCAAAATTCCCCGCTCTGCCCACGGTCAGTAGGGGACACCGATGGGCTTGGAAAGGCCGCCGTCCATCGGATAGGACGTTAAGCCGTGACCCCGTGTGTGGGAGAGCCATACCCTGTGCACGTTAAAGAACACGCTGGATAGCCTTGACGGGAGGCTACAATCTGTCTCCCAACAGCTGTTCCAGTGAGTCCCCTCCCTCAACCTTCTATGAGCCTTCGGGGTCCATGTGACCTGGCCATTTAGCCCATGGTGTGCAAAAAAGTGCCGCTCAGAGGTAAAACAACCCAACTCCGATGTGTTTTGCATTCATCAAGTTGACGAATCAGAAATCATTTAACATTATATTTCACCATTTATTTTAGTAAATTCCACAAAAAGGTTTCGCGCAAAAACATATATATTGATAAACTTCTCCAATCCATAACTTCATTAACAACTCCAGTCACATATCGTCGATAACTTAATACTCCATTCACAAAGTAGGCGACGGCCGCGCCCAAGAAATTTCGGAAACTTTCGGAGAGTTTAATCGAGACCCACAGCAGCTAGGAACCCGATCTCTTAATCCCAACAGGGCAAAATCTAAATGGGACCGCCCCTCCAAATTTTAGGACCGATCGCACAAATAGCAGCGGAAGAACAAAGAATTTCTGACACCGATGACGTCACATGTCGGCTCTTCCGGAAATACGTTTATTACATAATGATGATGATTCTCTTGAGAGAAAGGTACAAAAAAAAAATTGCAATTTTTCCCAAATTTCTCAGACCATTTTTGGGCAATAACGCTTATTTTCAAATCATTGAATGTGACCTTACATTGGGGTGGAAGTGTTCCAAATACATAAGAGGGTAATAATACACCTAAGTCAATAAGATCTAATGTTAAGCTCTTTCAACTCCAATTAAGCATAAATAAAAATACCCCCTCAAGCAGCTGCTTGCCACAGACAGGAGCCTGTCGGTTTATATGCCATAGTAGAAGGTCTGAAAGGATGGCAGAGCTCAGCAGAAAAACGACACATACATCCATGCCTTACCCGGGGCTCGAACCCAGGTCCCTTAGATCAGTAGCCAAGCGCGCTAACCACTCGACCATGGGACGGCGTACAATACTAAAAAATAAAATACCTCCTCAAGCAGCTGCTTGCCACAGAGGTCTGACAGGACCGTCAGTTTATATGTCATAGTGAAGGTCTGAGAGGATGGCAGGACCTCAGCAGAAGAACAACACGAACATACATGCCCCGAACCAGGTTCCTTAGATTAGTAGCCAAGCGTGCTAACCACTCGGCCACGGGACGGCCATACAATACTACCAACATAAAAATATAAAATTTGTAACGTGACAGAACATAAAATTTACCGTAAATGAGCTTATCCAAGAGCATTTTATTATTAACTCATTAAAAATTATATTTATAAATATGAAAATATTCACTAAATCCCGACGACCCACAAAGAAATATTTTTTTTAAGCCTCACTTTGCACATTGTTTATGAAGACCTCACAAAGAATTAATGCTTTTAGAGGTCACGCGAAAAGCAGGGCATGGGCAGCATAAGACTTGAATGCGCTCTGATAATCTCTTCATCCTTGGCCATACAAACAACTTGGCAATGAGACAGAGGAAAAAACTCTTAATTAGCATAATTCCTGAGAGAAAAGAATTTTTTTCTTCACCATAGCTGAAACGGAACAATGACGAAAGAGATTCCTTCGACGACTTTGTCGCTCGAGGTGGGGAGAGAAAGACAACCCCCTTCTTTGTGAGTAGAAAAAGGTTTTTAAAACTTATCACAAGGAAAGGTGGTAAACAGGCTGGAAATTACTTCTGCTGTGCAACGCCGCATATTGAGTGCCGTCATCCGGTGACCTCCACGCGAAGAGTGGGCGACACTCTCGTTGCATACGAGCGAGTTGTTGGGTTGTTTTACCTCTGAGCGGCACTTTTTTGCACACCATGGGCTAAATGGCCAGGTCACATGGACCCCGAAGGCTCAGAGAAGGTTGGGGGAGGGGACCCACTGGAACAGCTGTTGGGAGACAGATGGTAGCCTCCCGTCAAGGTCATCCAGCGTGTTCTTTAACGTGCACAGGGTATGGCTCTCCCGCACACGGGACCACGGCTTAACGTCCCATCCGACGAACGGCGGCCTTTCCAAGCCCATCGGTGTCCCCTACTGACCGTGGGCAGGGCGGGGAATTTTGCGGAGATAAATCTCAACGCTGACCCAGCTGGGACTCGAACCTGGGAACTACAGATTACGAGCCTGGCGCGCTACCGACTGAGCCACCCCCGCCCCTACAGGTCACAAGGATCCCGAAAGCTCAGAGAAGGTTGGGGAAGGGGACCCACTGAAACAGCTGTTGGGAGACAAATTGTAGCCTCCCCGTCAAGGCCATCCAGTGTGTTTAACGTGCACAAGGTATGGCTCTCCACACACGGAGTCACGGCTTAACGTCCAATCCGAGGGACGGCGGCCTTTCCAAGCCCATCGGTGTCCCCTATTGACCGTGGGCTGGGAGTTTTGCGGAGGTAAGTCTCAACACTGACCCAGCTGGGACTCGAACCTGGGAACTGCAGATTACGAGCCTGGCGCGCACCGACTGAGCCACCCCCGACCCACATAGAAAAGAGCGCTTTCAAGAGGAAGGATGAGCGATTGGTGAGGTGTGTTCCTGAACCAGAACCACACAACAAAAAATTGAAGGAAAGAAGCTGGTCTTTACGTATGAGCAGCCTTTTTGTGCGCATAATGGGACACATTACCAGGTCACAAGGATCCCAAGAGCTCAGAGAACGTTGTAAAAGCACAGCTATTAGGAAGACAGATGGCAGCCTCCCTTTCAATATTATTAAGTGTTGTTTCTTAAAGTTAGCAAGGCTCTCTCCTGCACACTGAACCACGATTTAACGTCTCATCTGACGACGGCAGCCTTTCCGTCGCTATCCCCCTTTCTCAGCGAGGGAAGAGTGGGATTTAGAGGAAATACAACTAGCGCAAGGGAGACTCGAAGAAAATAAGGTGAATCGACATCGCAATTCCTGCTGCTTCTCTGAAGCTCCCTTCAGTCCATAGATCTTCGGCAGGAATCTCGAGGTATTCAATTTCAAGTCAATCTCCTCTCTTCCGTGGCCATGAAAGCTGCACACGTGAGAGTTGAGAAAGAGAAACGGATCCTTGGACTTCCGACCAGCAAAGTGACGTCTTGACAAAGGTCACTCGAGGTATGGTTTTCCTCTAAAATCAGTAGATCTTACATTGTACTGGCTACTAAGAGGAAGCTTATGACTCAGCGATTGAACTCGATAGTCAGAAGAATCGAATGGTTTTCGAAATCTCAGTTATGTGTTTTACCTTTGAGCGGCACTTTCTGCACACAATGGGCTAAATGGTCAGGTCACAAGGATTCCAAGTGCTCAGAGAAGGTTGGGGGAGGAGACCCACTGGACAGCTGTTAGACATGGTAGCCTCCTTTCAATACTATCCAGCGTGTTTCCCATCTAACGGACGTTGGCCTTTCCAAGCCCATCTGTGTCCCCTAGTGACCGAGAGCAGGGAATTATGCAGAGATAAATCTCAACGCTTGCCCAGGTGGGACGCGAGCCTGGGAACTGCAGATTACGAGCCTGGCGCGCTACAGACCGAGCTCGACATATGGGACGGACAAAATAATCTCGTTTTCAGAAACGATAAAAAAAAGGAGGGGGGGGGGAACTGTCATTTTCCTCTTTCGTAATTCACGAAAAAATCAAGTTTATAATTTCTGGCAATCTCACTCACTGCAGACTTACGGGAGTCATAATTCTCCCTGTTGCTTTACCTCTGAGCGGCATTATTTGCATACAATGGGCTGACCAGGTCACAAGGACCCCGAAGGCTCAGAGAAGGTTGGGGGAGAAACCCACTGGAACAGTTGTTGGGAGACAGATTGTAGCCTCCCGTCAAGGCCAACCATTGTGTTCTTTAAACATGCACAGAGTATGGCTTAACGTCCCATCCGACGGACGGCGGCATTTCCAAGCCCATCAGTGTCTCCTACTGACCGTGGGCAGTTTTGCTGAAGTAAATCAGTGCTGACCCATCTGGGACTCGAACCTAGGAACTGCAGATTACGAGCCTGGGGTGCTACCGACTGAGCCACCCCCGTCCTTCATAATTCGGTGGACAGCGAAACTTAAAGAGAAAGTCGTCAGTGCGATAGCAAGTTAAAAAAAACCCTGCTCAGACATAAAATCAGAGAGCGCCGCAAAACGGATAATCGCTTTATTGTCAGTGATATTTCGCAGCACTTTAACAAACGATCAGTCAGGTTGCCTTAACGACTGTACTGCTGAAGACTACTGCAGAAAATTCCGTCGAATTCCCATCAAGTATACGCATTTGTTTTTCAGCTCATCATTTCACGAGTTCCTTGGCTACTAATCTACGGGACCTGAGTTCGAGCCCCGGGTAAGGCAAGGATGTTCGTGTTGTTTTCTGCTGAGGTCCTGCCATCCTCTCAGATCTTCTACTGTGGCATATAAACTGACAGGCTCCTGTCAGACCTCTGTGGCAAGCAGCTGCTTGAGGGGGTATTTATTTTTATTTTATTTACATTGGATCGTGTGAGCTCACAAAAACCTGGATCGTGTGGGCCCACTCACGGAAATATTGAGCGTGTGCAGTTACCGTTCACAGCAAACTGGAGCGGTTGCGGTTAATGTTCACAGCACATTGAATCGTGTGAGCTCACAAACATCTGTATCGTGTGGGCTCACTCACGGAAATATTGAGCGTGTGCAGTTACCGTTCACAGCAAACTGGAGCGTGTGCAGTAACTGCACACGCTCCAGTTTGCTGTGAACGGTAACTGGAGCGTGTACAGTTGCTGTACACGTTCCTGAGGTCCTGCTCCTCTCAGACCTACTATGGCATATAAACTGACAGGCTCCTTGTCAGACCTCTGTGGCAAGCAGCTGCTTGAGAGGGTATTTATTTTTTTTATTTTATGTCTACAGGACTTATCCTGTGATTATTTACTACTGATACGCATTTCCTTTTTTGAAAACTGTATATGTGGGTTTAACAAGTATCCAAGTTGTTTTTTTTAACCCACTCCCCAACGAACTTTCTTCCCAATACAAAAGGGCCAACTCCTTCGAATGCTAAACTTTTCCATTATTCGCAGGCGTACACCGTCGACGCCTCGAGTCCGAAAGGGAGGACATTCTCTGTGGATGACGACGCACCGCCCGTCCGTTGCCGGAGATGACACCATCCTCCCCGTGTGGGTTCCTCTCTCCATTCACGGATTCTACTACGTTCTCTCTCAGAAAACGATAAATAACACAATGCCACCCAGTGGGAAGCCCCAGTGACAAATCTCCCCCCCCAATCCCAGTTTCATTCACAGCAACATTACTTGCCAACGCCTACCCTGAATATACATCTAACAACACTGATCTTGTAAACAGTTAATGAACTTGGGGTGGCAGTTGTGTTAAGTAGATGAAATGCTCAATTATTCACAACCTCTCCAGAACACATTTGTGGGTCTGTGACAAGGAAAACATCGCTCCCCTCATCACTCCCCCCCCCCCCCCCCAAATGCCACAATCTCCCAAGAGGAGATTCCAGGTGGGATCGATGCACCTGCTGTCAATGCCGGAGAAAAGTTTATTCTCCCTAGTGGTGGAATGGACGACACAAATCAATGACGTAACACTGCATTTTTTCCCCGATGGGTGTGGCTCAGGAAGGGGGGAGTGAAAGTTATTGACGTATCGGCCTCGAGGGAGTCAAACTATGCTCTTACAGTTACGGCCATCTAATAAGTGTAATAACAAGAATTTTTTTTCAACAGATACGTAGTGAAAAGGAACTCCGACAATTTGAGTGATATACAGTAACTAGGATTTAACTTTATCAATCTTATGAACTAGATGACGTTAACGCTGAAAGTAAATTGAAAACTAACATTCAGACTGTATCAGTCGAGTGCTAGATAGCAAACTTGGACAATGGTTCAATCTTCGAACCTTGATAAAATTTCAGAACATTATCACCAGTGGGGGGGGGGGGGGGGGGGTAAAGGCGGTAGGGACACGAGAATTGTTGGGTTGTTTTACCTTTGAGCGACACTTTTTTTTGCACACCATGGGATAAATGGCCAGGTCACATGGACCCCGAAAGCTCAGAGAAGGTTGGGGGAGGGAACCCACTGGGACAGCTGTTGGGAGAAAGATGGTAGCCTCCCGTCAAGGCCATCCAGCGTGTTCTTTAACGTACACAGGGAATGGCTCTCCCGAACACGGGGCCACGATTTAACGTCCCATCCGACGGACGGCGGCCTTTCCAAGCCCATCGGTGTCCCCTACTGACCGTGAGCAGGGCGGGAGATTTTACGGAGATAAATCTCAACGCTGGCCCAGCTGGAACTCGAACCTGGGAACTACAGATTACGAGCCTGGCGCGCTACCAACTGAGCTAACCCGCCCGCTTGCTGAACTGGAATGCAAGTTTTTTGTAAATGAGAAGTCTTGCAAAACCCTAAGACACTTCTTTTTTGTTACATATAAGGTAAAAAAGGCCCCAGAAACTACTGCTGGCTTATTCAGAAGCTGTGTAGCGAGCGCCCCAGACTCCGTAATTTTATGTTCCCAGATTCGAGTATCCAACTCGGCGGTTGAGAAATTTCTCTTACTAATGGGATGTTAACAGCGTTCCCTTGTACTGGAGATCCATGCCTGTAACATGAAAGAACTTACTAGGGTGACTCAGTCGGTAGCGCACCAGGCTCGTAATCTGCAGTTCCCAGGTTCGAGTCCCAGCTGGGTCAGCGATGATTGAGATTTTTCCCCACAAAACTCGACGCCCTAACCTTTGGCCAGTAGGGACACCGATGGGCTTGGAAAGGTCGCCGTTCGTCGGATAGAACGTTAAGCCTTGGTTCCGTGTACGGGAGAATATGCCCTATGCATGCTAAAGAAAACGCTGAATGGCCTTGGTAGTTGGCTGCCACCTAATATAGTAGCTGTTCAGTGGGCCCTCTCCCCCCATCCGTCTCTGAGCGCTCGGAGTCCTTATCAGCTGGCCATTTAGTCCACTATGTGCAGGGGCGGGGGTGGCTCATTCAGTAGCGCGCCAGGCTCGTAATCTAGTTCCCAGGTTCGAGTCCCGCCGTCCGTCGGATGGGACGTTTAGCCGTTGCCCCGTGTACGGGAGAGAGCCATACCCTGTTCACGTCAAATAACACGCTGGATGGCCTTGACGGCTACCATCCGTCTCCCAACAGCTGTTCCAGTGGGTCCCCTTCCCCAACCTTCTGAGCCTTCGGAGTCCTTCTGGCCTGGCCATTTTAGCCCATGGTGTTGTGTTGGGTTGTTTTACCTCTGAGCGGCACTTTTTTTGCACACCATGGGCTAAATGGCCAGGTCACATGGACCCCGAAGGCTCAGAGAAGGCTGGGGAGGAGACCCACTGGAACAGCTGTTGGGAGACAGATGGTAGCCTCCCGTCAAGGCCATCCAGCGTGTTCTTTAACGTGCACAGGGTATGACTCTCCCGCACACGGGACACGGCTTAACGTCCCATCCGACGGACGGCGACCTTTCCAAGCCCATCGGTGTCCCCTACTGACCGTGGGCAGGGCGGGGAATTTTGCGGAGATAAATTTCAACGCTGACCCAGCTGGGACTCGAACCTGGGAACTACAGATTACGAGCCTGAAGCGCTACCGACTGAGCCACCCCCGCCCATGGTGTGCAACAAAAAAGTGCCGCTAAGAGGTAAAACAAACCAACAACCCAACCAGTTCAGCAGGTACACAAGCAATTATCGGGAAACAAAAGGCAGTTTTCGCTCCACGTTATTCGTTCTTAATCTGAACTCCACTATACAGTGAAAAGTTACTAGCTTTGATAAAAACCAACTCAACGAAGTAAAAGCCGTAAAGAGTTGCAGTCAAGTGGTGATCTCCGTTGCCCTTGACTTTGTATAAGCTGTGTTGAACTCTCCTATGTCGACGAGAGCAGCAGCTGTGTTGATTCAGCAAATGAAAGCAAAGTACGGATTCAAAAGAGGACAAAAGAGGCTGGATTCTTGAAAAGGTTGTTTTCGTAACTTCTATTAACGTTGTGATGTTGGTTTTGGAGGAACGGGTTAAGGGTCGAACCTTTGTTTACTTTTCCCATATGGAGACAAAGAGGGAATCCCCCCCTCCCCATCCATCTCAATCATAAAAAAAATACAATAGTCTTGACTGGAATGAATCTGTCTCCACTTTAAAAAGAACTTTATAAGGATTATTCTCGAAACTAATTATCGTCAGAATTGACAGTAAGCATTTCAAACAAACCAAAACCATTGTTATTCGACTGTTTTAAACTCCACTGAACTACCTAGATTCACAGAGTTCTAGATGCATCAAGAATCTCCTGCGCGTAACCATGACAACTCCCACCTCTTCTTACTAAGCACTCTCCACAAACAGTGAGACGTCAAATTCGCACGTGACACTGGACTTCTTGTTCTCCTCTGTGCAGCAGGGGCGGCTCAGTCGGTAGCGCGCCAGGCTCGTAATCTGTAGTTTCCAGGTTAGAGTCCCTGCTGGGTCAGCGTTGAGATTTATCTCCGCAAAATTCCCCGCCCTGCCCACGGTCAGTAGGGGACACTGATGGGCTTGGAAAGGCCGCCGTCCGTCGGACGGGAAGTTAAGCCGTGGCCCCGTGTGCGGGAGAGCCATACCCTGTGCACGTTAAAGGACACGCTGGATGGCCTTGACGGGAGGCTACCATCTGTCTCCCAACAGCTGTTCCAGTGGGTCTCCTCCTCCAACCTTCTCTGAGCCTTCGGGGTCCATGTGACCTGGCCATTTAGCCCATGGTGTGAAAAAAAGTGCCGCTCAGAGGTAAAACAACCCAACCCACGGATCTATGAAAACTCTCGAAGCGCCAATTGTCACTCTGGCTGCAGACATTTAGCTGTTGCAGAAAATAATTTTTTTCTTTTCTCTTAATTTCCTGTTTACTTAAAATAGCCAACCATTTTTCTTCTAAATCTTAAAAAAATTTAACGACTTGATTCATTCCTCAGCCCTGTTAGTGAAGTCTGACTAACAGCAGCTAACGGAGCAATAAGCACATTCCTTCAAAAGCAAATTTAAAAGAGTTAACCGAAGCGCGATGCTTGAACCAGACTAGACGAAAAAGTTCCAACTGACAAAACACTTCCTTCAAAACTCGAGTGGAACGTCAACTATCGAGGAAGATCCTGACGAGGGAGAAGAGGGATCTCTAGCGTCATCATTTCTCAGAAGACGGATCTTTGTTCGGGAGCGTGAGTTGAACTCTTCCTGGAAATGATCAATGATGCGACCTGTACCACGATTCGATGGCGAAGAAAAAGAGATGCGTCGAGAGAAAAAGATCGGTCTGCAAATCGTTGTTAATAGTTGACGGACGGAGAGCTTCATCTGACATCGGATTCCACCAGAGTAAGAGTTTTGGGTTCGGTTGTTTTACCTCTGAACGGCACATTTTTGCACACCATGGGCTAAATGGCCAGGTCACATGGACCCCGAAGGCAAAGAGAAGGTTGGGGATCCACTGTAACAGCTGTTAGGAGACAGATGGTAGCCTCCAGTCAAGGCCATCCAGCGTGTTCTTTAACGTGCACAGAATATGGCTCTCCTGCATATGGGGCTACGGCTTAACATCCCATCCGACGGCCTTTCCAAGCCCATCGGTGTCCCTTACTGATCGTGAGCAGGGCGGGGAATTTTTGCGGAGAAAAATCTCGACGCTGACCCAGCTGGGACTCGAACCTGGGAACTACAGATTACGAGCCTGGCGCGCTACTGACTGAGCCACCCCCGCCCCCATAAAGATTACGAACTTTGCGTGTTACCGACAAAGCCAATCATCGCTTCCCCCCCTTTTTTTTAATAACTCTTAACAACTCCTATGATTACTGCATTTAAAATAAATACCCCCCCCTCAAGCAGCTGCTTGCCACAGGAGGTCTGACAGGAGCCTGTCAGTTTATATGCCATAGGTCTGTGAGGATGGCAGGACCTCAGCAGAAAAACGTCCATGCCTTATCTGGGGCTCGAACCCAGGTCCCTTAGATCAGTAGCGAACTCGGCACTGCATTTAAATCTATTAAATATGGTCAACCAGATTATGCCATTGAGAACATGAGCAGCATATCACAGTTGCAACAATAATTTTGGGTTGGGTTGTTTTACCTATGAGCGGCACTTTTTTGCACACCATGGGCTAAATGGCCAGGTCACATGGACCCCAAAGGCTCAGAGAAGGTTGGGGAGGGGACCCACTGGAACAGCTGTTGGAAGACAGATGGTAGCCTCCCGTCAAGGCCATCCAGCGTGTTCTTTAACGTGCACAGGGTATGGCTCTCCCGCATACGGGGCCACGGCTTAACGTCCCATCCGACGGACGGCGGCCTTTCCAAGCTCATCGGTGTCCTCTACTGACCGTGGGCAGGGCGGGGAATTTTGCGGAGATAAATCTCAACGCTGACCCAGCTGGGACTCGAACCTGGGAACTACAGATTACGAGCCTGGCACGCTACCGACTGAGCCACCCCCGCCCCCATTGCAACAATAAAAAAAGGCATTTAAAAGACGATTCTAGGTTTCTTAAAAAATCCACTATTGAGAATGAATCACGCTTAAAGGAAAAGGGCACGTGGGAAACAAATAACAGATTTGCAATCCCGCAATTTCAACGGTAAAAAACGTCGAGAAAAAATGCAACCGCAACATGTGTTAGGAAAATGCTTCAGCATTAGTCATATCGTCAGTGACAGCCAAGTGAATTGCGTTGCTCGATTTTTCATATTCGCACTAATTCTCGCACTTGTTACAAAAGACGAGACTTTCCCTAGAAAAACATTTCTTCGTCATGTGACTGCTGCAAGACGTTCTCTGCTTCGCAGTGCATAATAACTAGGTTGTTTTTTCACTTGATGAAAGCTTTTTTTAGAATTAAAGCAGGCTCAATTGGAAAGGTCACAGGGCACAATTGGGAAAGAGAAGGGAAGATGGAATCTCATCTTAAAGTAATTCAAGAGTTTTTTTTTTAACTCTTGGGATTTAAAAAAGCTTTCTCTTTGGAAGATGTTGCACCTATGTTGGGGCGGGGGTGGCTCAGTCGGTAGCGCGCCAGGCTCGTAATCTGTAGTTCCCAGGTTCGAATCCCAGCTGGGTCAGAGTTGAGATTATTCCAGCAAAAGATTATCCCCCTGCCCACGGTCAGTAGGGGACACCGATGGGCTTGGAAAGGCCGCCGTCCGTCGGATGGGACGTTAAGCCGTGGCACCGTGTGCGGGAGAGCCATACCCTGTGCACGTTAAAGAACACGCCGCATGGCCTTGACGGGAGGCTACCATCTGTCTCCCAACAGCTGTTCCAGTGGGTCCCCTCCCCCAACCTTCTCTGAGCCTTCGGGGTCCATGTGACCTGGCCATTTAGCCCATGGTGTGCAAAAAAGTGCCGCTCAGAGGTAAAACAACACAAAATCAGCGTGAGTGAGGAAGTTGTGAAAATAATCAGCCATTAGTCTTCCCTACTAGCATTTGGTTTGCACCCGTGGTATTAAAATCTGCAATTGACAAATCTAACAATGTCACTCGAATTTTTTTTAACTTTAATTCTTTTTCTTCCCAGTTCATTTCATCAGTCTGCTAATTTATCTAAACTCCTCTCAGACTAACACTAAAAATTGTTTAAAATTTTTAACATAGGTATGTTAAATAATCAAGTGTAAAGTAAAAATGTATTGTACATATATCGGAAAAATAACATTGTTTGTAAACTTTATAGTGAGTAAGTCGTTATTGATTTTTGTATTAATTTCCTTTAGTAACCCAGACAAACCATGTGGTTTTTGGGTTCATTCATATTTTTCTATGTTATAAATTGTATATGATGATGAAATAAAATTGATTGATCGATTGAATTTTCAACTGAATTCAGCCAACATTAGGGCGGGAACGGATGGCTCAGTCGGTAGCGCGCCAGCTTGTAATCTGCAATTCCCAATTACTCACTTATGTCGGATGTGACGTAAAGCAGTGACCAGTGTGAGGGAGAGCCATATCCTGTACACTTTAAAGACACTCTAGATGGCCTTAACGGGAAGCTACAGTCTATCAACATCTGTTGCAGTGGTCCCCTCCCAATCTTCTGAGCCCTTCTGACCTGGCCATTTAGCCCATTGTGTTAAAAAAAAAAGTGTCAAATACCACTCGCCGTTCACATGGATGTTGAGTTAAAAAAAAATTGTTAAAGAAGTTACGTTAATAGAAAAATGCGACTGAAAATAAATTACTGATCATTTAAATCTATCAATCTCGATTTTCAACAATATTTGTTCGGTGCCGAGTGGTTAGCACGCTTGGCTACTGATCTAAGGGACCTGGGTTCGAGCCCCTGATTAGGCATGGATGTGTGTGTCGTTTTTCTGCTGAGGTCCTGCCATCCTCTCAGATCTACTGTGGCATATAAACTGACAGGGTCCTGTCAGACCTCTGTGGCAAGCAGCTGCTTGAGGGGGTATTTATTTTTTATTTTATTTAAAAAGTTATGGAAGTTAATATTTAAAAGTAGAAATGTCAATCCTAACAAGCATGCAAAATGGGTGAATACTTAAATTATTTTGTACACACTTATTAAATTCACAATAAATGGTTTGAAATAATGCTTATTTAGCTTTAACTTCTGGAATAAAATCTTGCCTAATTCTGACAGCAGGAATGCCAGTCAAGTCTTTGCCCTTGTGACTACAGGTCGTGACCCTATGTTTTACCTCCGAGTGGTGCTATTTTTTTTGCACACGATTGGCTAATTGGCCAGGTCACAAGGACCCCAAAGGATGGAAAGTGGGAGGAAAAGGACCCATTAGACAGGCGGTAGCCTCCCGTCAAGGGCCAACCAGCGTGATCTTTAATATGCACAGGGTATGACTACCGCACAGGGAGCCACGGTTTAACATTCCATCTGATGATCGGCTGCCTTTCTGGGCGGGGAGTTTTGCGGAGATAAATCTCAAGCTTGCACAGGTGCGATTCGAACCTAGGTTGTTTGGGTTGTTTTACCTCTGAGCGGCACTTTTTTGCACACCATGGGCTAAATGGCCAGGTCACATGGACCCGAAGGCTCAGAGAAGATTGGGGGAGGGGACCCACTGGAACAGCTGTTGGGAGACAGATGGTAGCCTCCCATCAAGGCCATCCAGCGTGTTCTTTAACGTGCACAGGGTATGGCTCTCCCGCACACGGGGGCCACGGCTTAACGTCCCAACCGACGGACGGCGGCCTTTCCAAGCCCATCGGTGTCCGTGGGGGGGGGGGGGGGAATTTTGCGTGCACTGACCGTGGGGGGGGGGAATTTTGCGGAGATAAATCTCAGCGCTGACCCAGCTGGGACTCGAACCTGGGAACTACAGATTACGAGCCTGGCGTTCGAACCTAGGAACTGCAGATTACGAGGCTTACGCGATACCGATTAAGTCATCCCTGGTTTGGGTAAATAATAACATGAATTCATAAGATGGTAGATGAGAGAGAGGTCTCATCGGTATTCGAATGCAATATGTAGAAGATGCATATAAAAACTTTGCGTAAAAAAATATTTTCATCAAAAGACACTTAAAATTCATTTTAATATGGATTTATATTCAGATTTCGTGTACCAAAGAATAATTGCTTCCAGCAAGAGCGCCTTTGGACCATAACGAATGCAAATTAAATTTTATTTTCCTTGGGTCGAAAATGAAAAAAAAAAAAGCATCTCACTTGAACAAGCAATCATTAAATATTCGCGACTCATCGCGTGCTTTCTTTCTACAGCACATTTTTTAGATGAAAAAATTTATAACGGAATTCGATTCTCTGACTCGACACAGAATTTTCAATTTCGCATAATTAATGAGGCACAACATACAAAAATATTATTTTAAAAAAATTGTTGCGTAATGAAATCTTGGAGGCAACTTTTTTTAAAATCACCATATGATGAATTAATTTTTTGCCTGAAAAACGCAGACAAATGAAACTGATATGAGCAACTTCATTATTAGATTCTACCGAGGTCTAGTATTTCTAACTTTCAACTGTAACCAATTAGTTTGTTGGGTTGTTTTACTTCTAAGCGGCATTTTTTTGCACACATTTGCGAAATGGACAGGTCACAAGGACTCCTAAGGCTCAGAAAGTTGGGGGAGGGGACCCACTGGAACAGCTGTTGGGAGATAAGATAATAGCCTCCCGTCAAAGCCATCCAGCGAGTTCTTTAACGTGCAGAGGGTACGGCTCTCCCGCACACTGAGCCACGGCTTAACGTTCCATCCGACGGATGGTGGCCTTTCCAAGTCCATCGGTGTCCCCTACTGACCGTGGGCAGGGCGGGGAGTTTTGCGGAGATAAATCTCAACGCTGACCCAAGCGGGACTCGAACCTGGGAACTGAAGATTACGAATCTGGTATTCTACCGACAGTCACCCCCGCCCCATAACTAATTAGCGGTTTCATCTTGACTGGAAGGAACTTACAATCGAAGAAATCACACATAGAATTTCGTAGGATACAAGGGCAGGCAAGGTTAAAAATATGAAAATTGAAAGTATTGAGCTGTGCTTCTAGAAGAGTGATAAAGAAAAATTGTAGAACACTTTTCCTTAAAAATTACCACTAGATTGTGGTTTTGTTGCCCAAATATCGTCGATCAGCTAAAGTTTTTCTGCAGTGTCAAGGGAGTCAAAAAATTTAAAAACCGTTTTTAGCGCTATTAAATAAGACTTAACTAGACTGCTTTCCTTAACGTAGATTTTTTTTCTCTACATGCCTTTTTTTGTACGATATCCATAATTTCTCCGTATTATAAGTTGCATTATTTAATGAATCGGCAATCCATTCTTTTCATTCCCGCATTTTTGTGTATGTGTGTGTGTGGTCTATGAAATCGAACCTTTACTTTTATTAAATCTACGAAAGAAATTTATCAATTTATTATAAAGTTCATTAGAACTATTAATTCCTAATCATATTATATAAAATCAAATGTTTTTAGTTTCTTAACATTGTTAATCATTAAAATTTATACCTTGAGTCTTTGGGTTGTTTTACTTCTGAGCGGCACTTTTTTGCACACCATGGGCTAAATGGCCAGGTCACATGGACCCCGAAGGCTCAGAGAAGGTTGGGGGAGGGGACCCACTGGAACAGCTGTTGGGAGACAGATGGTAGCCTCCCGTCAAGGCCATCCAGCGTGTTCTTTAACGTGCACAGGGTATGGCTCTCCCGCACACGGGGCCACGGCTTAACGTCCCATCCGACCAAGCCCATAGGTGTCCAAGCCCATCGGTGACCCTTACTGACCGTGGGCAGGGCGGGGAATTTTGCGGAGATAAATCTCAACGCTGACCAGCTGGGACTCGAACCTGGGAACTTTAACGAGCCTGGCGTCTACGAAAGAGATTTATCAATTTATTATAAAGTTCATTAGAACTATTAATTCCTAATCATATTGTAAATTATCTAATGTTTTTAGTTTCTTAACATTGTTAATCATTAAAATTTATACCTTGAGTCTGGGGTAGCACTAGTAAACTCGAAATATGTAAAAAAATGTTTTGGTCTCTTTGTTAAGTTTTATACTAATCATAACCAGGGCCGTCTTAAGGCATGAGAACACTGGGCAGTTGGCAAGGGGCACCACGATTCTAAATTTTGCTAAAGTGTGCTGATTAATCCTCGCTTTACAGCATGTTTTTTATGTTTAAACATTGATTTTGTTAAAAGTACCAATAAATCTATAGGCTTAATTTTATTGACCGTTTACATTTTTATTCCCGTAGGTGGGTGGGGGCCGTCCCGTGGCCGAGTGGTTAGAGCGCCTGGCTACTGATCTACGGGACCTGGGTTCGAGCCCCGGGTAAGGCATGGATGTTCCTGTTGTTTTCTGCTGAGGTCCTGCCATCCTCTCAGATCTTCTACTGTGGCATATAAACTGACAAGTTCCTGTCAGACCTCTGTGGCAAGCAGCTGCTTGAGGGGGTATTTATTTATTTTATTTTTTATTAGGTGGGTGGGTAGGGACCCCAGTGCATTGCTTTGCCCAGGGGCCTACAATACTGTTAAGATCGCACTGATCATAACCACGTAATGATTTACAGGTGTATACTAGGAAGTGTTCGGAATCTATAGTTTTTTTTTATGAATATATGATCAATACATGTACTTGAAAAGTGGGGGGCGGGGTGGCTCAGTCGGTAGCGCGCCAGGCTCGTAATCTGTAGTTCCCAGGTTCGAGTCCCAGCTGGGTCAGCGTTGAGATTTATCTCCGCAAAATTCCCTGCCCACGGTCAGTAGGGGACACCGATGGGCTTGGAAAGGCCGCCGTCCGTCGGATGGGACGTTAAGCCGTGGTCCCGTGTACGGGAGAGCCATACCCTGTGCACGTTAAAGAACACGCTGGATGTCTTTGACGGGAGGCTACCATCTGTCTCCCAACAGCTGTTCCAGTGGGTCCCCTCCCCCAACCTTCTGAACCTACGGGGTCCATGTGACCTGGCCATTTAGCCCATGGTGTGCAAAAAAGTGCCGCTCAGAGGTAAAACAACCCAACTTGAAAAGTGTGTTGTCAAAAACTGTTCGGTATAGTGTGCAATGGTTTGAAAAAAAGCGCTCCAAAATTTCATTTGTTTA
This sequence comes from Ryuthela nishihirai, assembly GCA_038380435.1. Lineage (NCBI taxonomy): Eukaryota > Metazoa > Arthropoda > Arachnida > Araneae > Heptathelidae > Ryuthela > Ryuthela nishihirai. The sequence goes on along the minus strand of JAWZYU010000019.1, from coordinate 69,518,267 downwards.
ATTATTGGCCTAGTCTCGCAAATATAAACTATTACCCTAGAAACTTCATGTCTCCCATAATGAGTTGGTTTCGTTATTTTCCATCCAAAGCCTTAGGTAAGAGATTGAAGAACGATGTAGCCATCGATTCCTTCCATCGGGGTTAAGCCACGTTCTTGAAATTAGAAAATGTAATTCCAACAAAAGACAAATTTATCATTCTTTACGGACCGAAGGATGTAAGGATAATATAAGAATAAATAAAAATTTTGTGATTCATACATCTTTTGTTTAACAGAAATGGGGCAGGGTGGCTCAGTCGGTAGCGCGCCAGACTCGTAATCTGTAGTTCCCAGGTTCGAGTCCCAGCTGGGTCAACGTTGAGATTTATCCCCACTTCTGCCCACGGTCAATAGGGGACACCGATCGGCTTGGAACAGGCCGCCGTCCGTCGGATGGGACGTTAAACCGTGGCCCCGTGTGCGGGAGAGCCATACCCTGTGCACGTTAAAGAACACGCTAGATGGCTTTGACGGGAGGCTACCATCTGTCTCCCAACAGCTGTTCCAGTGGGTCCCCTCCCCCAACCTTCTCTGAGCCTTCGGGGTCCATGTGACCTGGCCATTTAGCCCATGGTGTGCAAAAAAGTGCCGCTCAGAGGTAAAACAACCCAAAAGTTAACAGAAACTTGTACAACTCAAAGTAAGATCATACCTAAAAACCCAATAACAAATGAAATATAAAACTTTCATTCCATGTTTTTCGAGACATTTCAGAAGGGCCCAAAATGGCTCCTACTGCCAGAGGCCCTAATATTTAAAGTCACTAACTTTTCGCAAATTTGCTTAAATGAAAGAAACATTTTACTTCACTACCTTCGACTTTCCTTCATTCATGAAACTATTCTTTAAGACCAAAATAAAAACTTCAAACCTACTTACTAACCGAATATGATCCAAAGTTATGAAACTTTTTAACCTTGATCTTCCGGATTTGGCGTCACACGAAAGCCGATTCAATCGACTGTTAAGCCACTACAGGCATGTCGATGTGTTTAACCACGAAGAGCGCCACTCAACTTCGGCACTATCAGGTAAACACAGGCTCTTATTCCTTTGACGTGGGTTTCGTAGAAATCATCCCATGACTTTTCGACGATTACGTTCTCTTGGCTACACTAATCGTCGATTCAGAGACGGAACTATTACGAACTCGAGGATAAGACAAATAGCGAGGGGGGGGGGCGTAGAATGTAGCAATTCTTGTGACTGCATAAATTCAATTCTATTAACAGATTTTAAACTTTAAAGGATCTGAACATAATACTGCTGAGTCGTGACTCGCTTCGTCTTCATTACCCAGTAATCAAGAAGAGTTGGGTTATTTTACCTCTGAGCGGTACTTTTTTTGCACACAATGAGCTAAATGGTCAGGTCACAAAGATCCCAGGGGCTCAGAAGGTTTTGGGAAGGGGACCCGCTGAACAGTCAAGGACATCCAGCGTTTTTTTAACGTGTGCCTCTTCCACTCGTGCCTCTCCCAACACGTGGGACCATGGTTTACATCCATCCATATGGACGGATGACCATCGTTGTCTCCTACTGACCGAGGGTACGGTGGAGAGTTTTGTGGATATAAATCAACGCTGGCCCAGACGGGACTCGAATCTGGAGCGCTACCGACTGAGCCACCCCCAGCAATCACGAAGGGAAACTGAATTAATGTGCACGTGGATGCTGTACCGGCACCACTGGAGCAACCTTAGTTTTAATTTCAGTTACGATTTCTAGTGGACCGCCGAAAGATTAACAATTCCTTATGAGCCCACGAGCTCACATGTTAAGTCGTTGCCCTTGTCCAGGAGAGCCACATCTTGTGGGTGCTAAGATTTCAAACAGCCCAACTTTAAACAAAAATTTTAAACAATTTTTAGTGTTAGTCTGAGAGGAGTTTACATAAATTAGCAGACGGATGAAATGAACTGGGAAGAAAAAGAATTAAAGTTTAAAAATTCGAGTGACATTGTTAGATTTATCAATTGCAGATTTTAATGCCACGGGTGCAAACCAAATGCTAGTAGGGAAGACTAATGGCTGATTATTTTCACAACCTCCTCCTTCACGCTGATTTTGGGTTGTTTTACCTCTGAGCGGCACTTTTTTGCACACCATGGGCTAAATATGGCCAGGTCACATGGACCCCGAAGGCTCAGAGAAGGTTGGGGGAGGGGACCCACTGGAACAGCTGTTGGGAGACAGATGGTAGCCTCCCGTCAAGGCCATCCAGCGTGTTCTTTAACGTGCACAGGGTATGGCTCTCCCGCATACGGAGCCACGGCTTAACGTCCCATCCGACGGTCGGCGGCCTTTCCAAGCCCATCGGTGTCCCCTACTGACAGTGGGCAGTGCGGGGAATTTTGCGGAGATAAATCTGAACGCTGACGCAGCTGGGACTCGAACCTGGGAACTATAGATTACGAGCCTGGCGCGCTACCGACTGAGCCCCCCCCCCCCCTCACGCTGAAATGTTAGATTCTATATTAATGGTTTAGTTCTCCGGGGCACGAATTTTCCCTCCCCGTGACCCTGCAGTGGTGAAGTGGGTTGATCGAAATATATCTCTTAAACTTAGCATTTTTTTAACTGCGGATGTAAACAAATCCTCCCGCAAAAATAAACAAACGTTTTCCGCGATAAACTCTGCAGCAAAATTAGAAAAATAAACTTTGCATTTTAGCTTTTACTTCATGAAGAACATCTACTGAGAGAAAACTGACAAAGTATTTGATTATTCCCGATCAATTCTTCGAAATTCTTATTTTCTGCAAAGTTAGTCAATAGCGCCAACCGAGGGAGACTAAGACCACGAACACTGAACAGAACACAGGTTAGCTCCACATCGAAAGTCACAGTTTAGATTTTTTTTAAAAGAACTCCCCCCAATTTTTCTTCAGCTCCGTCTTGCCCAATTTAACGACCAAATGAAGACACACAATAGCCTCGGTGACAGGTCTTAACGTTCAAAATCGTGCTTTGAATACAATTTGTCGTGACCTCATCAATGACGTAGTTTGCTAGTGGCAGCCATCGGGGTAAATAAAGCGTTACGCCTAGATTCGATAGTCACTATTATTTCCCATCGCGTGAATTGGGGGGGGGGGGAGAAGAATGTTCCAGATAATACACACTTATTAAAAAAACGATGGATTCAGAGTTATTTCCATTGAGAACTGGATCTTTTACACGTGAAAGGCTTTGCGTCGCCAATTTAAAATCCCAACCTGACAACCCTCAGTTTGAATACGAAAACTTCCTTGAAGTACGTCACTTCCTGAATGTTATCCGCCACTGAGTTCTGTGTTCCGCTTCGGATCAATCTTGGCAAAATGTCTGAATGAAGTCTGAAACTAGTACCCCGAGAGCATAAGGGATGCTAATGTGTTAATATAAAAACCAGTTTTCCAAACCTTCGCTTTTTATCAACGATTGTTTAAGTTCATATGATGCATTGCTAATGTTACGTATCCCTGTCGAACACACTGAAAACACCGGTGGATTAATCACAAAACTAAATTAGTTTAAGGTAAATTGTAGAAATTTAAATAATCGTGGGTTCGTACGTATCCCACCCGCCTAAAGACAATTTTTCTTTTGGTTTTCCTATTGACGTTAAATTAAGACCTCTCTTGATAGTTTAATGTAACCTTATCAGAGATATATTTTACGTTAAATTGTTAAAAAAGTTATTTTTCTTTGTAATCTTTAAATTTTGCAGACATTACACAATGATTTTAATTTTCAGCTGTCATCATTGCTATAGTCATTTTGTATAATTTATTCTATGAGTTGGGTTGTTTTACCTCTGAGCGGCACTGTTTTGCACACAATGGGCTAAATGGCCAGGTCACAAGGATCCCGAAGGCTCAGAGAAGGTTGGGGGAGGGGACCCACTGGAATAGCTGTTGGGAGACAGATGGTAGCCTCCCGTCAAGACCATCCAGCGTGTTCTTTAACGTGCACAGGGTATGGCTCTCCCGCACACGGGGCCACGGCTTAATGTCCCATCCGACGGACGGCGGCCTTTACAAGCCCATTGGTGTCCCCTACTGACCGTGGGCATGGCGGGTAATTTTGCGGAGATAAATCTCAACGCTGACCCAGCTGGGACTCGAACCTGGGAACTACAGATTACGAGACTGGCGCGCTACCGACTGAGCCACCCCCGCCCCATTTATTCTATGAAAAAAACTGGTATGATACATGACGGCGTTTAAGACCATATTAAGTCTATTTTCAAAGGGGTCAGATATTTTTAATTCTTTTAATTTCAGATATTTTCGCGGGTAATTTCTGTAGACAGTCGCCCCCTAGAAAAAAGATGAGGCAGTGATCTAACAATTTCGTTAGAAAACTCCGGGAGGGTTGTGGGGTGGAAAAATGGTCCAAGCGCATGAAAATTCATCTATGAGATTAAAGAGATAAAATAGAGTAATATTTTTGATTATGTTAAATTACTCTATTGACGCTTAAATATCCTATCAGCAGAAGTTTTCTCCTTAACATCTCTCCCCCTCCTTCTAAATAAATGGAAGTCTAGTCATGCGAGATCTAATCATCGATTCTTGACGCGGATGACGAAAACCCTTTTGTTAATGAGCCCTAATGCGAATGAATGATCAAAATACCAAAGATAAAAAAAATTAATACGAAGAGCGGAGACGTGTAAAACTCGCAATTAACATAGTGAGGAGGGGGGGGGGGAATAAGATGGCATCCGTGCTAAGATTTTTAACTAGGTTGGATTGCTTTGTCTCTGAGAGGCATTTTTTTGTACAAAAATAGGGTTAAAACAAGCCACGACTCCAAGACTCGGAGCAATGTAGGGGAAGTTAATCAACTAAATAGATATTAGGATAAACTCTTTCATCAAGGATATCCAGCGTATACGTCGTCTTTCCAAACCCAGAGATATTCCCTTTCTCACAGAGGACAGAGGATAGCGGCACTTTTTTTTTTCACATAACGGACTAAATGGCCAGGTCACAAGGACCCCGACGGCTTAGAGAAGGTTGAGGGAGGGGACGCACTGTACAGCTGTTGGGAGACATATGGTAGTCTCTCCGTCTAGGCCATCCAGTGTGTTCTTTAACGTGCACAGGGATAAAAATTAGTTTTATAGATTTATCCGCGAAAGTGCACTATACTCAGTTGGCAAGTTAACCGCGTTTCCAGCGAGCAACAGTCATTGTTTAGCGGTAAAGAGCACGCGGCGAATACGCAACGAACTTATGACGTGATGCGATTAGCGAACCTTTTTTCTCCCGCACACGGAGACAACGGCTTAATGTCCCATCCGACTGATGGATTTGAAAAAGTCGCCGTCCATGTCCCCTTTATGACCGAGGGCAAGGAGTTTTGCGGAGATAGATCTGTACGCTCTCCCAGCTGGGATTAGAACATGGGAACTGCAGATTACGAATCTGGCGCGCTACCAACTGAGTCAACCACTGCACCGTAGGCACAGTGGGGACTCGAACATGGGAACTAAAATCACAAGCTAAATGAACTATCAACTGGCCTAACTCCCCATCCTTTTTTTTTTATGGGGGGGGGGGGGGGATGGACTACTGGCCACGTTGATGCGAAATTAAGACTCAGTTTAATAAAGACTGGTTTCTGATCTCTTCAAAGATCAAGAAACGAACTCGTCACGAGCATCTCCGTTCACTCAGAGCCAACTTCGCCATGATTCAACGAATGCAATAAAACAAAGCTAACAAGAATATGTTGTCTGCGCTAGTCACATAAACAACGAGTAGCAAACCGACTCCTTCATTATTATGCCGAGAGCCAACAGTTATCGCTTGCTACTTGAATGATTGAGGGTCGTAATGGCTCGACTGAAGAGACTTCAATGGCAGAATATTTCAACAACTTCAATCAGAGAATGTTTCTCTGATCAGTCCCCCTTCAAATGAAACGTGACTCAACTTCGAAAAAAGGTTCGCTAATCGCATCACGTCATAAGTTCGTTGCGTATTCGCCGCGTGCTCTTTACCGCTAAACAATGACTGTTGCTCGCTGGAAACGCGGTTAACTTGCCAACTGAGTATAGTGCACTTTCGCGGATAAATCTATAAAACTAATTTTTTTAGATCTGATCTGGCAATAACAAAAAAAAAAGTTAGGATTATTCAAATTAATTCTAAAAATGGAATGGGATCAAGTATATATTCTCAACAAATTCCCACAAAGTAAGAAATCCCCCCCTTACCAACGTTAGTTTAAAAAATTATAATACTTGCAAAATATGTATAATAGCTATATTATATATATGTATAATATCTACCTTTAGCGCGCCAGGTTCGTAATCTGTAGTTCCCATGTTCAAATCCCAACTGTTGCTAGCGTTCAGATTTATCTTTGACCTTGGCTCGGCCAGAAAGGTCATCGATTGCCTTGGAAAGGCCGCCGTCCGTTAGATGGGGTCAATGAGCAAATTTACCCCATATGCAGGAGAGCCATACTCTGTGCATATTAAACACGCTGGATTCGAGGTTTGAATCCCAGCTGGACCCTTTTACTCTTCGATCCATCCGGTAGTAGTGAAAACTTTGCATCCCCTCAGACAGTACTCCTATGACGTCACAAGCCACACCCCTTATTAATAGGAGCCCCTTTATTAATATTCATAGAAAGCACAGTCTGTGGGGCGTGACAAGTTGCCTCTACACTATTTCGTTTTCAGGTAACATCAACGATAACCATTTTTAACTTCCTCATTTAATCTGTTTCGAGGTGAAATTGTGAATTTAATTTCGTCACCTCCCCACTTTAAGTATTCAGAAAAAGGCCCGCAACTTTGCAAAATAAAGCTAAGACTTCGAAAAACTTTGCACAGATCCTCTGCGAAAAACAAACTACGGTTTTTTCGTTATAGAACTGCGGGGCGGGGGTGGCTCAGTCGTAGCGCGCCAGGCTCGTAATCTGTAGTTTCCAGGTTCGAGTCCCAGCTGGGTCAGCGTTGAGATTTATCTCCGCAAAATACCCCGCCCTGCCCACGGTCAGTAGGGGACACCGATGGGCTTGGAAAGGTCGCCGTCCGTCGGATGGGACGTTAAGCCGTGTCCCCGTGTGCGGGAGAGTCATTCTGTGCACGTTAAAGAACACGCTGGATGGCCTTGACGGGAGGCTAGCATCTGTCTTTCAACAGCTGTTCCAGTGGGTCCTCTCCCCCAACCTTCTCTGAGCCTTCGGGGTCCATGTGACCTGGCCATTTAGCCCATGGTGTGCAAAAAAGTGCCGCTCAGATGTAAAACAACCCAACGTTAAAGAACTCGCTGGATGGCCTTGACGGGAGGCTACCATCTGTCTCCCAACAGCTGTTCCAGTGGGTCCCCTCCCCCATCCTTCTCTGAGCCTTCGGGGTCCATGTGACCTGGCCATTTAGCCCATGGTGTGCAAAAAAGTGCCGCTCAGAGGTAAAACAACCCAACCCAAGTTATAGAACTGCTCGATGTTTCTTTCCGAAAAATTGAAAACAAAGATCCTCAAGAGCACATTTCCATCCCCCCCCCCCATTCTCAAGAGCTCCCTTACGTCAGTGACCTCGTTTTCCTCATAGTAAATAATAATCCCATTGTGTCTAATTTATTCGCGTTACCCGCTTCCCACATCATCAGGATAATCAAAAATTCACTGCAAAGACTTTAATCTGTGAAAAACACTGTTGCCCGCTCAACCGAGAAGTTTCAAAGCCTCCGAGTGCGTTTCAGATCGCAAACAAATCTCAGTCATTACACAAAGATCCCACGACTAGTATTTATCCTAAAAAAGAGTTCCGCATAAGATAGTTTTTAAATAAATTTCCAAACCCTAAACGTAATTTCAGTTATCAAGAAAGCTTCAAAACAACAGGACAGACAGATTAACGAGGGGGAGCGAAACCGAACAAAAACGATCAAGAGACTGGAAGATCCGTTTTCGCTTCCAGCGATTGGCCATTATTTTCGGTATAATCTCTTCCGCATTTTTTTACCCCTCTGTCTCCCAACTGCTGTTCCAGTGGGTCCCCTCCCACAACCTTCTGAGCCTTCGGGGTCCTTGTGACCTGGCCATTTAGCCCATTGTGTGCAAAAAAGTGCCGCTCAGAGGTAAAACAACCAGACCCATGTAGCTGAAGAATGATGTGCCTCCTTTGATCATCCCCGTCATAATAGACGAAACGTTTTATGCAATAAACCTCATTTGCATTACAAAAAAAGGGGCTATTTGTGTGAGAAGGAGAGGCTCCATTATATAGGTCGAAAAGAAGTACAAAAAAAATATCCCTCAAGCAGCTGCTTGCCACAGAGGTCTGACAGGAGCCTGTCAGTTTATGCCATAGTAGAAGGTCTGAGAGGAAGGCAGGCCCTCAGCAGAAAAACGACACAAACAGCAATGCCTTACCCGGGGCTCGAACCCAGGTCCCTTAGATCAGTAGCCAAGCGCGCTAACCACTCGGCCATTAACAGATCCTTAAACGATTAATAAACGGTTAATAAAATTAGATCAAATGCATTCACTTAAAGCAAAAAAAAAACTCGCTCCGAATGGGAGGTGGTGGTATTTCAGCATCAGTGTTCGACAAAAAAAATTGCATTTAAGGTAAGATTTGTTTCTTACATGAAGGCGGGAGCAGGTTCAGCTGACCCCCCTCCCCCATGCTTACTGCTCTCTTGTATAAGGGACCACTGCTTAACCTTGATGCCGGCAGAGGGGATTGAAGCATATTTGCCCTCTCCCTTTGGATTTTAGGCATAAGCTCAATGACATTGGTAAATAAGAAATATGACAAAATAATTTTGCCCTTCTTAGAAAAAATCTGGCGGCGCCCAGGGGCTTAACGTCAAATCCAACGGAAGGAGGCCTTTCCCAAATCCATCAGTTTTGTCTGGTTATCAGGTAATCTGGCAACCTTCGTGTCACGTGACACGAAGGTTGCCAGATGACTAATTTCTAAAAAAAAATTGTTGCCAGATATTTTTTTCTAAATTCTGTAATCAACCATAGTGTTCGGATACTTTAATATATATAATGCGTATGAATATATAACGCAATGAATATGGAGCGTGTGCAGTTACCGTTCACAGCAAACTGGAGCGGTTGCGGTTAATGTTCACATCACATTGGATCGTGTGAGCTCACAAAGACCTGGATCGTGTGGGCTCACTTACAGAAATATTGAGCGTGTGCAGTTACCGTTCACAGCAAACTGTTCACTGGCAAAGTGGAGCGTGTGCAGTAACTGCACACGCTCCACTTTGCTTTGAACGATAACTGGAGCGTGTCCAGTTGCTGTACACGCTCCAGATATTTTTCCTGAATTCTGTAATCACGCGACACGAAGGTTGCCAGATCACTAATTTCTAAAAAAAATCGTTGCCAGATATTTTTTTCTGAATTCTGTAATCGACTATAGTGTTCGGATATTTTTTGAGCGACTATACAAGGCTACATGCACACTCCTGCATATGAACAATTTTAAATAAGGAGGCATCAGGACGGTGAATCAAAACCCACCTTTCATCAATTCAAATATCGTCAATTCAGGAAATGTCTGGTGAGAATGCGTCAATAACTGCCTTCAACATACACAAAATATTCTCTTCTTTCCAAATGGAAGCTAATGAAATTCTGGTCATAGTGATTACCAGACCATGGCATTGGGATACGAACAACGGCCGCCGTGACTAAGTCCCCCTGCCCTTCGTACCTTTCTTTAATCACATGGCCAGAGGAAGCCATCACACTCTAACTCGATGCAATTGCTGAATCACAAGGACGTCGAATAATAAAACCTCGCGAATAATGAAACTTTCGGAACAAAGCTGCGGATCTCAAACGACATTGTGGGCCTAGCTGGCGTTGACCACAATTTTCCTGTTTGGCGATTTAACCCAATTTTTCCTCCAAAGCAATGGGGAAGAAAAAGCGAGCACAAACTGAGTAAATTCAATTACACTTAATCAAGCACCAAATCATGCGGAGCCATGAAATAAACCTGTCTTTATTTTTCTTGAAGCCATTGTCTTTTTACATTTCCCCCCCCCCTTCCTCTCCAAGATTTTATTTTTCTCACACACACCCTTATACGTCAAGGCCATAAACACATTATAGGATTAAGACTGCAAAATCGTGATCTCAAGATACGATGGATCCTAATACGTGGGTGGTTTTCCTAAACTTATTTGGTGGAAGATTTGGTGGGCTCTTCAAATTATCTTCAGCGAATTTTTTGGTAGTTTAGGGAAAAAAGAAGTCTCCTTTAGTGAATTGGATGAAAAAAAAAACCAGTTCTAAATTGTTTCATGAAGATTTTTATTGAGGAAGTGGGTAGTCTGAAGTTTTGGACAACAGTCGACCTTCTTTTATCTACTACTCACCACAGCTTTTTCTTGGAGTCACTTTAAAAACAAAAAGGGGAAATCACGCGAAGTATTTCTAGATCGCAACCGTATTTTGAGATTAACAAAAAAAGCCTCGAGTAGCGTAATAAATACCGTGCGAGTTTCCCCGTTTGACCAACGATATCTATAAAAATACATTCCCCATCAGTGAATTATGAAAGGAGGTTGCAGCAGATTTGGTGGTAAAGTGGCAGTTATAAAATCAATTTTATAAAAGTACAAAAAACGATAAATAACATTTCGGAAACAAGGCAACAAGAAATCTGTAAAAGTAAAATGGGTTGGGTTGTTTTACTTCTGAGCGGCATTTTTTTGCACACCATGGGCTAAATGGCCAGGTCACATGGACCCCGAAGGCTCAGAGAAGGTTGGGGGAGGGGACCCACTGGAACAGCTGTTGGGAGACAGATGGTAGCCTCCCGTCAAGGCCATCCAGCGTGTTCTTTAACGTGTACAGGGTATGGCTCTCCCGCACACGGAGCCACGGCTTAACGTCCCATCCGACGGACGGCGGCCTTTCCAAGCCCATCGGTGTCCCCCTACTGACCGTGGGCAGGGCGGGGAATTTTGCTGAGATAAATCTCAACGCTGACCCAGCTGGGACTCGAACCTGGGAACTACAGATTACGAGCCTGGCGCGCTACCGATTGAGCCACCCCCGCCTCTACAGTTCCAAGTCCTAGCGTTAAGATTTATCTTCAAAGAACTCCTCGCCCCGTCCACTGTCAGCAGCGGATAACGATGATATTGGAAAAGCAGCCGCCCGTCGGATGGGACGTTAGCTGTGGCCGTGTGATGGAGTCATACACTGTGCACGTTAAATAACATGCTGGATTGCCTTAAAGGGAGGCTACCATCTGTCTCCGAACCTTCTCTGAGCTTCGGGGGTCCTTGTGACTGGCTATTTAGCCTATTATGTGCGAAAAAGTGCAGCTTCAGAGGTAAAACAACTCAAAAATGAGATAGGTTGTTTCGCCTTTGAGTGGCATTTTTGTGAGTAAACGGAACCAGGTCACAAGAACCCCATGTGTTCAGAGATGAGAAGGGGGGTGGGGATTCCCTGCAGAAGTTACGGATCGAAGCCTCTCGTCATACGAGTGTTTCCTTAACGTATATATCGAATGTCTCTACTAGGCCACAACCTAATGTCCCATACGAAACACTGCCTTTTCAAGCACATCGGTGTCTCCTTAAAGGCACAATAGGGTTAAGGTTTTACCAATGAACGGCTTTTTTGCACATAATGGGCTAAATGGCCAGGTCACAAGGACCCCGAAAGCTCAGAAAAGGTTGGGGGAGGGGATCCACTGGAACAGCTATTAGGAGACAAATGGTAGCCCATCCAGTGTGTTCTTTAACGTGCACAAGGTATGGCTCTCTCGCACACGGCTTAACGTCCCATCCGACGGACGGCGGCCTTTCCAAGCCCATCGGTGTCCTCTACTGACCGTACATCCTAATACGTGGGTAGTTTTCATAAGCTTTTTTGGTAGCACAAAGATTTGGTGGGCTCTTCAAATTATCTTTAGCGAATCTTTTTTGGTAGTTTAGGGATAAAAGAAAATAACTCCTTCAGTGAATTGGATGAAAAAAAAAAATGTTCTAAATTGTTTCGTGAAGATTTTTTGTTGAGGAAGTGGGCAGTCCGACGTTTTGGACAACTATCGACTTTCTTGTATCTGCTACTCACCATAGCTCTTTCTTCGAGTCACTTTAAAAACAAAAAAGGGAAATCACGCGAAGTATATTTTGATCGCAACCATATTTTGAGATTAACAAAAAAGTCTTGAGGGTAGGAAGTTTTGCGGAGACAAATCCCAATGCTGTTCCAGGTGGGACCCGAACCTGGGAACTGCAGATTCCCCGCTACCGACTGAGCCATAACCACCCCAAGGACAAAGGGAAAAAATCCAACACAGGCTTATCGAAGGACTCGAACCTGGGAACATTAGGTTAAGAGTCTGGCGCGCTACTTAAAGAGTCAACCCGTCCCTTTCTCTGGTTTGGGTTTGACTGTAGTGTAAATGGAATCAATTCAAAACTCTGAAAGACGCGGTTGATATCTTTTTCATAGTCTCTGCAGAGATTTGCACTTTAAGGTACGGGAAAATTGGCACTCCAAGAATTTCAATATTAAATAATTTACTAGGATACCAGACTTTAAATATGACCCCCCCCCCCCCCAACATCAGATTAATGACACTGATCTTTTTCTACAACCTATTTACGGTATCATTCACACGCAGAAAAAGATACACGAATTTGTGAGAAAAATTCCCATTACCTCACAACACGGTTAATGCTTCGCGCGGTTACGGGTTTTAGGCGAGTGAGCGAAGCATTGCAAGCTGAAGGTTGTCTTCATGAACGGACAGCAACGGATGAGGAAAAAACAAAAGGAAGTGGCAGCAACGATAGGAAGAGAAGGAGCCCGAAGAAAAGCTCCACTGAAGCGGACATGACTCTTAAGTTCAAAAAGGCAATCCTAGTTACAAAATCTCGACAATGAAAAAATGTGGATGCACACTACAGCCAATGCAAGACCAAGGGCAGATTATTATTTTTTAGGAAGTTTTTCTCCGGTTAGGGTAGAGCAAAAACCAAAATACTGCTGCGCATTTTTTTAAACTACAAAAATCAAGTAAATAATTACTACTTTATTTACTTCTGTTATCCAAATATAACACTTAACGTTTAACTTTCTAAATAGCATTCCGCAGAAATTTTACATCTACATATTAACCGCACCAGAATTTATATTCAAATTATTTCGTAGCACAAAACATTTTGAGTTAGGTTGTGTTGTTTTACCTCTGAGCGGCACTTTTTTGCACACCATGGGCTAAATGGCCAGATCACAGGGACCCCGAAGTCACAGAAGGTTGGGGGGGGGGACCCACTGGAATAGCTGTTGGGAGACAGATGGTAGCCTCCCGTCAAGGCCATCCAGCGTGTTCTTTAACGTGCACAGGGTATGTCTCTCCCGTACACGGGGACCACGGCTTAACGTCCCATCCGACGGACGGCGGCCTTTCTAAGCCCATCGGTGTCCCCTACTGACCGTGGGCAGGGCGGGGAATTTTGCGGAGATAAATCTCAATGCTGACCCAGCTGGGACTCGAACCTGGGAACTGCAGATTACGAGCCTGGCGCGCTACCGCAAAACATTTTGAAGCCATTTCTTTCTGGCATCTGTAGTTCCCTGGTTCGAGTGTTCGAGTGTTCTTCCTATTGATCCTAGGTTTATTCCCAGATAACCGATAAATCACCGACTTATCTATGAGTACTGTCACTGCTCAGTACTACAGTCTCCCCTTTACTATAATTACTTAAAGAATAAGTCCGCGAACACCAAGTTTTCAATGTCGCTCACAGATTTAGAAAGACAGAACAGCCACCTCGAAAACAAAACTTGCTACCGATTTGGGCAAACATAAAAATTTCTTTTCAAGAATACATAGAAAAAAAATTTCATAGAAATACATTTCAAGTATCTGAAAATCCTTACGCTGTTCTGTTTCAAAAAAAATAAGTAACAATTCATCAGTATCGCCGAAAACGCTGAGCAAAACAAAAATGCCTAGTAATCTTGAGTTACCCACTAAATACGCATCTCCAAACAAAAATCTTCTCCCCAATTCTCAGCAGTAACAAATCCTTATTTGTTTTCAGCTCGTAGACGTGAATTAGTTATGCTCCAATTTCTCAAGCGCTGCGTCATTAACCTCATTCTTCATCGTCGGAGGGCATCGAGTCGTTTGCGAACAACCCCCACCGCACGTAACGCCGAAAGAATGGTGATGCTGCCACACACATCCCAATTTAACCATCCGTCGTCAGAGCCTTTCGCAGATTGCATCGCGAAGTGAGACACATGTAAACACGGAGTGTCGTCACGTCAAGCAAGAGCATTTCATTCTTTAATGGCAACAGAGTTTGTATACTTTGATGCCAAGTTAAACTCTCATTTCGTGCTCCTTATTTTAGTGTTCAACGAAGGAGTTGGGTTGTTTTACCTCTGAGCGGCACGTTTTTTTGCACACCATGGGCTAAATGGCCAGGTCACATGGACCCCGAAGGCTCAGAGAAGGTTGGGGGAGGGGACCCACTGGAACAGCTGTTGGGAGACAGATGGTAACCTCCAGTCAAGCCCATCCAGCGTGTTCCTTAACGTGCACAGGGCATGGCTCTCCCGCACACGGGGCCACGGTTTAACGTCCCATCCGACGGACGGCGGCCTTTCCAAGCCCATCGGTGTCCCCTACTGACCGTGGGCAGGGCAGGGAATTTTGCGGAGATAAATCTTAACGATGACCCAGCTGGACTCGAACCTGCGAACTACAGATTATGAGCCTGGCGCGCTACCGACTGAGCCACCCACCGCCCCTCAACGAAGGAGTAAAAAGACTCCATGACCAAGTTACAAGGACCCCCAAGCAGAACTGGGTATTGGAGAATTCATCGGAAAGCCTTCTGCCGAAATGAGTTCGGGTTCAGAATAATTTAATTACAAATATTTTCTTGTAATTATGAAAAAAAACAAGTAGATTTAAAGATGCATTTGCATCCTTAAATCAGACTATAATAATTAAAAATACCACGAGGCTCTTTTATTTTCACTTGTTCTCCATCTTTAATAAAAGAAAGGCTTTTCGCGTTAACAGTGATTCTACCCACGAACTTTCATGAGTAGTTTATTCACAACCTACCGTTCCCCCTTTGCACAGTGCTTTCCCCCCCTATGTCGCAATCGTCCACGTTGCCTTCTTGACTTGGACCCCCTATGTCGCAATCGACCAGAAATTGACCTGTGCTGGGCCACGCTGCCTTCTGAACTTTGACCCCTATGTTGCAATCAACAGGAAATTGACCCTGGTGTCGCAACTGTCGTGGCGCTCCTTATTAATAATTCATAATTAAAAATTCCTCCCCCTTTTAACCCCCGGCGCTATCTAGTGCCTATGAGGGACACTATTTTCCCAAAAAATCTTCATTTTAACTCTAATTTTAAGCCCTCCTTCTCGAATAGTCTCGATTTTCCTTTATCGATTTTTCTTTATTTCAGACCCCCCAATGGTTGACTTATATTTTAAACCCTCCACTTGCAGACCCCCTGGTTGACCTATATTTTAAGCCCTACCTATATTTTAAGCCCCCCTCCTTCCCTCGGATTACAAGCCTCAGAATAATTGCACAGAAAAGGATGACACAAGTCTCAATTGTAAAAACACCTCCAAAAAGACCCCCCTGGTTGACCAATATTTTAAGCCCTACCTATATTCTAAGCTCCCTCCTTCCCTCGGACTGATTGATGCACGCCTAAGAATAATTGCACAGAAAAGGATGATTACAAGGCTCAATTGTAAAAACACCTCCAAAAAGACCCCCTGGTTGACCTACATTTTAAGCTCTACCTATATTTTAAGGCCCCTCCTTCCCTCGGACCGGCTGATGCACACCTCAGAATAATTGCACAGAAAAGGATGATACAAGTCTCAATTGTAAAATCAACTCCCAAAGTTGTATTCTTATTAAACCTCCCTCCCCTTAAAAAACTAATCGGTGGTGTCCAATACGTATTTTAGTACATCTCCTGTATTTAAAAACTCTCTAGGTATTCATCTGAAATTTTACAAGACCACTCAACTCTTTCTGAATGACAACGGTCAGAATGCCTAATGCAGCTCTCTAAATAAAACTTTCTTTAACAGAAAATCAACTCTCAAAGTTGTATTCTTATTAATTAAACACTCATCAAAACCACACATCCCTTCTATTAAAAGTTACCTCTATTAAAACTTCACAAACTCACGTCCTTTTACAAGTTCTCTAAACATGTTGTATATTCTCTGTATTTATTCCTTATAATTAAACACTCATCAAAAATTCTCTCACCTTTATTAAAAAATCACTCCACGGTCGTAATAAAAAAGTTTTCTGTAGATGGGTTTCATCCAAAAAAAAAAAAAAAAATCCTCCACCTGCAGTGAGATTCGAACCGACTATCTTGGGCTCGATAGCCGGACGCACTCGACTATGGTTTGTACTTAATGTGGCCTAGAAAGGTGTCGAACGGATCAGACATTTCAAATATTAACCTAATACGTTTTTTTTACAACCTTCGTATTCTTTATAACTAGTTTTTTCTACGTATTTCTTATAATGAACCCGATAGTCCTTTCACATTAACATATGTATTTTTTATAACTCACGTATTTTAAGTCCGTTTCAGTAACACTTATTTCTTTTAACTCCGTGACTGTTGGCTGTCGCTTACTAGGACTATCCACAGTAACTATTTTTAAAAGACTGGCCCGCAGAAAATGCCGATGGGTTAAAAATTAATAAAAACTGATTATACTCGTCATGATGAAAAATATTGAGGGGTAATAGGGCCGACCTAAAAGACTCAGTGTTCGGATCCTCACCCTGGACTACGTTTCACTGACGGATGGTTAAGTCCTGTGAAATTATTCCAAACGGGGAATCACAAGGGTTTTATTAACGAATGAATCTTGGATCTGTGCTGCTTCCGTGTCAGGAGCACTACCCTACATCGTGAAAACCCACTAGCACTCTTTATCGTGGTTTTCGGACTCGATATTTTTCCAAGTCCCGAGACGGTTCTCCCAATTCTATCCTTTACGATACAAGGGCGTTTCAATGTACCCAATGTAGACAAACCCTTTTGAAATGACGCGTCCTAAACCTCCAAGTGCTGGGCTTATTAAAATTAGTCTCCATCGGGTTGGTCCCGTCAGATATCTGTGTTTCCGCGTAGTAATGCTACACTGAAGAAAAGTCGGCTAAAAAACCGTCTTTAACATCGTTTGCGTGCGAACGTATGCAGCATCACGCTGTTGAAATCGGGTAAAAAAAATAACTTTTTTTTTTTTGTACGCAGTAGAATGTTCAAAGTACGTTGCAGTTACTGTTGCGTAAAAACTTTAGTTCCATCACGAATGCACGTTAACGGTGTAGGGGAACATTAGTTTTAGCAAATACTTCAACTATAAAAAAAAAATAATACAATGTCTCACGCACCCTTTCAACTTACCTGCACTAATCCACTGATATTTTATTTGCAGCTGGACTGATAGTCAAAATTTAGCAAATATTACAAAGAATCTCTCAATTGTAAAAATCAACTCTCAAAGTTGTATTCTTATTAATTAAAACCCTTTCTATTAAAAGTTACCTCTATTAAAAATCTTTTGCTATTCATTTTGCCAGGACTGCTAAACGATTCCCTTTTATTAAATTTCAATTCTTTGGGATTCATTTTTTCCAACCCCGTTAATCGATCCCCTAGTAAATAAAAACTCTCACTCACCTTTATTAAAATCATCCAGCGCTCGTAATAAATCAGTTTAATCGGGAAAAAAAAAAAATCATTCCATCGCTAGCGTACCTCCACGTTAATTTCGGGGAAAAGCCTCGCCGGATCCAAGGTTCACGTATTTTACTAGAAGAATGACACAGTAACTGTTCCACAGAAAAATTAATAAAATTTGGTTTAAATTATTCGTAGGACTTGTATATAAGATCTACCTTGCAATAGACGTTCAACAGGCTAAAAGTTTTCCAAGTCCGTTATCAGTGTATCGGAAATCGTACATTTCCTGTTGACATCCTTCAGATCGTTTATCCGTGGGTAACAACAGCACTTTCGCCACATCACACGATATGGTGCAATCCTTTCTCAGCTGGAAGATCAAAAGGTCAAATGTCCAGCGCTTCACTGTGTCTGCATTTGACACTGATAAGGTTTAAAAATAGATGTTTCCTAGAATCCACATTGCCTTCTCAGATTGGACTTTGAACCCTATGTCGCAACCGACCATATTTTAAGTCCTCTTCATAGAACCCCTGGTTGACTTATATTTTAAGTCCCTTTCTCGAATTTTCTTGTTTTTCCCCTGTTTAACCCATATTTTAAGCCCTCCCCTCTTCATAGACCCACCTATTGATCCACCTATATTTTAAGCCCTCCCCTCTTTAAACCAAATCAGTTTTTGCGCATTTAATCGGTGTCATCCAACGTCCATACTATTTTTAGTACGTCTCCTGTATTTAAAAAAAAAAAAAAAAAAAAAATATTGGCTTTCGTCGCCGTATTTGAACGCGCTACCTCAGTACCGATAGCTGAAGCGTCATCGCCAGGGCGCGGATTTTTGCGGAGATAAATCTCAACTCTGGCCCTGCTATCCGCTCGACAATATTTGCTACTGATAAAACGATTTCCTTCATTAAAATTAAAAACTAATTCAATAATGGGGTATCACTGGGAAAATACTGGGAAGAACTCAAACTGATTTCGTGCTAAAACATCTCCAGATTTCAGCTTACTTGAAAAACTATTGTTAGAAATGAACCAGTGACTTGAATCACTCAACTTCTATAAGAATACACAATTATGGTAAGTGTCGGAAGAAATATGTTTCAACGAAATTCAATTGCATGTATTACGATCAGAAAAATAATTTAGTGGACAAAGTTTAAAATAGTTATTAAATGGTACCTTACAGTGCAAGTGCGCTTCAGGTGAAAAGCCTCCCCTTCGAACACTGCACCCCGTTTTTCCGAAGTAACTGTGTCACAAGTCTTCCTACATCATCCCTAAACAGAGAATCGGATTCAATGTGCAAGAAGATCAAGACCTCATTTGAAGGAACACATAGTGGATACTGTACTCCATAGTGAAATGAACATTGGCCTCTTGCGGGACCTAGTTATATCCCTACTCCAAGAGAATTACTAATGAAAACGTGCTATTGTTAACGTATGTAATTCCGACAAAAAATGTTTTGTCTGTTTTAGCCACTTTGTATCCTGCAATAGGAAACACTGAACACTTTAACAACTATATACATTTAGAAGAAAACACATCAGGTCTAATTTTCCCTTTAACAATAAATCAAATATCTAAATTCGAAAAAATTAACATTTCTGTCTGGATACGAAAAAGAGATGTTCCCACTCTACATCACACCATTCAGATTTAAAGCGCACGCAAATCTCCTACTGTTATCAGACGATGAAAAGCAGCATTATTGTTCCATTAAGAATTTGTTTCTATGAAATTCAAAGGGAGAATGCTGTTTTCCATATTATAGGGAATGCAATTAATACATTCCTTGCAGAAGGCTGTCCTTTAGGTTATGAAATAATCTTATTAGAACGCTTAAAATTGAGATGACACATATTAGCTCCTCGGAGAAGCGCTAGCGGGTAGAAGACTATACCCGTGTAATGAAAATATTCATTCGACATAAAAAAACCTACGCCAATATCGCGTACACTGACGTGCTCCTCTTAGCTGATGTGTTTGGTGGCAGATACTGACCCCTGCTATGTTTACACAGCTCCTGCCTTCATAAATGAAGTTGACAAATACTAGAGTTGATAACCTACAATGTATCTTTTTGGAAGGCATACGAGGAGGAATTTCGGTGATATGCAGACAACAAGCATTTAGAATGAAAAACTGATTGCAAGTTTGCTTTACTGTCATACAAACCTGAAAAGAGATGAAATGGGTAGTACTTTACCCATGATATACCATGTGACTAGGTCGTTAAATCAAATTACATGCATAAACGAAAATTAGAAAAACAACGAAATGCTTGGTAAATTCAATGAGAATCACTAAAATGTAAAGAGTGTTGGAATATCTGTAAATGCACACACATTTCAGTGGATAGGTGAATATTTTCACAATTCTTTCGAAGTAGAAGGCACAATAACTGTAAAACATACTGTGACGAGAGAGAAAGTATAAAAATGTAGTGGGATGGTTGTAAAAAATCGCTTCAAAACAGAAAATTACAACGCAAATACTGTAAGATAGAAAAAAAAAAACGACTATTCGACGGTTATTCCAAACTGCTATCTCACGCTCTTTTCAGATTTCCTGGTTCTATAGTTCCCTGGTACGTAGCGCATAAGTGTGGGTGTAGTTGGCTATTTTTCGTTGCAAACACAAGTTGTTTTCACTATTAGTTATTTTTCCTGCATGAGAATACACATTTCTATACTACATTGCGTACACACGGATGGACGAATATCACAAAATACTTTGCATATAGAAAACATCAGCAAAGAACCACAGAAGTTTGGAAATTTAAAATCTGAAAACTCAGTGTTTATAAGAAAACAACAATATTTTCAGTACTTCCATGAAAAGATCCCAGAATCGATCCGCTAGATCCGACTTTGCATTCTCTGACTTCAACCACCAATAAAACGTAATGTAAGCTCTCTCGTCAGTTATCCCAAGCCGCTATCTCTTTTCAGAGTTTCTGCCCCCCTCGG
This sequence comes from Ryuthela nishihirai, assembly GCA_038380435.1. Classification (NCBI taxonomy): domain Eukaryota; kingdom Metazoa; phylum Arthropoda; class Arachnida; order Araneae; family Heptathelidae; genus Ryuthela; species Ryuthela nishihirai. The sequence goes on along the minus strand of JAWZYU010000019.1, from coordinate 69,497,527 downwards.
TACGTTTGAATAAGTGTGGGTGAAAATGGCTATTTTTCGCTGCAAACACAAGTTTTTCGACAAAGATAGGGTGTTTCACTACAATCTAACAAGGGATTTCATGTGTGTTTAGTTATTTTTCCTGCATGAGAATATTTCTAATCCTTCTCATAGACAGCAGGTTAGTTACTTCGGATCTAACAAAGCCAAGGTTTGAGATCCATAATAAGACATGAACGTTTGTGTTGTTTTCCTACCAAGATCCCGACATCCTCTCACCCCCTTCTACTGGGTCGTATGAAAAAATCCTGTAACTGTTACGACAATTAGCTGCGTGAAGGCGTATTTATTTTTAAAGCAAAGACACACTAATTTCGGACTCGCTAGCTAGAGAATGATATATTAACTTGCTAAAGTTTGATTTTAATGATCAGATAGTGTATACATCACCACTTTTTTAGTTCATACTAATATCTTCTAACTTTCAAAGGAAATATTGTCTCATTATAAGCGATTTCATACAAAGAGATGCGCACTCTATGCTTCACATTTAAATCTATAGAGATAACGATCACTGCCCATGGAACACATCTGTGAAAAACACGCTATGATAGGGTTTGAGGAAGATTTTTAGTCCATGGGGGGTGCTGCACTGCAGGAAAGCACATTATCTTTGAGATCAGAACCTACATGAAAGTTATACTGTTTGGGTTTGAGAAAGATTCTTTAGTTCACGGGACACTGCATGAATAAGTGCATAAGTGTGGGTGAAGACGGCTATTTTTCGCTGCAAACACAAGTTTTTCGACAAAGATAGGGTGTTTCACTACAGTCTAACACGGGATTTCATGTGTGTTTAGTTATTTTTCCTGCATGAGAATATTTCTAATCTATCTCATAGACAGCAGGTTAGTTACTTCGGATCTAACAAAGCCAAGGTCTGAGATCCATAGTAAGACATGAACGTTTGTGTTGTTTTCCTACCAAGGTCCCGACATCCTCTCACATGAAATATTACTGTACTAGGATCTAGAAAAATCACTATCCATTACATTAATTTTTTTTATTACATTCATGTATTTCACCCCCATTTTCTTGTCAAGAGCTAAAATTATTTGATGAATGAACGACAAAATATCTTCAAATGCAGTGGACGCATGACAGAATAACTTCAAAATAAGTTCCAATAGCTGAAAAAACAACTGTAAAAATTGGATAAATACAGGGATAGGGAAAGACAGAATTGCTTTCAAATCATTAAAATACCTTAAATGTGTGGTTGAATCACCACCAAATATCTCCAGCACACTTTTAAAGGAAATATTTTCTCATTATAAGCGATTTCATACAAAGAGATACGCACTCTATGCTTCACATTTAAATCTATAGAGATAACGATCACTGCCCATGGAACACATCTGTGAAAAAACACACTACGATTGGGTTTGAGAAAGATTTTTAGCCCATGGGGGTGCTGCACTGCAAGAAGACACATTATCTTTGATATCAGAACGTACGTGAAAGTTATACTGTTTGGGTTTGAGAAAGATTCTTTAGTTCACAGGGCACCGCATTACACTAAAGCACACTGTCTTGTACGTATGTCTATCTGTATGTTTGTTTCTCTCTCTGTGTGTGTGTGTGTGTTTGTGTCTATGTGTAAATATGTATGTTACTACGAAATGTGTGTACGTGTAGATGTGTGCATATATGTCAAGATGTAACTGTGTCTGCATGTTTGTTTCTCTCTAGGTGTGTGTGTGTGTGTTTCAGTGAATCGTGTATGTGTGCGTATGTGAGTGTGTGTATGTTCATGTATGTTAATATGTTTCTTTATATGTATATGTTTTCGTGCGTATGTGTTAAGATGTCTGTGTGCACATAGTCGTTTCTCTGTATGTGTATACGTCTTCATGTTTGTCTCTCTCTGTGTGTGTGTGTGTTAAAGTGTCTGTATGTGTTTCATCTTTATGTGCATATGTTATCGTATGTGTGTGTGTGTGTGTTCACATGCACGAATAAACATATTGTCTTACGGACACTTGCTTGCTACAGAACAAGCTAACAATTTAAAACGAGACTTGTGGTTATGCAAAATATTTCATGTGTGCGTATGTGAGTGTGTGTATGTTCATGTATGTTAATATGTTTCTTTATATGTATATGTTTTCGTGCGTATGTGTTAAGATGTCTGTGTACCCATAGTCGTTTCTCTGTATGTGTATACGTCTTCATGTTTGTCTCTCTGTGTGTGTGTGTGTGTGTGTTAAAGTGTCTGTATGTGTTTCATCTTTATGTGCATATGTTATCGTATGTGTGTGTGTGTTTGTTCACATGCAAGAATAAACATATTGTCTTACGGACACTTGCTTGCTACAGAAGAAGCTAACAATTTAAAACGAGAGTTGTGGCTATGCAAAATGTTTCATCACAGATCTTAACTTGAATACTCATATTTCAGGAGATGTAAGGATTTTTCTTCAGCACGTTCGAATATTTTTTGAACACGACTGTCTTATGTTACGTTTCCTGTCAGATGTCTCGTAACGAGCAAAGCGTGTGTGTGTGTGTTCTGCTAATACAGAAGAGGACATTCAACCGAGAATATTTCAAACTTCAGGATGTCGTATTATTCTAAGTTTGAAATATTCTCGGTTGAAAATTCTCTTCTGTATTAGCAGAACACACACACACACACGCTTTGCTCGTTACGAGACATCTGACAGGAAACGTAACATAAGACAGTCGTGTTCAAAAAATATTCGAACGTGCTGAAGAAAAATCCTTACATCTCCTGAAATATGAGTATTCAAGTTAAGATCTGTGATGAAACATTTTGCATAGCCACAACTCTCGTTTTAAATTGTTAGCTTCTTCTGTAGCAAGCAAGTGTCCGTAAGACAATATGTTTATTCTTGCATGTGAACAAACACACACACACATACGATAACATATGCACATAAAGATGAAACACATACAGACACTTTAACACACACACACACACACACAGAGAGACAAACATGAAGACGTATACACATACAGAGAAACTACTATGGGTACACAGACATCTTAACACATACGCACGAAAACATATACATATAAAGAAACATATTAACATACATGAACATACACACACTCACATACGCACACATGAAATATTTTGCATAACCACAAGTCTCGTTTTAAATTGTTAGCTTGTTCTGTAGCAAGCAAGTGTCCGTAAGACAATATGTTTATTCGTGCATGTGAACACACACACACACACACATACGATAACATATGCACATAAAGATGAAACACATACAGACACTTTAACACACACACACACAGAGAGAGACAAACATGAAGACGTATACACATACAGAGAAACGACTATGTGCACACAGACATCTTAACACATACGCACGAAAACATATACATATAAAGAAACATATTAACATACATGAACATACACACACTCACATACGCACACATACACGATTCACTGAAACACACACACACACACCTAGAGAGAAACAAACATGCAGACACAGTTACATCTTGACATATATGCACACATCTACACGTACACACATTTCGTAGTAACATACATATTTACACATAGACACAAACACACACACACACACAGAGAGAGAAACAAACATACAGATAGACATACGTACAAGACAGTGTGCTTTAGTGTAATGCGGTGCCCTGTGAACTAAAGAATCTTTCTCAAACCCAAACAGTATAACTTTCACGTACGTTCTGATATCAAAGATAATGTGTCTTCTTGCAGTGCAGCACCCCCATGGGCTAAAAATCTTTCTCAAACCCAATCGTAGTGTGTTTTTTCACAGATGTGTTCCATGGGCAGTGATCGTTATCTCTATAGATTTAAATGTGAAGCATAGAGTGCGTATCTCTTTGTATGAAATCGCTTATAATGAGAAAATATTTCCTTTAAAAGTGTGCTGGAGATATTTGGTGGTGATTCAACCACACATTTAAGGTATTTTAATGATTTGAAAGCAATTCTGTCTTTCCCTATCCCTGTATTTATCCAATTTTTACAGTTGTTTTTTCAGCTATTGGAACTTATTTTGAAGTTATTCTGTCATGCGTCCACTGCATTTGAAGATATTTTGTCGTTCATTCATCAAATAATTTTAGCTCTTGACAAGAAAATGGGGGTGAAATACATGAATGTAATAAAAAAAATTAATGTAATGGATAGTGATTTTTCTAGATCCTAGTACAGTAATATTTCATGTGAGAGGATGTCGGGACCTTGGTAGGAAAACAACACAAACGTTCATGTCTTACTATGGATCTCAGACCTTGGCTTTGTTAGATCCGAAGTAACTAACCTGCTGTCTATGAGATAGATTAGAAATATTCTCATGCAGGAAAAATAACTAAACACACATGAAATCCCGTGTTAGACTGTAGTGAAACACCCTATCTTTGTCGAAAAACTTGTGTTTGCAGCGAAAAATAGCCGTCTTCACCCACACTTATGCACTTATTCATGCAGTGTCCCGTGAACTAAAGAATCTTTCTCAAACCCAAACAGTATAACTTTCATGTAGGTTCTGATCTCAAAGATAATGTGCTTTCCTGCAGTGCAGCACCCCCCATGGACTAAAAATCTTCCTCAAACCCTATCATAGCGTGTTTTTCACAGATGTGTTCCATGGGCAGTGATCGTTATCTCTATAGATTTAAATGTGAAGCATAGAGTGCGCATCTCTTTGTATGAAATCGCTTATAATGAGACAATATTTCCTTTGAAAGTTAGAAGATATTAGTATGAACTAAAAAAGTGGTGATGTATACACTATCTGATCATTAAAATCAAACTTTAGCAAGTTAATATATCATTCTCTAGCTAGCGAGTCCGAAATTAGTGTGTCTTTGCTTTAAAAATAAATACGCCTTCACGCAGCTAATTGTCGTAACAGTTACAGGATTTTTTCATACGACCCAGTAGAAGGGGGTGAGAGGATGTCGGGATCTTGGTAGGAAAACAACACAAACGTTCATGTCTTATTATGGATCTCAAACCTTGGCTTTGTTAGATCCGAAGTAACTAACCTGCTGTCTATGAGAAGGATTAGAAATATTCTCATGCAGGAAAAATAACTAAACACACATGAAATCCCTTGTTAGATTGTAGTGAAACACCCTATCTTTGTCGAAAAACTTGTGTTTGCAGCGAAAAATAGCCATTTTCACCCACACTTATTCAAACGTACCGAGGGGGGCAGAAACTCTGAAAAGAGATAGCGGCTTGGGATAACTGACGAGAGAGCTTACATTACGTTTTATTGGTGGTTGAAGTCAGAGAATGCAAAGTCGGATCTAGCGGATCGATTCTGGGATCTTTTCATGGAAGTACTGAAAATATTGTTGTTTTCTTATAAACACTGAGTTTTCAGATTTTAAATTTCCAAACTTCTGTGGTTCTTTGCTGATGTTTTCTATATGCAAAGTATTTTGTGATATTCGTCCATCCGTGTGTACGCAATGTAGTATAGAAATGTGTATTCTCATGCAGGAAAAATAACTAATAGTGAAAACAACTTGTGTTTGCAACGAAAAATAGCCAACTACACCCACACTTATGCGCTACGTACCAGGGAACTATAGAACCAGGAAATCTGAAAAGAGCGTGAGATAGCAGTTTGGAATAACCGTCGAATAGTCGTTTTTTTTTTTCTATCTTACAGTATTTGCGTTGTAATTTTCTGTTTTGAAGCGATTTTTTACAACCATCCCACTACATTTTTATACTTTCTCTCTCGTCACAGTATGTTTTACAGTTATTGTGCCTTCTACTTCGAAAGAATTGTGAAAATATTCACCTATCCACTGAAATGTGTGTGCATTTACAGATATTCCAACACTCTTTACATTTTAGTGATTCTCATTGAATTTACCAAGCATTTCGTTGTTTTTCTAATTTTCGTTTATGCATGTAATTTGATTTAACGACCTAGTCACATGGTATATCATGGGTAAAGTACTACCCATTTCATCTCTTTTCAGGTTTGTATGACAGTAAAGCAAACTTGCAATCAGTTTTTCATTCTAAATGCTTGTTGTCTGCATATCACCGAAATTCCTCCTCGTATGCCTTCCAAAAAGATACATTGTAGGTTATCAACTCTAGTATTTGTCAACTTCATTTATGAAGGCAGGAGCTGTGTAAACATAGCAGGGGTCAGTATCTGCCACCAAACACATCAGCTAAGAGGAGCACGTCAGTGTACGCGATATTGGCGTAGGTTTTTTTATGTCGAATGAATATTTTCATTACACGGGTATAGTCTTCTACCCGCTAGCGCTTCTCCGAGGAGCTAATATGTGTCATCTCAATTTTAAGCGTTCTAATAAGATTATTTCATAACCTAAAGGACAGCCTTCTGCAAGGAATGTATTAATTGCATTCCCTATAATATGGAAAACAGCATTCTCCCTTTGAATTTCATAGAAACAAATTCTTAATGGAACAATAATGCTGCTTTTCATCGTCTGATAACAGTAGGAGATTTGCGTGCGCTTTAAATCTGAATGGTGTGATGTAGAGTGGGAACATCTCTTTTTCGTATCCAGACAGAAATGTTAATTTTTTCGAATTTAGATATTTGATTTATTGTTAAAGGGAAAATTAGACCTGATGTGTTTTCTTCTAAATGTATATAGTTGTTAAAGTGTTCAGTGTTTCCTATTGCAGGATACAAAGTGGCTAAAACAGACAAAACATTTTTTGTCGGAATTACATACGTTAACAATAGCACGTTTTCATTAGTAATTCTCTTGGAGTAGGGATATAACTAGGTCCCGCAAGAGGCCAATGTTCATTTCACTATGGAGTACAGTATCCACTATGTGTTCCTTCAAATGAGGTCTTGATCTTCTTGCACATTGAATCCGATTCTCTGTTTAGGGATGATGTAGGAAGACTTGTGACACAGTTACTTCGGAAAAACGGGGTGCAGTGTTCGAAGGGGAGGCTTTTCACCTGAAGCGCACTTGCACTGTAAGGTACCATTTAATAACTATTTTAAACTTTGTCCACTAAATTATTTTTCTGATCGTAATACATGCAATTGAATTTCGTTGAAACATATTTCTTCCGACACTTACCATAATTGTGTATTCTTATAGAAGTTGAGTGATTCAAGTCACTGGTTCATTTCTAACAATAGTTTTTCAAGTAAGCTGAAATCTGGAGATGTTTTAGCACGAAATCAGTTTGAGTTCTTCCCAGTATTTTCCCAGTGATACCCCATTATTGAATTAGTTTTTAATTTTAATGAAGGAAATCGTTTTATCAGTAGCAAATATTGTCGAGCGGATAGCAGGGCCAGAGTTGAGATTTATCTCCGCAAAAATCCGCGCCCTGGCGATGACGCTTCAGCTATCGGTACTGAGGTAGCGCGTTCAAATACGGCGACGAAAGCCAATATTTTTTTTTTTTTTTTTTTTTTAAATACAGGAGACGTACTAAAAATAGTATGGACGTTGGATGACACCGATTAAATGCGCAAAAACTGATTTGGTTTAAAGAGGGGAGGGCTTAAAATATAGGTGGATCAATAGGTGGGTCTATGAAGAGGGGAGGGCTTAAAATATGGGTTAAACAGGGGAAAAACAAGAAAATTCGAGAAAGGGACTTAAAATATAAGTCAACCAGGGGTTCTATGAAGAGGACTTAAAATATGGTCGGTTGCGACATAGGGTTCAAAGTCCAATCTGAGAAGGCAATGTGGATTCTAGGAAACATCTATTTTTAAACCTTATCAGTGTCAAATGCAGACACAGTGAAGCGCTGGACATTTGACCTTTTGATCTTCCAGCTGAGAAAGGATTGCACCATATCGTGTGATGTGGCGAAAGTGCTGTTGTTACCCACGGATAAACGATCTGAAGGATGTCAACAGGAAATGTACGATTTCCGATACACTGATAACGGACTTGGAAAACTTTTAGCCTGTTGAACGTCTATTGCAAGGTAGATCTTATATACAAGTCCTACGAATAATTTAAACCAAATTTTATTAATTTTTCTGTGGAACAGTTACTGTGTCATTCTTCTAGTAAAATACGTGAACCTTGGATCCGGCGAGGCTTTTCCCCGAAATTAACGTGGAGGTACGCTAGCGATGGAATGATTTTTTTTTTTTCCCGATTAAACTGATTTATTACGAGCGCTGGATGATTTTAATAAAGGTGAGTGAGAGTTTTTATTTACTAGGGGATCGATTAACGGGGTTGGAAAAAATGAATCCCAAAGAATTGAAATTTAATAAAAGGGAATCGTTTAGCAGTCCTGGCAAAATGAATAGCAAAAGATTTTTAATAGAGGTAACTTTTAATAGAAAGGGTTTTAATTAATAAGAATACAACTTTGAGAGTTGATTTTTACAATTGAGAGATTCTTTGTAATATTTGCTAAATTTTGACTATCAGTCCAGCTGCAAATAAAATATCAGTGGATTAGTGCAGGTAAGTTGAAAGGGTGCGTGAGACATTGTATTATTTTTTTTTTATAGTTGAAGTATTTGCTAAAACTAATGTTCCCCTACACCGTTAACGTGCATTCGTGATGGAACTAAAGTTTTTACGCAACAGTAACTGCAACGTACTTTGAACATTCTACTGCGTACAAAAAAAAAAAAGTTATTTTTTTTACCCGATTTCAACAGCGTGATGCTGCATACGTTCGCACGCAAACGATGTTAAAGACGGTTTTTTAGCCGACTTTTCTTCAGTGTAGCATTACTACGCGGAAACACAGATATCTGACGGGACCAACCCGATGGAGACTAATTTTAATAAGCCCAGCACTTGGAGGTTTAGGACGCGTCATTTCAAAAGGGTTTGTCTACATTGGGTACATTGAAACGCCCTTGTATCGTAAAGGATAGAATTGGGAGAACCGTCTCGGGACTTGGAAAAATATCGAGTCCGAAAACCACGATAAAGAGTGCTAGTGGGTTTTCACGATGTAGGGTAGTGCTCCTGACACGGAAGCAGCACAGATCCAAGATTCATTCGTTAATAAAACCCTTGTGATTCCCCGTTTGGAATAATTTCACAGGACTTAACCATCCGTCAGTGAAACGTAGTCCAGGGTGAGGATCCGAACACTGAGTCTTTTAGGTCGGCCCTATTACCCCTCAATATTTTTCATCATGACGAGTATAATCAGTTTTTATTAATTTTTAACCCATCGGCATTTTCTGCGGGCCAGTCTTTTAAAAATAGTTACTGTGGATAGTCCTAGTAAGCGACAGCCAACAGTCACGGAGTTAAAAGAAATAAGTGTTACTGAAACGGACTTAAAATACGTGAGTTATAAAAAATACATATGTTAATGTGAAAGGACTATCGGGTTCATTATAAGAAATACGTAGAAAAAACTAGTTATAAAGAATACGAAGGTTGTAAAAAAAACGTATTAGGTTAATATTTGAAATGTCTGATCCGTTCGACACCTTTCTAGGCCACATTAAGTACAAACCATAGTCGAGTGCGTCCGGCTATCGAGCCCAAGATAGTCGGTTCGAATCTCACTGCAGGTGGAGGATTTTTTTTTTTTTTTTGGATGAAACCCATCTACAGAAAACTTTTTTATTACGACCGTGGAGTGATTTTTTAATAAAGGTGAGAGAATTTTTGATGAGTGTTTAATTATAAGGAATAAATACAGAGAATATACAACATGTTTAGAGAACTTGTAAAAGGACGTGAGTTTGTGAAGTTTTAATAGAGGTAACTTTTAATAGAAGGGATGTGTGGTTTTGATGAGTGTTTAATTAATAAGAATACAACTTTGAGAGTTGATTTTCTGTTAAAGAAAGTTTTATTTAGAGAGCTGCATTAGGCATTCTGACCGTTGTCATTCAGAAAGAGTTGAGTGGTCTTGTAAAATTTCAGATGAATACCTAGAGAGTTTTTAAATACAGGAGATGTACTAAAATACGTATTGGACACCACCGATTAGTTTTTTAAGGGGAGGGAGGTTTAATAAGAATACAACTTTGGGAGTTGATTTTACAATTGAGACTTGTATCATCCTTTTCTGTGCAATTATTCTGAGGTGTGCATCAGCCGGTCCGAGGGAAGGAGGGGCCTTAAAATATAGGTAGAGCTTAAAATGTAGGTCAACCAGGGGGTCTTTTTGGAGGTGTTTTTACAATTGAGCCTTGTAATCATCCTTTTCTGTGCAATTATTCTTAGGCGTGCATCAATCAGTCCGAGGGAAGGAGGGAGCTTAGAATATAGGTAGGGCTTAAAATATTGGTCAACCAGGGGGGTCTTTTTGGAGGTGTTTTTACAATTGAGACTTGTGTCATCCTTTTCTGTGCAATTATTCTGAGGCTTGTAATCCGAGGGAAGGAGGGGGGCTTAAAATATAGGTCAACCAGGGGGTCTGCAAGTGGAGGGTTTAAAATATAAGTCAACCATTGGGGGGTCTGAAATAAAGAAAAATCGATAAAGGAAAATCGAGACTATTCGAGAAGGAGGGCTTAAAATTAGAGTTAAAATAAGGATATTTTTTTTTTTGGGAAAATAGTGTTCCTCATAGGCACTAGATAGCGCCAGGGGTTAAAAGGGGAGGAATTTTTAATTATGCATTATTAATTATGAATTATGAATTATTAATACCGTGACAGTTGCAACGCCAGGGTCAATTTCCTGTTGATTGCAATATAAGGGTCAAAGTTCAGAAGGCAACGTGGCCCAGCACAGGTCAATTTCCGGTCGATTGCGACATAGGGGGTCCAAGGCAAGAAGGCAACGTGGACGATTGCGACATAGGGGGGGAAAGCACTGTGCAAAGGGGGAACGGTAGGTTGTGAATAAACTACTTTCATGTTTCTACTATTATTACTAACGTTTTTTCGTTCCATATATCATTAACATTATCATAAAATAATTGATAAGAAGCAAATAATCAGCTGCATGCATTTCTGTATACATGCATTATGATGAGTCAGAAATGTTTTCCCACAATCGTTCTCAGGCAGGAGCGGACTTGAAAATTTGTGGCCGAACTCATCTCTAGTTTACATCACTTATTAAAAATCCTCCAGATTGGATTTATTTGAACTGCACAATAAGATGACGTCACTGGGCATTGCATAAGGACGAGGTGTAAGAAGGAAGCTCACATTAGGGGGCAGATACTAATCTCCCTTAAGTCCATCCAACATCCTCTTTGACCAACATCAATGGAGCCTCTTTCACATCATCCTACGAAACACCATCCCACGCGACAACATTTCAGACCATCGTTGTGACCTTCCTTGACGGCAGAGCAAGATGACAAACAGGGCAAATTCTGAAAGATAGGATCGAAAGAATTAGATAGGATCTTCGACACTATTGCAGCACGGCTCTTCAGAGTGCCATTGAAATTTTGAACTATCCTTGAAGACAGGACCATTATAAAGAGATTGGGTTAGTTTTACCTCTCAGCTGCACTTTTTGCACACTATGGGCTAAATGACAAGAACTTGAGAATTCAGAGGTTAAGGGGATCCATTGGACAATTGTAGGGAAACCGATGGAAGCCTCTGGTCAAGGCCATCCAGCGTGTTCTTTAACGAGCATATCGTATGCTTCTCCTGCGCACGCAGCCACGGCTAACTCAACCTAAGACTGACGGCGACTTTTCCAAGCCCATCGGTGTCCCCTACTGCAGATTACGAGACTGGCTCACTACAGACTGCCTGGAAAGACCGCCATCCGTCGGATGGGACGTTAAGCCGTTGCCCCTGTGCGGAAGAGCGATATCCTGTGCACGTTAAAGAACACGAAGGATAGCCTTGACAGGAGGCTACCATCTGTCTCCCAACAGTTGTTCCAGTGGGTCCCCTCTCCCAACCTGAGCCTTTGAGGTCCTCGTGACCTGGCCATTTAGCCCATGGTGTGCAAAAAAGTGCCTCTCAGAGGTTAAACAACCCAACCAACCCAACACTACCGACTGAGCCAACCGCTATAAAAAATGCGAGTTGAGATACACTGCATCATACAAACAGATTAAAAAAACGTACAAGAAAACATTAAAAACCAATTAATAGGGTCATTTTCATATCTGTTGCTTACTCAGTATCAATAGTCGGACCGGACCGTCCGGTGGCCGAGTGGTTAGCACGCTTGGCTACTGATCTAAGGGACCCGAGTTCGAGCACCGGATTAGGCATGGATGTGTGTCGTTTTTCCTGAGCGGGGGTGGCTCAGTCGGTAGCGCGCCAGGCTCGTAATCTGTAGTTCCCATGTTCGAGTCTCAGCTGGGTCAGCGTTGAGATTTATCTCCGCAAAATTCCCCGCCCTGCCCACGGTCAGTAGGGGACACCGATGGGCTTGGAAAGGCCACCATCCGTCGGATGGGACGTTAAGCCGTGGCCCCGTGTGTGGGAGAGGCATACCCTGTGCACGTTAAGGAACACGCTGGATGGCTACCATCTGTCTCCCAACAGCTGTTCGTGGGTCCCCTCCCCCAACCTTCTCTGAGCCTTCGGGGTCCATGTGACCTGGCCATTTAGACCATGGTGTGCAAAAAAGTGCCGCTCAGAGGTAAAACAACCCAACCCAATAGTCGGAATTCGAAAAATAAAAGGAAACGTCCCATCTTTAAATTTGCAGCGTATCCTCACGAGGATGGGTTTGCTCGGTTCTTCGAAGCCAACTAAATATGCAAAGAAACCAGCCTCCGACGTCATCTTCCACGCCATTTCATGCTCCAGTGAGGCTCTCGAGATCCATCAAACGCACGCGATATTTTGCGCTCGGACGGAGTCGTTGGGCAATGCATCTGCCAGAGGAAGAATCTGCACGAGAGAAAAAAACTGGCGAAGCACGGAGTTGTGAATGAAGGGAAGTAGTCTTCAGATTAGTGGCGATGTGATAAAACCTTATATTTATCAATCGCTATTATTAGAAACCTTGGTAATACAGCTACTTTGGTTTCAGATCTATCTCCTGGATTTTGTCTCGTGGGGGAAGGGGACATGCTTAGAAAGTTTTCAGAACTTGTTAAAAAAAAATTGTGCTGCGGGTGGTCGACACAGACTAGCGCACCAGATTCGCAATGCAGTTTCCAGGTTCCAGTCTCACCTGTGCCACAATTGATTTATCTCCGCTAAACCTTCATCTGACCCTCGGTCAGGAAAAGTGGCACCATGGACTGAGAAAGGCGTTAAGCCGTGGCTCTGTGTGCAGAAGAGCCATATCTTATGCACATTAAACACGCTGAATGGTCTTGACGACATGCTTCCATATATCGCTTAACTTTCCAATGGATCTTCTTCCAAAACCTTTGTGGTATTTGGGTCCTTGTGACCTGGCCATCCATCCCATTGTGCGCAAAAAAACCATCGCTAAGAGGTTGGGTTGTTTTACCTCTGAGCAGCACTTTTTTGCACACAATGGGCTAAATGGGCAGGTCACATGGACCCCGAAGGCTCAGAAGGTTGGGGGAGGGGGCCCACTGAAACAGCTGTTGGGAGACAGATTGTAGCCTCCGGTCAAGGGCCATCTAGCGTGTTCTTTAACTTGCACAGGGTATGGCTCCTGCCATCCTCTCAGACCTTCTATGGCATATAAAACTGACAAGCTCCTGTTAGACCTCTGTGGCAAGCAGCTGCTTAAGGGAGTATTTATTTTAAAGGATTTTTTTAACTCGTTCCCCTACCCCCCCGAAAAAAAAGGGGGGGCTAATCTTTTCACTAGGTTGAAAATTTAAAAACTTGAAACGAATATTGCAACAAGTTTTAAATTTTGATGATAGAGTAGCATTGTTTCTCCTCTCAGACATTGGTTGCCATGATTTGCCTTTTGAACCCTCATGGGGAGGGGAAAAAAGTTGTGTTTTGAGAGATAAATGAAAATTCCCTTTGCGACTTACAAGGTGCTAGCAAAATAATTTTTTTGTATTTTCCCAATCAATTAGTTCTAATTTCCACCTCAAGAGGGCATAAAAGGTGGAAAATAAACTTTACTTTCTTTGAAAACGAGCACTCCATATTTGCCAGAGGAAATACTATGTCATATCGGACTGACAAATAAGCCATTTTAGAGTTTTTATATTCTAGCCCTTTGACATGAGGGGAAGGTCTTCAAGTCCAATCATAGTGGAGGTTTACCTAAGCGATTTTTCAAATAAAAGTAACTGATTGGATTGTTTTACCTCTGAGCGGCACTTTTTTGCACACCATGGGCTAAATGGCCAGGACCCCGAAGGCTCGGAGAAGGTTGGGGGAGGGGACCCACTGGAACAGCTGTTGGGAGACAGATGGTAGCCTCCCGTCAAGGCCATCCAGCGTGTTCCTTAACGTGCACAGGGTATGGCTCTCCCGCACACGGGGCCACGGCTTAACGTCCCATCCGACGGACGGCGGCCTTTCCAAGCCCAGCGGTGTCCCCTACTGACCGTGGGCAGGGCGGGAAATTTTGCGGAGATAAATCTCAACGCTGACCCAGCTGGGACTCGAACCTGGGAACTACAGATTACGAGCCTGGCGCGCTACCGACTGGGCCACCCCCGCCCCAAAAGTAACTGAAAAATACTTTCTTTGAACAGTGAAAAACCCAGAGAGAATTTCTAATACTGCATTTTTAAAATGATTTTTTATTTATTGGTTGGAAATTAAGACTCGTCAGTTTTTACAATCAACATTAAATGTCTCATAAAAAATTCGCCTCGAAATCCAATTAAGAGATTTTAAGACTATTTTTAAATCCTTGTGAAGGAGCCAAATAATCTTCAAATTCTGCATCGTGACTTGTTTAAAAAACGTTAAAGAGATTTAAACTCAGCTTTAACTTATCTTTTTTAAATCTCGATGTTATAAATATTTTTATATCCTTATCCGTTTCCTTCCCAATACGGTTTGTAAACAAAAAATGCGTTTACTCATGAATCTCAAGTGGACGTGACAATCAATGCACGAGACTGTTGAGATTCAACGGAGCGTTGATTGGCCAAAGACGGATTTCAGTCTTAACGCTGTTTACCTTTACATTCCTTTCTTGGAATCTAAATGAAAAAAGTTATCCATGGCATTTAAGCCACGCTAATGCCAAATATTCAGGTGTGCGTATTTATACACAACGGTAACTCATGACATGCATTTAAATTTTTTTTTTTGTCATTCGCAAACAAGATAGACAAAATTGCTGCAAGACCTCTTTAGGAATTCTGCAAAGCCATCGGTGCAATATATACAGAACTGCGTGAATAAATAGTTTTTGAATGCGGATGTTTCTACAAAGATGGTTTTTGTTGGTCAAACTCTGGTTCGCTGTATACAGGATAAGACGGAAAATTTTAATTCCGATGGGTTGTTTACTTCTGAGAGGCATTTGTTTGCCCACAATGAATTAAATGGCCAGGTCACATGGACCCCTAAGGGCTGAGAGAAGGTTGGTGGGAATGGAACCCACTGGATAGCTTTTAGGGGACATATGATAGCCCCTCATCCAACGTGTTCTTTAACGTGCACAAAGCATGGCTCTCTTACGCATGGGGTCCACGGTTTAGTGGAATTAAATATCAACGGTGCACAGATGGAGTTCAAACCTGAGAACTGTAGATTACGAGCCTGGCATGCCCCCGACTGAGCCAACTCCCACCCCTTTTTTATTCCGAGAACTTTATTTTGCTGAAACATGGAAGCGGTGAAAGAGGCAAAAAGTTCAAATCGCAACTTGAACCTAGTGAGCTTTGCACATTACCAAGCCGCCCCCCTCCCCCCCTATTGAACAGATTCAGAAATTTGGGGCTTTAACGAAAGATTGCCGATTCACGGAAACAAGTTTAGTAATGTCCAAATAACATGCAACAAAGAGAACGTTTTAGCTTTCCAAACCCATAAACTTCTTGCAATAACCGCCAAAAATACACCACCTAAGATGGTTGCTTTAAAGGACTCACAGTAATAAATCGCCATCATTAAGAGCTCTAAGATCGGAAATCTTTGCAAAAGGCAACACAACGATCCATACCTTACCGAAGATTCGAACCAGAGTTCTTCCTTAGCAGTGAAACATGTTAATCGTTCGACTATTACTCTTTAAAATTATTACAAATGGAGCAACATCGTATCACAACTACAATAACAGTTGCCTTTCAGACCTCTGTGGCAAGCAACTACTTGTGGGGGTATTTTTTTTTATTTTTACTTTTTTCCTTCATGCATAGGCCCATTGAATTTTACTACTCATTTCCCCTAGCATAGTTGTCTAAAAGGTGGAAGTCCGTTATTAAGATAGCGAAGACTAAAGTTTTAGAAGTTTTTAGAAGTTTAATCCAGCCATATAGAATAAGGGGCTGCCCAGAAATTCCCCCCCCCCCTACACATGAGAATTCATAGATAAAAAGATTTAGACCATGGAAATTCTAGAAATTAATATTTGTCTATTTTTAACCCATTTATTAACGAGCTACATTTATATATTTTACTATAAATGAAAAAAAATCCCCCCCCCCCCCCCGCCCTTCCGTTACCATTTTATTAAGACTTTTTTTCTTGGGTACGTGCCTTAACATCACAAAGCCAATTAACCATTCTGTTAAACCCTGCAAAATAAAAGTGCAGAACATCGATTAAATTGACAGTTCACATTAGAAAAGTGATGAAATCTTTTCTTCGACTTTCTTGGCTGTTCCCCAAAACGGATTCGAGAAGTGCTTGTCAGGCTGAATGAATTGTTGTCATGGAGAATTACGATTTCAATTTGCATACTAGTTCTCCCTATGCAGACAGCGAATTTTATCGAATTCAGAGTAGCAGCTTAACATTAAGTGGCCAAATATACATACCGGACTGAACTGAAAGCATTTTAATCAATGTCGCTAAGCTATTTTAAAACATGAGTGCTTTTGTCTGAAAACAAATAGAATTGCTTGAAAATTCCACTACGAAGAAAAATTTAAGGGGAAAAAAATGGATTTTTTTACATTTTGTCGCAGACGAAAAAAAAGTATAAATTCGACGTTTAAGGGTATAAAAAGTAGACTGTACCTCATAGAAATAAAAGTGAACTGAAACAAGCGAATTAGTTAAATCTTGCAATAGGAATATTAATAAAGCAGCTGCATGAATGAACAAATAAAAAATAAGAGCAGTATGGGCGGACTTTATTTCAAATATACTGTTCACGTCGTGGAAGTACAGGGGAGGAAAAAGTTGCATTCCTCGTCCCAAATTAAAATTTTTTTTATTTTACAAAATACACGAAAGACAGAAATAATCTAGCAGTTTTACCTAATTTGTCCTTTTTTTTATACATACAACACTTATATAAAGACATGCCCTTTCGCAGAGTGGCCATGTGGGAAAGCCTGAAAAAGGACCTCCCAATTACTGTGACGTAAAGCAAGCAGAGTGGCCATTTACGTTACTAAGTTTACGTTACTACTACCTGGTGTAGTTGGTTAAGTAGTTAACCACTACACCAGGTAGTGCTATTAAATATATGCTCAACAGAAAACGCTGTCTACATCAAAATAATTAATGTACCTTAGTTCTACTTATTAAGCAATGAATACATAGATTTTATTTTGTTCCTGCACCCTGGAAGGTCAACGTTTAAGTTTATCCAGTCGTATTTTTACCACCAGATGCATTACGCAAATTTCGATTAAAAGCCGAGCACGTTGGTGTAAACTGACCCTACATCATCGTAAATTACATCGTTAAAAGTAAAAACCCTTCTTTGAACTGTAGCAGCTTCGTTTATTTCAACTCTCACATTTTCAACGAATCGAGTAGTTCAAAACATTAAAAAGTATTTAAAAAAAGTTATAAAAAAAATTCTTACCTTTCCAAGAAATTTCCCTTTCAAGTATGTAGTCTTTGTTCCTGGGTCCACGATATATTCCGGCATTTCGATCAAATTGTTGTTCAGTACAACGTTCTTGTTCGTTTTTTCGGCACTCTTTGAACTGTTAGCGGCTGCGCCATTTTTCATCTCTCCCCCCTTCGAAAGCCAGTCCGCTTTCACAACATCCACGGGGGTGAGCAGCGTTGTTTGCACTTTCCCTGGCTGTCCCATGTCGAGCATTCCTCGGCGCCGAACCCACCTGTCTACGAACGAAGAGAAACTTTCACACTACTCCCGTCGACGAACAGTTTCGCTTCAACAGCAAGACTCCCCCCACAGTCGTTAACTTAACAACATTCAAGTTCAGTCACTACTATTTAATGCAATATACCTTAACTCTAACAAAATAATAACAGCCCGGACTCGCACACTGAATAAGTCACTTCACTGTAAGTCTCACACAGGTAAGTGTCCTGCTGTAGTAGTTCATCATTCCAATGTTTAGGAGATTTAGGCCTAACTACCACGGCGTAATGTAGTTCGATATGAGACCTAACTATGGTTAGCCGTAAGCTTTTTATTCCAAGACCGGCGCAGCCGCTCGAATAACAAATGCTGTCTGTGATATTCGAAGAACTCACTCCCGCAGCGTCGTATACTTTCGCCTGACCTGCCCAAGTTTGCTGCCATTAACGTTTGAACCGGCGAACTGTCCGCTCGCGTCTGAGCTCGGCGTCGCCGCCACAGCAAGCTTTAGATGCAACCGGATGTCTTTCTTCGCGCCGTCGCCGCTGGAGGGCGCTTTTACCTGTCAGCGGCGGAAATGCCATACGAATGGGAGTCGACTTTTGTTTTTATTATCAGTTGCAAGGAGTGATGTGATACGGATTTAGTGGAAGTCTCGGGAGAAAAAAGGTAGCGTAGATATATAAACCGAGGTAATTTTGTAGTTGCTTTTGCGATTTTGAAACTACTTTTGTATCCCATTTAGATGATAGGGATACTTAGAAAGGAAGTCAAACGTACCAAGAACTAAACAGAAGATAAGTAAAAGTAGTAAGAGGGTGGTTGGTCAAACTGTCAGGTGGGTTCTTCTAACTGGAATAGAGTATGCATAAATCGTACAAAGGTGAGAAAGCAAGATATAGCAGTAAACATTTCCAACAGTTTCATTTGATTACGGAAGTATCCATAGTTTGGTTAAATGTAAAAAATAGTTCAGTAATAAATGATCCTTGAAAGTTATTCATGAAGCATCAAGACTTCCATTATGTTCTCTGACTTACAAAGGGTATGTATGGGCTATCCTATTAACGAGAGATATAGACGAAGTCCTTTTCATCTTGTGCCCCTTTTCTCACCGACGTCAGAGCTGGAATTGGTGGAGAAAATCTCAGTGACAGCATTGCGATGAGTCGAAACTGGGAACATCGGGTTACGAGCTTGGTGCGCGCATGCTACCCACTGAGCGAATCCCAAATCCTAGTATGAAGAAGTTGTTGCACTAGGAGGAGTTAAGCAAAAAATTGGTAATAACCTGAAGATGGTAATAAGAAATTGGCAGTAGCCTGAGAACCCACCAGTTACTATCTAATAGCGATTACATATCTGAGCTGCTCCAAAAATACGTTTACAAAATGCTAAAAGCAAAAACCGAAGCGGTTTATTTTGGGTACACTATTGAAGTTCAATGTGTGCTTCATTTGTTACTATGACGACATCAATGAACTGCCGGGTTCTCTCAGTCGGTAATACGCCAGGCTCATAATCTGCAGTTCCCAGGTTCGAGTCCCAGTTGGGCCGGTGTTGAGATTTATTTCCGCAAACCTCACCCTGATTTCTGTCGGTAGGGCACACCTATGGATTTGAAAAGACCGCCGTCCATCGGATAGGGCATTAAGTCGTGGCGCTTGTGCAAGAGAGAGAGCCATACCCTATGCACGTTAAGGAACACCCTGGATGGCCTTGAAGCGAGGCTACCATCTGTCTCCCAACAGCTGTCCAGTGGATCCCCTTCCCACAAGGGGCGGGGGTGGCTCAGTCGGTAGCGCGCCAGGCTCGTAATCTGTAGTTCCCAGGTTCGAGTCCCAGCTGGGTCAGCGTTGAGATTTATCTCCGCAAAATTCCCCGCCCTGCCCACGGTCAGTAGGGGACACCGATGGGCTTGGAAAGGCCGCCGTCCGTCGGATGGGGCGTTAAGCCGTGGCCCCGTGTGCGGGAGAGCCATACCCTGTGCACGTTAAAGAACACACTGGATGACCTTGACGGGAGGCTACCATCTGTCTCCCAACAGATGTTCCAGTGGGTCCCCTCCCCCAACCTTCTCTGAGCCTTCGGGGTCCATGTGACCTGGCCATTTAGCCCATGGTGTGCAAAAAAGTGCCGCTCAGAGGTAAAACAACCCAACCCAACCCTTCCCCCAACCTTTTCTAGGCCCTTGTGACTTGACCATTTAGCACATTGTGTGGCAAAAAGTCGCTTAGAGGGAAAAAAAACAACCCCCCCCCCCATCAACATTCAATTTCCAGCTAAACATATTTTTTCAGAATATGACGATCAATTTACCCAAATAGCGGTTCCTTTTCTCTCTTTTGCATTGTCCAAAGTTGAAGGCAGTGGTGGAATATAAATTTCGTTTTTAACAAAACTGGAGAAAAACAAGTCGAGGTCCTCTCGGCCAATCCAATGGTCAGGCAATGGATGTTTATTCATTCTATATAAGAATATTGGATAGTTCATAGATGTAAGAGTTGCTTCACCAGCCTATTCGAAAAAGAGAAAAATATGAGCTGTCCTTTCCAGCGATGTAAGTTTCATTTCTGCATGGCTTTCAGTTTTGAAAATAATTTTTTGAAACCGTTTGGTTGGATCCAAAGAAAGTTACCTTTGAGCGGCCCTTTTTTGCACACCATGAGCTAAATGACCAGGTCACATGGACCCCGAAAGCTCAGAGTGGGTTGGTGGAGGGGACCCACTGGAACAACTGTTGGGAGACAGATGGTAGCCTCCCGTCAAGGCCATCCAGCGTGTTCTTTAACGTGCACAGGGTATGTCCCTCCCGCACACGGGGTCACGGCTTAACGTCCCATCCGACGGACGACGGCCTTTCCAAGCCCATCGGTGTCCCCTACTGACCGTGGGCAGGGCGGGGAATTTTGCGGAGATAAATCTCAACGCTGACCCAGCTGGGACTCGAACCTGGGAACTACAGATTACGAGCCTAGCGCGCTACCGACTGAGCCACCCCGCCCTGTGTGCTGAGGACTCGCCTTCCTCCTACACCTTCTCTATGGTGAATTAAACTGGTATATTCCTGTCAGACTACCTGTCTCAAAAAGCTGCTCGAGGGATTATTTTTTTTAAACAATAATTGCAGCTAATCCAAATAACAGGAGGACTTAGCAGAGGTTCCCCAAATTTAAATCCGAGATACGCCACATTTTATTGAAATATTTATGGTATTTCAATAAAAATAATTTAATCTTGAACTCTATAAAACATTTGATCAGCTGCGAGCGTCCGCGGAAGAAAGAAAAGAAATCAGGGTTAGGTTGTTTTACCTCTGAGCAGCACTTTTTTGCACACAATAGGCTAAATGGCCAGGTTACAAGTCAGAGAAATTGGAATGAGGGCACCTACGGACAGTTGTTAGGAGACAGAAGGTAGTCTTCCGTCAAGGCCATCCAGTGGTTCCTTAACGTGCACAGGGTATGCCCACGCAAGCCCCACAAGAACAAAATTAAAAGCCCCACAAGAAAGAAAATAATCCCGTACACTCGTGGATTATTTTGGTACACCGTACAGTCGCTCAAAAAAGTATCCGAACACTACGGTTGATTACAAAATTCAGAAAAAATATCTGGCAACGATTTTTTTAGAAATTAGTGATCTGGCAACCTTCATGTCACGTGACGGTTGCCAGATCACTAATTTTTAAAAAAATCGTTGCCAGATATGTTTTCTGGATTTTGCAATCAACCGTAGTGTTCGGATACTTTTTTGAGCGACTGTACCCATCCGAGGGACGACGGTCTTTCCAAGCACATCGGTGTCCTCTATTGATCAAGGGCAGGGGGGGGGGGACTTTTACAGAGAAAAAAACTTTCCAACGCTGGTTAACATTTTTTCAACGCTGGCCCATCTGGGACTCGAACCTGGGAACTGCAGATTACGAGCCAGGCACTCTATCGAATGAGCCACTCCCGTCGCGAAGAAATCAGAAACACTTACAATGGAAGCAATGGTTGCTTATTTTTTGAAATGAGTTTTCAACGAGAAGTTTTATGTAACCCAAAGACCGAGAGGGAATGGTTATTTTCGGTGTCAAAAACTATATCATAGATAATAAAAAAAAATACCCCCTCAAGCAGCTGCTTACCACAGAGGCCTGAGAGCAGACTGTCAGTTTATATGACAAGGTAGAAGGTCTGAGAGGATGGCAAGCCCTCAGCAGAAAAACGACACGAACATCCATGTCTTACCCGGGGTTCGAACCCAGGTCCCATAGATCAGTAGCCAACCGTGCTAACCACTCGTCCACGGGACGGCTCATAGATAGCAAAACTACATTCCAGTTCATTACCATCGTTAATTTTAGAATCCTCTCCTGTCAGACCTCTGTGGCAAGCAGCTGCTTGAGGGGGTATTTTTTTTTTATGGCAAATCTGTATCCGAGAAAAAAGAATTCAGGTTAACCTCTTTACCGTGACTCGGTTAATAGGAAAATTGACTGTCAAGATCCAAACGAGCGATGAGTCACAGAAAAACTCCTCGTTATGATGCTATATGGGTGGTCCAATGAGGTGGTCCTGCTAGCAACAATATTCGTCGCCACTTCTTTTCACCTCTTTCTCCCCCACCCCCAATTCTTCGTCACCCAGCCCCACAGGAAAGCCCCTTAACAATAGAGCCAGTTGTTCCCCTACATATCGCCCCTCCTTGCAAACGACCCACAACGAGATAATTTACAACAGCTACTTAGCACTGTTCCCTCCCCCCCTCTTTTAAGTCCACGGAAGACCTCGCTATCGCACAAACCAACAACTTGGCTGAGAGCCCTTGGAGATAGAGTCTTTATCTGGACGCAGTGGCGACAGCAAAGTGGTCGACAGCAAAGCACGATGCCAAGACGAACAAAGTTTATTCTGAAGAAGCCAACACTGGTCACAACGAAGGCGATCTTTTGTTTGTCAATGAAACACTTCTGAACTTCTCAGTTGCGCTTCTGCCTGACAACAGGAGTTGATTTAATGCCGGCCGAGATAAAAGAAGCTCTTCGAAAGATAACAGAAGATAACCATCATCCTTTTTCCGTTAAGTTCAGTTACGAAGATAGAATGATGATTAATAATCATCGAAATAGAAAACTTTCTAGTCATATTCCCTTTCGCAAAGTTATGAATCACCAGTAATGATATGCAAATGTGAGCTACATTCTAAATTTCTTTATAAATGTTCTATTTATAGATGAATTCTTGATTTGAGAGAGAGTATAAGGCAATAAGTGCTCATAGCGTATCATATACAATACGCCATGATTAAAAACAAAATACTCCCTCAAGCAGCTGCTTGCCACAGAGGTCTGACAGGAGCCTGTCAGTTTATATGCCATAGTAAAAGATCTGAGAGGATGGCAGGACCTCAGCAGAAAAACGACACATACATCCATGCCTTACCGGGGCTCGAACCCGGTCCCATTAGATCAATAGCCAAGCGTGCTAACCACTCGGCCACGGGACGGCTTACGCCATGATACATGGCCAAAATGGCACGAAAATGGCACGAAAATGTTTGAATGTCAACGCAATGCACAACGTCACAAAAATTGATCAGGAAACGGGGATTCCAGAAGAGCAGTAATTTCCACATTTCATCATTAAAGATATGATTTTATTTGAGGTAGATAAAAATCTTAAATTTCTCCAAATGATGATCTTTCAACGATATCCGTTCATTATTTAGATAGTTATTGAAGCGGGAGCGTTTAACACCAGTTGTCATATGAATTTTTCACAAAGTTAAACATGACAGTTATATACAGGTCCGGATCTTGAAAAACAATGAGGTGGAGGGGGCAAGAAAAAACAATCACACAGAAAAAATATAAGGGGGATACTGGATTTTCAAAGCAGTACAACAAGTCCTCGACTTACACGGATTCGTAGAAACGCGTTTCGGTATTTCGATTTACGATTAGCAACGCCATCTATCAAGCGTCACTTTGAACATAATAGATGTCGTCCCCAGAGATTTCGAACACTTACAGAGGGTTTAATCCCGACCCAAGGCTTGGATTGGATTGGATTGTTTTACCTCTGAGCGGCACTTTTTTTGCACACCATGGGCTAAACGGCCAGGTCACATGGACCCCGAAGGCTCAGAGAAGGTTGGGGGAGGGGACCCACTGGAACAGCTGTTGGGAGACAGATGGTAGCCTCCCGTCAAGGCCATCCAGCGTGTTCTTTAACGTGCACAGGGTATGGCTCTCCCGCACACGGGGCCACGGCTTAACGTCCCATCCGACGGACGACGGCCTTTCCAAGCCCATCGGTGTCCCCTACTGACCGTGGGCAGGGCGGGGAATTTTGCGGAGATAAATCTCAACGCTGACCCAGCTGGGACTCGAACCTGGGAACTACAGATTACGAGCCTGGGGCGCTACCGACTAAGCCACCCCCGCCTAAAACGACCCAAGGCAGTCAGAAATCAGATCTCTAAACCCTGCGCCATTTTTCAAATAATTTTTTTTTTCTCACAAAGTGTTCTTTCCCTGTGTCATCGTACTATAATGTGCAAAGATCCTAGACCCTCCTTCGGACAGGGGTGGCTCAGTCGGTAGCGTGCCAGGCTCGTAATCTGTAGTCTCCAGGTTCGAGTCCCTGCTGGGTCAGCGTTGAGATTTATCTCCGCAAAATTCCCCGTCCTGCCCACGGTCAATAGGGGAGACCGATGGGTTTGGAAAGGCCGCTATCTGCTTGATGGGACGTTAAGCCGTGGCCCCGTGTGCGGGACAGCTATACCCTGTGCACGTTAAAGAACACGCTGGATGGCCTTGACGGGAGGCTACCATCAGCTGTTCCAGTGGGTCCCCTCCCCCAACCTTCTCTGAGCCTTCGGGGTCCATGTGACCTGGCCATTTAGCCCATGGTGTGCAAAAAAGTGCTCCTCAGAGATAAAACAACCCAACCCATCCTAGACTCTCCACAAGATGGCATAGGTTCTATCTCCACCGGTTTAAATGAAGAAAATTCTTGCTTCCCGTAAAAATTTCTGAAAGGCGCATAAAAACCTTTGGCATTTTCACACTTTATATATATATGCTCATTATAATCATTTTTCCTTGTAATGGGTACAAATGAAACATACGAAATGGAACGGTAATACGCTGCAGAATGTTGGCATCACAAGATATTTTCCCAGATATCAGGAATTTCTGATCCAAAATTCCTGATGCTTCCAGCCAGGCCCTGATCTAGGAAAAATCGAGGTGAGGAGGGGGGAGGGGGGAAAGACAGAATCGAGCCGGAAAAATGCAAGGGGGGAGCAAAAGACTGAATTTCCAATCCACTGTAACATATACCCCTCCGCTTTACTGGTTTTTGAACAATTTTTTAAAAAATTCAGGAATTATAAATAAGTTTAATAATTTTTTTGTCTCTATTACCATTGATAGCATTCTCAAGGGGTGGGCGAACATTTTTTTTTATTAACTTTTTAATCTCAATCGATGATTCTACATAAAGTAGTGAAATTTTCAGTATATTATATTCACCCTCCCCCCTCAACAATTGGAACTTGGCTTCAGCCTCCCTCCCATTAGAATTTCACTTTAAGCCCCCCCCCCCCCCCACCCCCGATCAGAATTTGGCTCTAGGCCACCGAATTAGAACTTGGCTCCAGGGGCGCTACAATTATTTAATCCGGCAATGTGCACAGTATATGATTCTCCACGGGTTAACGTGCAAGGTTTTTACTTAATTTCACATAGATTCTACGGCCATTCGAGTCCCATCGATGTCCTCTTTATTACTGAGAAGACACAGTGCACACTGGAAATTAGGAGCCCGATGAACTACCGACTGAGCCAATCCCACCTGCCATTGGGATCTTTGTGTTGATCCGCTTGTGTCGACAACAACAACATCCACTTGTTGTCGACCCAGTGACTTAAGGACCATCCTGAAACAAAAACATCACCGAACCTCTTCTCTCTCGCCAATCCCACTTGCTGTTGGGAATTAGACCCACTGACTTATAAGGACCTCCTGTACACAACGTTCACCGAACTTCTCTCTCGCCAATCCCACTTGCTGTTGGGAATTAGACCCACTGACTTATAAGGACCTCCTGTACACAACGTTCACCGAACTTCTCTCTCGCCAATCCCACTTGCTGTTGGGAATTAGACCCACTAACTTATAAGGACCTCCTGTACACAACGTTCACCGAACTTCTCTCTCGCCAATCCCACTTGCTGTTGGGAATTAGACCCACTGACTTATAAGGACCTCCTGTACACAACGTTCACCGAACTTCTCTCTCGCCAATCCCACTTGCTGTTGGGAATTAGACCCACTGACTTAAGGACCATCCTGAAACGAAAACATCACCGAACCTCTTCTCTCTCGCCAATCCCACTTGCTGTTGGGAATTAGACCCACTGACTTATAAGGACCTCCTGTACACAACGTTCACCGAACTTCTCTCTCGCCAATCCCACTTGCTGTTGGGAATTAGACCCAGTGACTTATAAGGACCTCCTGTACACAACGTTCACCGAACTTCTCTCTCGCCAATCCCACTTGCTGTTGGGAATTAGACCCAGTGACTTATAAGGACCTCCTGTACACAACGTTCACCGAACTTCTCTCTCGCCAATCCCACTTGCTGTTGGGAATTAGACCCACTAACT
This sequence comes from Ryuthela nishihirai, assembly GCA_038380435.1. Taxonomy (NCBI): domain Eukaryota; kingdom Metazoa; phylum Arthropoda; class Arachnida; order Araneae; family Heptathelidae; genus Ryuthela; species Ryuthela nishihirai. The sequence goes on along the minus strand of JAWZYU010000019.1, from coordinate 69,470,814 downwards.
TATAAGGACCTCCTGTACACAACGTTCACCGAACTTCTCTCTCGCCAATCCCACTTGCTATTGGGAATTAGACCCAGTGACTTAAGGACCATCCTGTACACAAAGATCACCGAACCTCCTCTCGAGCCAACCGTGAAGAGGAGGGGAAGGAGGCAGTGAAACGCAGCCCCCCCCCCCCACCTAGGGAACTGATCTTAACTTGGTCTGCCTACTCAACGCATTGTAAAGTTCGACTGCATCAGAGCGAAGAGAAATCAATTCTAACTGCGGCCGACTTGAAAAACCTCACAAAAGTCAGAGAAAGCAGTTCATTATGGAGAGAGAGAGTGTGCTTTTATCTAACGAGGGAATCGGGGATGTTTTTTAACCGATGCGTGGGGAGATTGTGAAGTCGATTATGATGCAGTTGGTTATTGTGTTATGAGACAGGAGCAGCCGCAGCCATTCTATTGTTACGCGCCGAGTAGGAGGAGAAACAAAGTGCACGAGGCCACGGCCTGTTGCTGCATCCGAATCGTCAGGTGATCATTATGGGTCAGGTCGGGAAAAAAAGTTTTGCTACCCGCAGCCGTGTTGTCGGTTATAGGTATGTTTGTTCCTACTTAAGTTGTTGTTGTTGTTTTACCTCTGAGCGGCCACTTGTTGTCGACCCAGTGACTTAAGGACCATCCTGAAACAAAAACATCACCGAACCTTCTTCTCTTTTGCACACCATGGGCTAAATGGCCAGGTCACATGGACCCCGAAGACTCAGAGAAGGTTGGGGGAGGGGACCCACTGGAACAGCTGTTGGGAGAAAGATGGTAGCCTCTGGTCAAGGCCATCCAGCGTGTTCTTAATCGTGCACAGGATATGGCTCTCCCACACACAGGGCCACGGCTTAACGTCCCATCCGACGGATGGCGGTCTCTCCAAGTCCATCGGTGTCCCCTACTGTCCGTGGGCAGGGCGGGGAATTTTGCGGAGATAAATCTCAACGCTGACCCAGCTGGGACTCGAACCTGGGAACTACAGATTACGAGCCTGGCGCGCTACCGTCTGAGCCACCCCCGCCCCTTTCCTACTTAAGAAAATTCCGTAGAGAACTATAGAGAGAAAAAGTTTCATCTCTCCTGTTAAGTAAAATTGTGAAAGATTTTGCGATGCTAACAGAATTTCTCTTCGGGTGAAGTGAATGGAATTGCTCAGCGTAGGTAACCGTGGACTTAAGTGGGAGAAGAGAATTCAACGGAAAAACAATGCGAGGATTGGGGCTTCATCTGAGGTTCAGATCCTTTGATCCTTTCGCTCCAAACATGTCACTGGAAAACAGTTCCTAGTAAAATTTAGTTTAGTATTTTTCAATTTGGACAGGAAGAGTCCGTATAAGTAGAAGTGTCACCCAACTGGTTCAATCGAACTGGTTGCTAAAAATATTATTGATCTCGTAATCATACATATAAATAAAAATTATTTGTAATGAAACAAATACACCGTAAATGTTCCAATAGTAACTCATGGGACAAATTACAATTTCTTGAAAGGAAGAATTGTCATCAGAGGGGTGGGATCTGCCACGAAGTTCTGATAACATGTCAGCGCTCTGACCGCTAATACACAGGTAAATATATATATATGAGATAAGACCCACTAGTTCCGCCTAAAGCACTACCAGTATAGGGAAATGCCATATTCACCACTACCTACGGTCAGGGGCAAGACAGTAGCTCATCCCCGACTACCTAATGGCGAACAGTACTATAGGAGTAAAGCTCATCCATCGGTAAAAACCTAAATTTAATCTGCGCCTCGGTTAGCCACAAACAAGGATATATATAATATATAGATCCAAATTGCCTCGGCTCCCATGGTGGGAACTCTTAGTCCGGCCTTTCCGTCGGGGCCCTGTCCAACATGACCGGACCAAGTCAGTCAGCAGGGTCCTCAACTTCTGAGATAGAAGTCTTAGCCTGTCCAACCGGGCCCAAACCGGTCAGCAGAGCCAGTCAGCAAACCACTCGCACACTGGGTCACGGCTTAACGTCCCATCCGACGGACGGCGGCCTTTCCAAGCCCATCGGTGTCCCCTATTGACCGTGGGCAGGGCGGGGAATTTTGCGGAGATAAATCTCAACGCTGACCCAACTGGGACTCGAACCTGGGAACTACAGATTACGAGCCTGGCCCGCTACCGACTGAGCCACCCCCGCCCCTAATCAACGTCGTAATCCGATTTAAACCTCCGTTAAATATGACGTATAATTTCGGTTGTGCTTTCGTTTGCACGCCAACCATCCTTGGGAAAACTCGACTGAATCGTAATTTCTCTTGTAGCCGAGCATTACGACACGAAGAAAGGGTTGTGTAGGTAACTAAATCGAAGTCACGCCGTTGAATTAAGCCTATCTGTAACCTGATGACATACTTGGATTACGTCTTCTCCTGACTAGTGGGATATTGCACGCTCTTCTGTTCACGATTGGAGAAGACAGACTCGACAATATCTGTTGCTCAAGATGAAATTCTCTCCTTTTCTGTTATCTGCTGCAGCCTTGCCTATTTGTCTACTCTGCGATCCAAGTTCTGGAAGACTGCACACGGCCATCCACTGGAGATGCCGGCAAGATTCTGATTGCATAAAGACGGATATAAGAGTCTGCCTGACGTGCAACATATAATCGCATGGAAATGAATGAGAAATCTCAAAATTAAATACGGAATAAGTAAGACCAAAGTTTACCTTGACCGACTTCTTTTTCGGTTCCGCAAAGAAAAATCACAGTCTGTCACTATTGCATCTTAGAAGTAAAGAATTTGTGCATTAGTAAGAGTTTTGTGCAAGTAATGTGTTTGAAACAATAGTTACGTAAACATTCATTATCTAGAGAGAAAACAGAGATATCTTGAAGAGTTTAGAAAATGTGTAAGACAATCTATGGTAAACGGAAAAGAAATCGCTATCACTGAATCAAAAGACGTCCCTTGACCCAAGAGTTTATTTGTTCCTGGAAAGAAAGATCACATCACATCAGAAACAAAGATGAAGTCCATAATTTAAGAAGATAAAGGAAGTATTTTTTTTTGTCGAATAGTTTGCCAAGAAACGAAGATAATGCTTTACATTTGTTTCTTTTGTTCCAGAAAGTAATACGTTGAAGTTGACGTAATATTACGGAAGACATTGCAAGAAATTACAGCAGAGTTCAGAAGGTTTGTCGAATCGTACGATATTCCTCGAAAGTTTACTCTATTAAACTCTTCTTTCACAAATATATTTAAAATTTCAGTTTTGGATAAGAAATGTATATATTATTTTGCACTATACACAGGGGTTGGGTTGTTTTACCTCTGAGCGGCACTTTTTTGCACACCATGGGCTAAATGGCCAGGTCACAAGGACCCCGAAGGCTCAGAGAAAGTTGGGGGAGAGGATCCACTGGAACGGCTGTTGGGAGACAGATTGTAGCCTCTCGTCAAATCCATCCAGTGTGTTCTTTAATGTTGGGTTGTTTTACCTCTGAGCGGCATTTTTTTTTGCACACCATGGGCTAAATGGCCAGGTCACAAGGACCCCGAAGGCTCAGAGAAGGTTGGGGGAGGGGATCCACTGGAACGGCTGTTGGGAGACAGATTGTAGCCTCTCGTCAAATCCATCCAGTGTGTTCTTTAATGTTGGGTTGTTTTAACTCTGAGCGGCACTTTTTTGCACACCATGGGCTAAATGGCCAGGTCACAAGGACCCCGAAGGCTCAGAGAAGGTTGGGGGAGGGGATCCACTGGAACGGCTGTTGGGAGACAGATGGTAGCCTCCCGTCAAGGCCATCCAGCGTGTTCTTTAACGTTGGATTGTTTTACCTCTGAGCGGCACTTTTTTTGCACACCATGGGCTAAATAGCCAGGCCACAAGGACCCCGAAGGCTCAGAGAAGGTTGGGGGAGGGGATCCACTGGAACGGCTGTTGGGAGATAGATGATAGCCTCCCGTCAAGGCCATCCAGTGCGTTATTTAACGTGCACAGGGTATGGCTCTCTCCTGGGAACTTCAGACCAGGGAACTTCAGATTACGAGCCTGGCGCGCTATCGACTGAGCCCCCACTACCCCCCCCCCATGTGTGGAAGAGCCATACCATGTGCACGTTAAAGAACATCCTGGATGGCCTTGATGGTAGACTACCATCTATCTCCCAACTGCTGTTCAGGAGTCCCCTCCCCAAACCTTCTCTAAGCCCTTGGGGTCCTTGTGCCATGGCCATTTATCCCATTGAGCGAAAAAAGTGCCCCTCAGAGGTAAAAAAACCCAACATTACTTTTCAGGCGCCCTGTACTTACAGTTACTTGCGCTTTATATTTGCAATTTATACTTTTCTTAACAAATTTTTTGTGGATAATCGAAACATTAATAATCAAAACACTAAAACATAAGGAGGGGAGGGGGGATCTATAAATTTTTGTTTACCTAGTGCGATCCCTTAAAGCCCCTCTGTTGATCTGGGGCGGGGGTGGCTCAGTCGGTAGCGCGCCAGGCTCATAATCTGTAGTTCCCAGGTTCGAGTCCCAGTGGGTCAGCGTTGAGATTTATCTCCGCAAAATTCCCCGCCCTGCCCACGGTCAGTAGGGGACACCGATGAGCTTGGAAAGGGCGCCGTCCGTCGGATGGGACGTTAAGCCGTGGCCCCGTGTACGGGAGAGCCATACCTTGTGCACGTTAAAGAACACGCTGGATGGCCTTGACGGGAGGCTACCATCTATCTCCCAACAGCTGTTCCAGTGGGTCCCCTCCCCCAACCTTCTCTGAGCCTTCGGGGTTCATGTGACCTGGCCATTTAGCCCATGATGTGCAAAAAAGTGCCGCTCAGAGGTAAAACAACCCAACCCAACTCTGCTGATCTCCAGTGATATTTTTTCATAGAGTGTTGGCCATTTAGCTCATCTAAGAGTGCATAGCGGGCTTGGCTACTGATCAAAGGGACCTGGGTTCGAACCTCGGGTAAGGCATGGATGTTTGTGTTGTGCTTCTGCTGAGGTCCAGCCAACCTCACAGACCTTCTACTACGGCGTATAAACTGAGAGGTTCCTGTCAGACCTCTGTGGCAAGCAGCTGCTTGAGGGGGTATTTATATATACTGAAAAAAGGTTCCAATCAAATCTAAGGTTGGGTTGGGTTGTTTTACCTCTGAGTGGCACTTTTTTTGCACACCATGGGCTAAATGGCCAGGTCACATGGACCCCGAAGGCTCAGAGAAGGTTGAGGGAGGGGACCGACTGGAACAGCTGTTGGGAGACAGATGGTAGCTTCCCGTCAAGGCCATCCAGCGTGTTCTTTAACGTGCACAGGGTATGGCTCTGCCACACACGGGGCCACGGCTTAACGTCCCATCCGACGGACGGCGACCTTTCCAAGCCCATCGGTGTCCCCTACTGACCGTGGGCAGGGCAGGAAACAAATCTAAGATAAAGCAGCTCAACCACAAAAAGCTCATTTTTAAAATTATGAATCTTCAACGTGGTTCTCTATTGGTACAATTCGTGCCTCAACTTCTGTTGAGATCTCGTATGTTGGACTTTCCTGATCTAATATAAACTCTTTATGACAAGATCTTTCTGATACAAAGATCTCAATAAAATGTATCTAAACCTCGTTTTTAATAATATTCATTCAATGTTTTTAAACTTTATTAAAGTTTGAAAATTTAATAGCAATGACAGTCATAACAATTATTTCAAAAGCTTAAGTAATAGACAATGTAATAGATATTATATCAAACTATTTCATAAAATAAGTATGTGTTTTAGAAGTTTGGGGAAATAATTCTTCCAGTATTAATCAATTTTTCCGTAAGTTACTTGGGATAGGTACTTTTTTTTAATATTTCAACTGCCATAACTCTTTAAATACTGAATGGTTATTATCGAAAAATCATGATTTATATAGACTTAATGTTGATCTTTATCTTTAGTCGCATTTTTTTTTTATAAAAAGCTTATTTTAGAAATTACGGAGCATCGAATTTAACTAGTTTAATCTAGTAAAATCTTCCCCCCGAGCTCACCTAGTGAGTGATAAACTAGTTACAATATTGTGAATTTCGTGATTTTCATCCCTGGAAATAATCCTCCTTAAAGAAATAAGACCACATGCTTTAAACTTGAAATGTTCCGTTTTTCAAATACCGAGGAAAACACTAGCTACTACTTCGTGAAACTGACTTCTTGGATATTGAAAAATACTAAGTCGATAGAGAATGGCAAATGACTAGATTGAACTGGACGGACCAGAATGCCTTCCAGTCTTTGTTTCTTTTTTTTTCAGAATTTATTCTGTCCAAATAGAGGAGTTACAAAAACCAAAAGGGAAATATGCTTTGTTTTCTAAATATTCCAGCGAAATATGTACATTTTATTTTTATTTTTGTCTCCATTCCTCTTATTAACATTTTCCCGATGGGGGGGGGGGGGGTATTTTACCTTACCAGGGTAAGGTAAAATAACCCCCCCCCCCAATCGGGACTTTTTCTTTTTTACCGGCCCTGGTAAGGTAAAAGGGCCAGGTTTACCTTACCAGGGCCGAATATGGGGGGAGCAATGGGCCGTGCCCCCCCCCCCCCCACACACACACACACATACACACAGAGAATGTTAATAAGGGTACTAAAGGTGAAAAATTATTAATCTTATTTATGCTTCATGCATTTTTCTAGAACTGTTGTAAAGACCTGTAAAATGAAGGGCCTAAATGTTATACTGCATTGAAAACCCTGTCTCTTGCGCCTCCCCCCCCCCCACTTGTTTTTTTTTTTTTTTTTTGTTTCTTTTTCTAGATCAAGAGCCTGAGTCCCGTCCCTTCTTAGATCCAATAATAAAATCCAATTCTGGTTGGTATTGGTTCCAAATCTTGAAAACCAATAATATTCTTTTTAGTCAATGTTTGAGCTGAAACCACCGACAAAAGTTGAAATTTGTTTCGCTCTTAACTCTGAATTTCGCCCAGTGCATCGCGGTGTCCTCGATAAACGCCCTGAAATATTAATTATTGGATTTTCTCTTTCTCTCCTAACTCCTTTGATAGCTACTTACCATAGCCTGTAAGTATAATATGCCATAGAGAAGATCTGTGATGAAGACGAGAGTTGTTTTGTGGGTTGGTTTACCTCTGAGCGGCACTTTTTTGCACACCATGGGCTAAATGGCCAGGTCACATGGACCCCGAAGGCTCAGAGAAGGTGGGGTGAGGGGACCCACTGGAACAGCTGTTGGGAGACAGATGGTAGCCTCCCGTCAAGGCCATCCAGCGTGTTCTTTAACGTGCACAGGGTATGGCTCTCCCGCACACGGGGCCACGGCTTAACGTCCCATCCGATGGACGGTGGCCTTTCCAAGCCCATCGGTGTCCCCTACTGACCGTGGGCAGGGCGGGGAATTTTGCGGAGATAAATCTCAACGCTGACCCAGCTGGGACTCGAACCTGGGAACTACAGATTACGAGTCTGGCGCGCTACCGACTGAGCCACCCCCGCCCCTGATGAAGACGAGAGACCTCAGAAGAAAGAACACAAAAAACATCATAACCGGGGTCCTTTGATCGATAGTCAAGAGCGATAGAGCAGTCCGGTGACTGAGTGGTCAGCTACTTTTTTTTTGATTTGCGACATATAGGACAGAGAAGAATGCTAGCTTTTACAGGCCTTCTCATACAAGGACATGCCTCCTAAGACTGAAGTCACTGCTGACCACTGCCTTAGTTAGAGCTAACACAACACACAAAGTTTGCCTTGCTGGAACAGTCGCTAGCTGCCTAACCACTATGCCAGTTAAGGCACTATGCCAGTTATGCCAGTTTCGACTACTTACCAAAAGAATCTAGGTTCGAGCCCCGGATAAGGCAGACATGTTTATGTTATTTGTTGAGGTCTCGCCATCCTCACAGACTCGACTACGACGTACGTCAGACCTCTGTGACAAGCAGATACTTGTCGGGGGGGGGACTTATTTATTTACAAGCGCGATAACCACTCGGCCACTCTGGGATTACCAACACTTATATTCAAATAATGCTCGTGAGATCAATAATCCCGCAAAATACTTTTGTCTAAACATCACAGGGCGAAAACAATAGAATTGACATAAATATTCCAACCAGGCGTGCTTAAAGTATTTATCGTGGCATGGCGTGCAAAACGTCGGGAAAGTTCATCTTTACAAGTGAGTGCTTCTAGTGATTTCATCTCTTTAATTTGCTCCTTCTCAAGTTGGATCAGTTGAACCTTCCCTCCAAGAGTGTAACAGCCTCCCCTTCCCCCCCCCCAAGGTTTTAACTTTCCCCCATAGTCAGAAAGGACCGGACATAGCCAATGACCGTTTTTCCCGAAACCGGGCACACTGATACGCACCAGTACCGAGTCTGAGACACAGGTAATGCACAATCTCTGCTTCACCGCCCACCAAACCAGGCGTCTAATGCGTCACCAGCGACTGGGCAGCGGCTAGTGGACGTTCACTTCGAAAAGGTCAAAATCCCCCCGATTTTGTGAGACTGCTGCCTGCCTTACATACCTTACCGTGGTGAGGAAGCGGTAGGACCAATCCTCTCGAAAGAATGAAAGACACTTCTTTCTTATTTCTTTTATCACTTGGATTGCCTTTCCGGAACTTGTTTTTGTGCGCGTGATTTAATGACGGTGATTTTCCTCGAGAGAATGTGAGCGCGAGAGGATGATGGAATGCTTTGAAATTTCGAAGCTGAACGAAAAAACCATAAACAGAAAACCGAGCTTACCTTCCGGATATTTAGAGTGATAAAGAAAAAAGAATGAAAATATGCTGGAAGTGAAAAAAGATAAGGTTACGGAAATACTTATTATTTGGTATTGAAAGAAATGAGCTCCTTACTTTTTACGTCAGTGGAAAGAGCTTAAAATCAGTTAATTGTGGGGAAAAAAATATGAATGGAAGGAAATTTAAAAATCTAGACGAAGCCAAAGGCCGAGTCTTGGGGGAGGAAGCCGTGGCTTCCGCTTGGAGAATTTTAACAATCAACACGGAGGTCGAAAAAAATATCTTCCAATAATGATTTTTTGTAAGACGGCTCGAGAAAGGAATATTTTACACTATATTATATTACATATAATTATTATATTACATATAATATAGTGTAAAATATATATACTACAGTAATTACACATATATTATATACTACAGTAATTACACATATATTATATACTACAGTAATTTCTGGAAAAAATAAAAATACTGGAAAAAATTTATAAAATAAATATGTAAAAAAATCTTACATAAAGAACATGTTATGTAAGATCGATATTTTGGAGTTGATTCTACGATTTGTTATGTAGAAAACTTTGTAATTCAGCTTTCTAGTGTTATATTCTTTTAAAAAAATAAATACCCTCCTCAAGCAGCTGCTTGCCACAAAGATCTGACAAGAGCCTATCAGTTTATACATCCTCCTCCTCCTCCTCAAGCAGCGATTGGCTACGGAAGTCCAATCAAACCGCGCAATTCAGTTCTACAAGCATCTGTCCTGAGCTATATCTGCTGCATCTCTCTACTGCACACCAATTCTAACAAGGTCCTGTTTGACATTGTCTGCCCACCGCATCCTAAGTCTCCCCCTCATTCTGAGGCCTTTAGCCATACTGTTCATAACTCTATTCACCAATCTATAATTATCCATACGGGCAACATGGCAAAACCAACGGAGTCTCTGCACAATATGCTGCGTAAAGGAGGTTGCCGACTCCTTTGCCTAACCTCATCATTAGTTACAAAGTTGAACCACCTAATGCCCAAGATACTACGTAATTTATAAATAATTATAACTATGTAATAATATTAAGATAGTGCGTAGATTTTGATTCTAGATGCTTACGCATCTAGAATCAAAAGCATCTAGTTTCCTGTTATCTTGTTTACAAAGCGTCAAAAGTTTCACTACCATAACTAACCCTAGAGAAAACCAAACTATTATAAATCTAATTTTAGTCTTTAGGTGTATACGCTTATTTCTCCACGCTCTCCATAGATTCCTAAAAGTCCTGGCAGCAATCCCTATTCGTCTGTTAATGTCATACCACACATCATCAGCATCTGTTACATAGCTCCCAAGATAATTAAACTGAGACACTTGCTCAAGGGCGCAACCATTCAGAGCGACTGAAGCACCAACTGCTTGACCAATTTTCATCACTTTAGTTTTATCTCTCTTTATCATCAAACCAACTCTATTACGAATCTCATCAACAGCCTTTACGAAAGAATTCATCTCATCAACATCATTAGCCAACAAGGCCAAATCATCTGCATAATCTAAATCAGAAATTTTGAAATCTCTAGACGATTTAAGGCCAAAATCTTTCCTTTGCAAAGAATTTCGCATGACATAATCAATAACCAAACTAAAGAGAAAAGGACACAAAATGCACCTTTACCGAACACCAGAAGCAATGTTAAACCAATTACTACAAGCTCGACCTAGTGTTATGATACAGAGCTTTCATTATGTTAACTAATTTGTCTGGTATGACATACGATCTCACAATCAACCACAAATTACGACTATCAACAGAGTCGAAAGCCTTTTTGAAATCAACAAAGCTAGTTTCTGAAACTAAACATTCCTCAAGAATCTGCCTTAGTGAAAATATCTGATCTACACATCCCCTACCACTTCTGAATCCACATTGCTCATCACGCAATTGACTCTCAACCAGATTCTTAATTTTATTAAGCACAATCGTGCAAAGAACAGAAAAGAAAGTAGGCTGATACCCCTATAGTTATCACAAGAACTTAATTAAGTTCTTGTGAATAATTAAAACTGTTAAGCACAATCATGCAAAGAACAGAAACAGAAAGTAGGTTGATACCCCTATAGTTATTACAAGAACTGGATCACCTTTTTGGAAAAAAAGGGATAATAATAACTCTGGTAAAATCCTTAGGAACCATGCCTTTATCATAAAAGATATTCAGAATTTCAGTCATCCAAGTGGTAACCGAAACATTCCCAGCTCTAAGCATTTCCGTAGTAATTTCATCTACCCCTGGGGATTTATGCAGTTCATGTTTAGAAACAGCTAAAATAACTTCACACTGTGTTATAGAGCAAACATTAACGCCAGTAATGCATCTATCATCATTGCAAACAATGGGAGTAGAACTAACCACATTGTTTAGAACATCACTGAAATGCTCAGCCCACCTAGCCATGACAGAATCCCCACCTTCTATAACCTTACTTTGTTTATCCTTCAATCCCTGTATACTTGTCCGTTTTCTACCACACAAAACATAACTATCTGGTACAGCTCTCTGCTGTTGTGCTGTCTAACTGCTTCCTCGGCTTTGTCAGCCAAACCATCATGCCAAAGATTCTTATCAGCAGCTAACTGATCTTTTACACGTTTATTAAGCTATCCGTAATGCTTTCTATTAGGACTAGTAGGGTATTGATTAAGGACATTCCTGCAGTTCTTTCTTTCTGAAATAAGCTCAAGTGCCTTATCACTTAGATAATTCTGCCTCTTCTGCTCCTTTTTTCCTAAAAGAGTACTGTTAGTGTCCAAAAAAGCCTGTTTAAAATGATCCCATTCTTCCTCAACTTCAGTAGTAAGCATACCATGACTGTCATAATGACTAAGTAACCTATCATGGTAAGCTTTGGCTATAACTGGGTCTTTCAGAGCTTCAGTATTAAAAGTAAATTTTTTAACCCTAGCACAACACTTTTTAAGTTTAAGTTGCAAGACACTTTTAACAAGGTAATGGTCAGATCCAATTTCAGCTCCTCTATATGACCTGGTATTCCTAACAGAACTAGCCCATTTGCTGTTAATTAATATGTAATCAATCATATTCTTATGCAGCCCATCAGGTAAAACCCATGTGTACTTATGTATGTCGCGGTGTTTGTAATAAGTGTTAGTTATTCTGAAACCATTGAGTTTACTTACCTGTAGGAGACATTGCAGCTATTTATCATTGCAACTACCAATACCAAAAGGGCTATCACTCATCTCCAAAGTTCAGAGTCAGTACCAACTTTGGCATTGAAGTCACCTAGAACAAGGGTAATATCTCCTTTCTTGACAGAATTCAAAATATCCTGAAGTTGTCCGTAAAACCTATCCTTCTCAATCTCATCGGCATCCTCAGCAGAGGCATAACAGCAGATAACATTCAAGTCTTTAATACTTGTCCGAAATTTTGCTGTAAGAAACCTTTCATTAACGCATTCATATCCTAGAAGAGCATTACTGGCGTGTCTGTTGAGAAGCAGACCTATCCTTGGTGATGCTAATTATCGTCCCTCCCTGAAAGAGAAATTTAAGATTATTTTTAAGAATCTGACCTTTATCTGTCCGTCTGGTGTCTTGCAAGCCGAGAATATCTAAATTATAACGGTGGAATTCTTGTGAGGACATCAAGAGAGATTCTTATCAGCAGCTAACTGATCCTTTACACATTTATTAAGCTCTTTATAATGATTTCTATTAAGACTAGTAGGGAATTGATTAAGGACATTCCTGTATTATTTCTTTCTAAAATAAGCTCAGGTGCCTTATCACAAATAATGCTGCCTCCTCTGCTCCAATTCCAACTACCTATGGAAAGAAATTGGTGGATGTTTAAAAAAAGCTATGTTTAGTGAGAGAGGGAATGCCGACAATATCAAACAGTCCCCTAATCGCAGTCATGGGTCAAAGACCCGTTCCCTCACCGCTAAAGCCATCTACACTGGGAGACCCTCCTTCAATGTAAAATTTCACGATGCCAGTAGAAGCAAAGAGTTCAGGTGCCTGCGATGACTCTGCTCAGGGTTATCCACCAACTGATAAACATATCCTGTGAATCTATGCACTTGGGGCTGTCAACCCATAAACAAACAGAAAGCACAGCGAAGATTCTCCTTCCACTCCACAGCTCACCAAAATCAGGATCCGTAATCAAGCTCAGAGCTTTAATCCAGTCCAGTAAGTTTATAAGGTCAGCACCAGGACCCTGTGTGGTTGACCACTCCTCAGCAGGGTAGAAAAAAAAGAAAAGGAGCCACAGTTGTCCAGATCAGTAGGCTACACTAATCTGGCAGCCCTCCACTTCCACAAGAGAGTATCTCTTTTGAAAGGTACTAACGGCCTGCAGCACGAGAAGGCGGGGTCGGATATTAGGTGCTAGGCCTGGCCGTTGGTGCATAGCTCTCCTTCCAGTGACCGCCTAGATATCATTTACAGACCAATAACGCCATAGTAGTAAGTCTGTGAGGATGGTGGACCTCAGCAGAAAAACAACACGAACGTCCGTGCCTTATATTCTTTTAGTATTTGATGTTTAAAGATTGACAACAGCAATCAGCCATTAATTTAGTTAGCCTATTTGTACATCAAGTGACGAATTGTTCAGGTTTTACTTATTTCTTGTAAATTAATTGCTTCCTTTATTAAAAATTTTCATTTATTATCTGTGGTTAGCGCGCTTGGCTGCTGATCTACGGGACCTGGGTTCGAGCCCCGGGTAAGGCATGGATGTTCGTGTTGTTTTCTGCTGAGATCCTGCCATCCTCTCAGATCTTCTACTTTGGCATATAAACTGACAAGCTCCTGTCAGACCTCTGTGGCAAGCAGCTGCTTGAGGGGGTATTTATTTATTATTATTTTTATTTGGAATTCACGCATGGTGTTGTCTATATATTCCAATATATATATTCCAAGTGATCAAACATATAAAAGAAACTTGGGGACAACTTGAAATTAGAAAATTTCGAATTAACAAGATTATCAAATCAATTATTGTTACACAATATTGTGGCATCTAGAACATTAACAGAAAGTCATTATATTTATTTAGCTAGTAGAATTTTTAATGCTAGAGATATGATTTTAAAATGTTTGGATCAGTTTTTAAAAAAATTTAGAATTTGGTTAATAAGAATTTTAAAAACTTGTTTAATTAATATCAATTTTGAATTATTAATTACATTATTACACAATCCAGTTTTGTTGTAGTTTAAAATATATGTTCGATTGCATTATATTAAGGTAAAATTGATTCCACATGCGAGTTGGGTTGGGTTGTTTTACCTCTGAGCGGCACTTTTTTTGCACACAATGGGCTAAATGGTCAGGTCACATGGACTCCGAAGGCTCAGAGAAGGTTGGGGGAGGGGACCCACTGGAACAGCTATTGGGAGACAGATGGTAGTCTCCCGTCAAGGCCATCCAGTGTGTTTAACGTGCACAGGGTATGGCTCTCCCGCACATGGGGCCACGGCTTAACGTCCCATCCGACGGACGGCGGCCTTTCCAAGCCCATCGGTGTCCCCTACTGACCGTGGGCAGGGCGGGGAATTTTGCGGAGATAAATCTCAACGCTGACCCAGCTGGACTCGAACCTGGGAACTACAGATTACGAGCCTGATGCGCTACCGACTGAGCCATCCCCGCCCCTCCACATGCGAGTATCAACTCTTGTGGGTCTGGAGTGTTTTTTTTAATGGATTGTTTAAAATAAATAAATATCTATTTACTTATTCTACAGCACTGTACAGCGTACAGGTAGATCATTCCCTCCTCTTTTTATTATAATTACATTGTCTTCCCACAGATAGCATTAAGCAAGACATCAACCGTGAAGGCATACAAGCCTGTGAGTAGTTACCAGCCATTATGCGTATTAGTGATTTGATCTATGACCTTTGACTCCAAACATAGTCCCGCGATATCACCGTTCGTCCGCTATCTTGGATCCTGACGTCATCACTCGACCACGCCCCATGTTAAAAGGTCCCCGATTACCTTCGTTCGCCATCTTGGATTCGCTCAAACTCTGACAAAATCGGACCTTTTGACCAAGCAGCGTGGTCGAGTGATGTCAGAATCCAAGATGGCGGACGAACTGTGATATTGAGGTCAAAGGTCGCAGATTAAATCACTGATACGCATAATGGCTGGTAACACTCTCGTGTTCTGAGGTGGTGGAAGACAGGTGAGCGTTTATGATCTATCTATCCATTATACAAATATCATCATCATCATCATCATCCTCAAGCAGCCATGGGCTACGGAGGTCCAACCAGACGGTGCAATTTAGTTCTCCAAGCAAGTCTATCCTGAGCTACATCTACTGCATCTGGCCACTGCACACCAATTCTAACAAGGTCCTGTTTGACATTGTCTGCCCACTGCATCCTAGGTCTCCCCTTCTTTCTGAGGCCTTTAGGCACACTGTTCATAACCCTATTCGCCAATCTATAATTATTCATACGGGCAACATGGCCAAACCAACGGAGTCTCTCTCTGCACAATATGCTGCTTAAAGGAGGTTGCAAACTCCTTTGCCTAACCTCATCATTAGTTACAAAGTTGAACCACCTAATGCCCAAGATACTGCGTAAGCATCTGGAATCAAAAGCATCTAGTTTCCTGTCATCTTGTTTACAAAGTGTCCAAGTTTCACTACCATAACACCCCCTAGAAAGAACCAAACTATTATACAGTCTAATTTTAGTCTTTAGGTGTATACGCCTATTTCTCCACACTCTCCATAGATTCTTAAAAGTCACGGCAGCAATCCCTATTCGTCTGTTAATCTCATGCCGCACATCACCATTATCTGTTACATAGCTCCCAAGATAATTAAACTGTGACACCTGCTCAAGACTGCAACCATTCAGATTAACTGAATCACAGCCTGCCTGACCAATTTTCATCACTTTAGTTTTCTCTCTGTTTATAACCAAACCTACTCTACTACCAGTCTCATCAACAGCTCGAATGAAAGAGTTCATCTCATCAACATCATTTGCCAAAAGGGCTAAATCATCAGCATAATCTAAATCAGAAATTTTCGTATCTCCAGCCCATTTAAGGCCAAAATCTTTCCCTTGAAGTGAATTTCGCATAACATAATCAATAACCAAACTAAAGAGAAAAGGAGACAAAATGCACCCTTGTTGAACACCAGAAGTAATGCTAAACCAATTGCTACAAGCCTTACCAACTCTCACACACGACTCAGTGTTATTATAGAGAGCTTTCATTATGGTAACTAACTTCTCAGGTATACCATATGATCTCACAATCAACCACAAATTATGACGATCAACAGAGTCGAAAGCCTTTTCGAAAATCAACAAAGCTAGCAACCTAAAAAAACAAAGCTAGATGGAACAGAGAGTAGGCTAATACCCCTATAGTTATCACAAGAACTGCGATCACCTTTTTTGAAAATAGGAATAAAAATAGCTCTGGTAAAATCCTTAGGAACCATGCCTTTATCATAAAAGATATTCAGAATTTCAGTCATCCAAGTGGTAACCGAAACATTTCCAGCTCTAAGCATTTCGGTAGTAATTTCATCTACCCCTGAGGATTTATGAAGTTTAAGTTTAGAAATAGCCAAAATAACTTCAGATTGTGTTATAGGGCCAACATTAAAGCCACCAATGCATCTATCATCATTGCAAACAATGGGAATAGAACTAACCGCATTGTTTAGAATATCACTGAAATGCTCAGCCCACCTAGCCATGACAGAATCCTCACTTTCATAACCTTACTTTGTTTATCCTTCAATCCCTGTATACCTGTCCGTTTTCTACCACACAAAACATTAACTATCTGGTACAGCTCTCTGATGTTGTGCTGTCTAACTGCTTCCTCGGCTTTGTCAGCCAAACCATCAAGCCAAATATTCTTATCAGCAGCTAACTGATCTTTTACACGTTTATTAAGCTCTCTGTAATGCTTTCTATTAGTACTAGTAGGGTATTGATTAAGGACATTCCTGCAGTTCTTTCTTTCTGAAATAAGCTCAAGTGCCTTATCACTCATATAATTCTGCCTCTTCTGCTCCTTTTTTCCTAAAAGAGTACTGTTAGTGTCCAAAAAAGCCTGTTTAAAATGATCCCATTCTTCCTCAACTTCAGTAGTAAGCATACCATGACTGTCATAATGACTAAGTAACCTATCATGGTAAGCTTTGGCTATAACTGGGTCTTTCAGAGCTTCAGTATTAAAAGCAAATTTTTTAACCCTAGCACAACACTTTTTAAGTTTAAGTTGTAAGACACTTTTAACAAGGTAATGGTCAGATCCAATTTCAGCTCCCCTATATGCCCTGGTATTTCTAACAGAACTAGCCCATTTGTTGTTAATTAATATATAATCAATCATATTCCTATGCAGCCCATCAGGTGAAACCCATGTGTATTTATGTATGTCGCGGTGTTTGTAATATGTGTTAGTTATTCTGAAACCATTGAGTTTACTTACCTGTAGGAGACGTTGCCCATTGCCATTGCAGCTACCAATACCAAAAGGGCCTATTACTTCTGCCCAAAGGTCTGAGTCAGTACCAACTTTGGCATTGAAGTCACCAAGAACAAGGGTAATATCTCCTTTCTTGACAGAATTCAAAATATCCTGAAGTTGTTCATAAAATCTATCCTTCTCATCCTCATCAGCATCCTCAGTGGGGGCATAACAGTAGATAACATTCAGGTCTTTAACGCTTGTCTGAAATTTTGCTGTAAGAAACCTTTCATTAATGCACTCATATGCTAGAAGAGCATCACTAGCGTGTCTGCTGAGAAGCAGACCCACGCCTTGGTGATGCTTATTGTCGTCCCTCCCTGAAAAGAGAAATTTAAGATTATTTTTAAGAATCTGACCTTTATCTGTCCATCTGGTCTCTTGCAAGCCGAGAATATCTAAATTATAATGGTGGAATTCTTGTGTGAGGACATCAAGAGAAAAAGCTCTGTGCACAGTCCTCACATTCCAACTACCTATGGAGAGTAAATGGTTAGTGGGATGTTTAAAGAAACTGTGTTTATTGAGAGAGGGAATGCCGACAATATCAAACAGCCCCCTAATCGCAGACATGGGGCAAAGACCCGTTCCCCCACCACTAAAGGCTGAAGCCATCTACACTGGAAGACTTCCTCCAATGTAGAATTTGACGATGCCAATAGAAGCAAAGAGTTCAGGTGCCTGCGATGACTCTGCTCAGGATTATCCACCAACTGATAAACATATCCTGTGAATCTATGCACTTGGGGCTGTCAACCCATAAACAAACAGAAAGCACAGCGAAGATTCTCCCTCCACTCCACAGCTCACCAAAATCAGGATCCGTAATCAAGCTCAGAGCCATATATCTGTCCAGTCCAGTGGGTTTATATGGTCAGCACCAGGACCCTGTGTGGTTGACCACTCCTCAGCAGGGTAGAAAAAAAAAAGTAGCCATAGTTGTCCAGATCAGTAGGCCACACTAATCTGGCAGCCCTCCCCTTCCGTTCACTTTCATAAGAGAGTATCTCTTTTGAAAGGTACTAACGGTCTGCACCACGAGAAGGCGGGGTCGGACATTAGGTGCTAGGCCTGGCCGGTTCTATGCATCATCACAGGGGATTGGTGCATAGCTCTCCTTCCAGTGACTACCTAGCTACCATTTACAGACCCTATACAAATAACAATGCTGAAAATAATTATGGGCATTTCTTTCTGAGTGGCCCTGTGGGTTTTCGTGCTTTTTCTCCATATTTACACATAAAAAAAAAATCAGCGTGGTGTTCCATGTCTCACACCTCTCAATAAATGTAATCATTCTTCTCAAATTGTTACCGTAACATATCCATTTCAACATCGGTTGGGAAACTGCTTAATGAGTGATGGCGATAGATGCATATGGAGAGCAGAAAGCATCCTTCTTATCAGGGAAGCATTCGACGAAATCCAACACTTATCGAAACCGCGAACTGGATTTTGACATCGGATTTCACTGACTTGGCAAGTGTCCTGATTGCAAAAGACGACAAATTTAATGCGATGTCATTTCGTCGAATGCAGACGTTTCGAAAGTAAACTGATTTTGCAAATGTTGCTAAAACGCAGTTAAATTTGTCCAAAAGAAAAAACTGTTCTTCAGATTGTGACAATCCATTTTACGCTGTTTGCAATAGTAAGATCCAATTCAATATAGCAAGAGTAGCGAGTGGTCAAGAGCACGTCTTCCCTTCTCAGTCCTCTCGTAAAGAGCAAATGATTACATCTTATATACCGTTAACCATCCCTACTTCAAAAGATAAAATTATGAAAGCACACTTGCTACATTCCCTGAATACAGCAAGAGATACTGATAAACGGCATCTGTTAGAAAAGTTATTATCGTGTTTGCTTATGGCCATCCAGGGTGTTCTCTAACATGAACAGGGTATGACTCTCCTGCAGACAGGGCCACGGCTATTTGCTACTAAGAATATCAATTACTGCCAAAATTTTAGCCAGATCGGCCATTTATATCTTATCAGAATATCTAGTTCATTTTGTTTCAACCCCGATGGGTCTACCTTGCGCGATTGCTCTAGTTGGGTTGTTTTACCTCTGAGCGGCACTTTTTTGCACACCATGGCTTAAATGACAAGGTCACAAAGACCCCGAAGGCTCAGAGACGGGTTGGGGGAGGGGACCCACTGGAACAGCTGTTGGAAGACAGATGGTAGCCTCCCGTCAAGGCCATCCAGCGTGTTCTTTAACGTGCACAGGGTATGTCTCTCCCGCACACGGGGCCACGGCTTAACGTCCCATCCGACGGACGGCGGCCTTTCCAAGCCCATCGGTGTCCCCTACTGACCGTGGGCAGGGCGGGAAGTTTTGCGGAGATAAATCTGAACGCTGACCCAGCTGGGACTCGAACCTGGGAACTACAGATTACGAGCCTGGCGCGCTACCGACTGAGCCACCCCCGCCCCCACAAAAATTATTAAACTCGTGTATATTCCATGAATTTTTCACGAAATATTTCAGAGGTCGTAAAACGGAGGTGAAAATGTTACACTGCAATGGAATTCCAGTCTCTTAGAGCTTACACATTTTCCTGCTCGTCAAGTAACTCGACGAGCAGGACAGCCCCTTTATTTTTTTTCCAATCCCGGTCTATGCAGCATTGACTAAATTCTTGGATGAATTACAAGATAAAGAAATTTAGTTGCCGAAAAGTGAAATATGCCAATCGTTTTCGGTGATGTATGGTGTTTCCTTTATGTAGAATTTAGAGAATGTATTTCTTAGAAGCTTGCCAGCAATCAAAGACGAATCTGTGTTAGGCCATCCAAGAAAGGAGCTCAATTTAACTGAGCTTGCAATGCCGCTACAACCAGTTGCGTTCCCCATTTATTCCCCTAGCCACCATCCGGTCCCAGATCTGTGACGTTAGGGAAGCTAGCCAAACTTCTTTTGCTTTCGTACATGCAACAGTTTGCTTTCGCAGAACTAAGAAACCACAAATCTCCGGTGATATTATACATTGCTTTTATGGTCAAACAGCTCAGCGCGATTTTAACGAAGTGTTAGTTATATATGAGCGTAAAAGGCTTTTTTTTTTTGACGTCATTTAGGAATTAAATTTTTCATGTAACCATTCTAATAACGCACTAGGCTCATAATTTGCACAGGTTTGAGTCCCACCTGTGCCAGCATTGACATTTTTCGTTGCTTAATTCCTGTTCAATCCTCCGTGAGAAAGGAAACCTTTAGGCCTTGGAAAGTTCGTCGGATGGTACGTTTATTCTTGGTTGTGTGCAGGAAAATCATACTCTGTTGACGTTAAACACACTGGAAGGCCATAACGGTGTCTCTGCAGTGGGCCGCCGTCCACCAACCTTCTCTGAGCCTTTGTTTTTTTCACCTCGCCATTTAGCAATATTATTGCAAAATAAAAGTGTCGATTTGAGGTAAAAATCAAACAACGCAAACCACAGAGGTCCAATATTATAATATATGCAATACAGAAGTCCTCTGACAATGCCGATGCCTCGTCAGAAATCCAGCATAAGAAACATTCATACCTTATCAAGGCCTTTGATCCTCAACCAAGAACGTTAACCATTCAACTACGGGAAAACAGGTATTTTGTTCATTTAGGCCAGCAGAGGAAAACGTACGAGCCATGGGTAGCTGAATTCAGATCTGCAAGTTCTTTATAAAAGTTTTTTGGTGGTACATATTTAAACTTCAACGGCAAGGGGAATTGGGATGGCATTCCATTTGAAGGACATTTATTTTCCATACAATGGGTTAAATAGTCAAGCCAGAATGATTGTTAGGTAGGAAAAGTGGATTCACTAGACAGCTGTTATGAAAGTCCTTTCCAAGACCATAAAGGGCAGAGCAGGTCTTTTTTTAAAAAGGGAAGGTACTTCCCTACACAAAGGACGGAGATAACTAGTAAGCTTTATTGGGCTTTTGCTAGTATCTCAAATATATCTAGAGGGGGAGGGGGGGGGGCATTCTGCACTTCAGAATGCTATAAGGGAAATTGAGGTAAAAAAAATATTTATATTTCGTGCATTTTCACCAGAAATTTCATTAAATCTCACACTCAAAAAGAAGTGATAAAAACTAGCAAAACAGTGTAAATAAATGCAGATTTTTCTATTTTAGGTGCTTAACGTAAAAAAAGAAATCACTTTATATATATGTTTCAAATTTGTTCGATAAACTATTGACAATTTGGGTTTTAAAAACATTTTACTGTGAAAGTTTGCTACGAATTATTGGCTTAGTAGGTTTTTAGTTGGTTTTGGAAAACAAAACGAGCTGTTGTTTCAACTTTATCCTCCCATAATAAGCTATTAAGAGATAAATGAAAAATTATTTTTATTGCTATTAATAAGTTATTGTGATTCACATTTTCCCAATCTTTGAATAATTTGAATTTGGGCTGCTAGAATGCACCAAGGTTGTAAAATGTCCTCTAGTAAAATGGAAAACTTTAAAGAAATACTGTAAACAATATATTTATGGGAGAAATTTGAAATTTTGTTGGTAAAGTGTAATGGTTGATGGGTTTACATTAACAGCAGCGATTTACCTCAAAGGATGTATGAAAACGCAATTTAAGATAAAAAATATTCATGCTAACAATTTGGTTGGTTGGTTGTTTGGGGTTTTATGGCACATTGGCAGCTTAGGCCATAATGCACCAGACAGGATAAATAAAAGGATAAAAGAAACAGACCCACAACCAAAGTTAAAAGTCAATATAGTAAAAGGTAAAGGACAAAACCAACAGATATAAAAAGTACTAAAATAAGAACACACATGTAAAGCAATAAATATAAAGGTATAAAAGAAACCCATCACAGGTGTAAAAGACCCAGGATGGACAGTGTATAAATGAAAAAGCCATAAAATTACAATCTGTTAAAATAACCTGTAAAACATAAAAAGGCAAAGACACAGAGTAAAAAAGAGTTATCAGATAAAAGATGTCCGAGTGTAAGGGGCTCAGATGTAAAATCGTGAAAGGTAAAAAATAAACGTCGGTCAAGGTTAAAAGATGGGCAATTGAGTAAAATATGTTTAACAGTTAAAATGGTGTCACAAAACTCGCACTTAGGTTCGTCGTCCCCCTTAAGAAGAAATGAATGAGTGATAAACTAATGACCTAAGTGGAGCTCATGCTAACAAAATATTAATATTCACAGATTTTGAGCTTTCAATTAGTTTGAATTTATATCTAAATTTGGAAAATGGCAAAACCTTTTGTCTTTGAAAACGAGCATCCTATATAAATCATAGGTGATTAGTTTTAGTAGTTTTTTTTTTATATGTCAATTCTTTCAATGGCTATTTTTGGAATTTTATATTGGAAAGTTTTAATTGAAGTGTGGCAGTTTTCTGATATCTCTAGCCTTTTGGTAAAATTTTTTGTGTCTTTTTACATTATTTTTTGAGAGAAAAATTTAGAGTGAGTAGAATCTGACCATGACTAATGATACTGATATGTTCCACTGGTCACCAGCACCATACTCTTCCCCACCCTGCCCTCAGTCAGTAGGGGACACCGATGGGCTTGGACAGGCCGCCGTCCGTCGGATGGGGCGTTAAGCCATGGCCCCGTGTGCGGGAGAGCCATACCCTGTGCACGTTAAAGAACACACTGGATGGCCTTGACGGGAGGCTACCATCTGTCTCCCAACAGCTGTTCCAGTGGGTCCCCTCCCCCAACCTTCTCTGAGCCTTCGGGGTCCATGTGACCTGGCCATTTAGCCCATGGTGTGCAAAAAAGTGCCGCTCAGAGATAAAACAACCCAAAAACAACCCAAAAGCACCATACTCAGTCGCATACTGGAAAATTTTGGGCGTCCCAGCAAGAAATGCCTCAGAGTCCTTCTGGGGATAAAACATTACTTTCCATTATTGAAATTTTATAACCAGATCTGGATTAAATGATTTCAAGAAACAAAAAAATACAGATTCTAATAACTATCACGAATATAAAATAACAAACTGGGAAAAATAGCAGCTAATCAAATAAACTTTACTTGTGAATCCGTAAATACTATAACTGAAGACAGCTTGGAAAATTTAAAAGATAAACTTAAAAACAAACTGCAAACAATTTTGCAGAATACTTTAATTCTATGGGAAAATTCTACTCGAATAGATTTTTAAATATAGGAAGAAAAAAATTAACTATTGGACAAAAATGGGGGAGGGGGGGAGTCATAAGTCTCAAGTCTATAGGGGTCCATTTAAGGGTACATGAAGGACTTTGTAGTCCAGTTTAACTTTAATATTGGTCTTAATTTTAATACTGGATTATTTAGCAATTGAGATCCTTTTAGCAGCTTGTCATTTGGACTCTTAGATATTGATGATGCCATTTTCCTTCATGTAAAAGAAAATGATAACTGGTAAAAAAAAAAGTCTCTTGCAGAGGGGTCCACGTCCCCACCCCCACCCCCCATGATCACCACTGGACAAAAAAAAAACAAGGAAAAGCTACTTTCTTCTTCTAATAATGAAGATATAATTTTCATAACTACTCAGATTACTCGTACAGTAACTCCATAATTACTTCAGAAATAAAACCAGCCATTAAAAATGCAAAGTCAAATTTTACTGCTGGACCTGATTCTATCAATTATAAATTATTAAATCTTTATCAGACTTAGAACTAGAAAATATTAATAACTTTCGCTGGGATAAAGGAACAATTCCTCAGGATTGGAAAAACTCCTTCACAATTCCTATTTTAAAACCAGGTAAAAATCCTCAAGAAATTAATTTTATTGATCTAATATGTTGTCAGGATCAGGCAGCCGAACCCTATAAAAATTTTTGATTAAATTATGGTGAGATACCAAGACCTAACAATGTACAAAAATTGGATAAATTCTGATCGGAAAAGATTTATGCTAATGAGTTCATAAGTAGGCAGAAAAAGGTGTATTAAGAGCAGCAGAAAAATACTTTAATATGGGAGGTGATTTCTGGTGGCAATACAAATGTGACATTCACAATTTGTTTGAGGCAACGATTTCCACTCATAAAGTAGAAGAATCCCTCACTTAAACTGTCAATTGTTCCAGCAAAACAGAGCATAAGCCAGTGCCATATTTCCATAAAAATATGTATTAAATTGGTAAGTTCCAGTCATTGCAAAAGGCGGTTTCAATAGTTACTTTATTAGTAGATTGGTTAAAAATCTGCCCCCCTCCCCCCCAAAAATTTTAATGTTCCTTTTTGAAATTTTCGGTTTTTTCCTGATCTGCACTTGCTGCTTCCCCCTGGATTGATATATTGTAAAGGTTAGAGTACGTTTTAAAGCTGTCGAACTACTCCTTAATAGTGGTAAATGGTTCCACCTATTTTTCAGGCTGAGCTTTTTCAGATCTTCATATAGGAAATTTTCTTGAATTTTCTTAATGGAATTTTAAGTTGGGTAATTATCATCAATAAAAATATTTAGAAGTCTCTCCATTTCATTCATAATTGCTGGTCTGGCCTTAGTTAATTTTGTTGCCTGCAGTGGAACAACTCACTTTTCTGCTGCTAAAAAGTTATTCTTCATTTTTTAAAATTGTTCTTACTGTTTCACTTCCTAGTACTAAGCTATTGCACATATTGATTTGCTATTCGTCAGAATGAATTCTTTTCAAAATGTCTAAGTTAGTTTTTAAACTCAGACTTTTCCATCAACTTTTACTGACACTCAAAGCTGAAGGTCTTGCACTCTTACACCCATTGTCACAACTTAAAAAAAAAGTGTGCTAATTATTCATGTTTGAGAAAGGGCACTAAAAACATGTTACATAGAAAGCAATGCATGCCAGATCCATTTTTAAGAAATTAGGCTTTAGTTCAGTTGCCAGATCCTTAGAATTATTTATTATCATAATTATTATCATTTGTTATAACAATTATTTTATTCATATGTTGCAAGTGTTAAGACAGTAATATAATGAGTTGACACAGCAAGTGGGTTGGGTTGTTTCACCTCTGAGCAGCACATTTTTGCACACCATAGGCTAAATGGCCACGTCACAAGGACCCCGAAGGCTCAGAGAAGGTTAGGGGAGAGGACCCACTGGAACACTTTTTGGGAGACAGATGGTAGCTTCCTGTCAAGGCCATCCAGGGTATTCTTTAACGTGCACAGGGTATGGCTCTCCCGCACACGAGGCCATGGCTTAACATTCCATCCGATGAACGATATCCTTTCCAGCCCATCTGTTCCCCTACTGACCATGGGCAGGATGGGAAGTTTTGCAGAGATAAGTCTCAACACTGGCCCAGCTGGGACTCAAATCTGGGAATGGCAGATTACGAGCCTGGCACGCTACCGACTGAGCCCGAGACAGCACTATCGTGAGGTATAGTTATAATAATACAATCAGTGCTATATCAAATTATTATATTTATTATATTAGTTATAATAATACAGTCTGTAAATGGTAGCTAGGTAGTCACTGGAAGGAGAGCTATGCACCAATCCCCTGTGATGATGCATAGAACCGGCCAGGTCTAGCACCTAATGTCCGACTCCGCCTTCACGTGGTGCAGACCGTTAGTACCTTTCAAAAGAGATACCTCTTGTGGAAGTGAACGGAAGGGGAGGGCTGCCAGATTAGTGTGGCCTACTGATCTGGACAACTATGGCTACTTTTCTTTTTTTTCTACCCTGCTGAGGAGTGGTCAACCACACGCAGGGTCCCGGTGCTGACCATATAAACCTACTGGACTGGACAGATATATGGCTCTGAGCTTGATTATGGATCCTGATTTTGCTGCACTGGTGGGCTTCTGTGGAGGGAAAATATTCCACTGTGTTTTCTGTTTGTTTGTGGGTTGACAGCCCCAAGTGAATAGATTCACAGGATATGTTTATCAGCTGGTGGATAATCCTGAGCAGAAGGCATCGCAGGCACCTGAACTCTTTGCTTCTATTGGCATCGTCAAATTCTACATTGGAGGAAGTCTTCCAGTGTAGATGGCTTCAGCCTTTAGAGGTGGGGGAACGGGTCTTTGCCCCATGTCTGCGATTAGGGGGCTGTTTGATATTGTTGGCATTCCCTCTCTCAATAAACACAGTTTCTTTAAACATCCCACTAACCATTTACTCTCCATAGGTAGTTGGAATGTGAGGACTCTGCACAGAGCTTTTTCTCTTGATGTCCTCACACAAGAATTCCACCATTATAATTTAGATATTCTCGGCTTGCAAGAGACCAGATGGACAGATAAAGGTCAGATTCTTAAAAATAATCTTAAATTTCTCTTTTCAGGGAGGGACGACAATAAGCATCACCAAGGCATGGGTCTGCTTCTCAGCAGACACGCTAGTGATGCTCTTCTAGGATATGAGTGCATTAATGAAAGGTTTCTTACAGCAAAATTTCAGACAAGCGTTAAAGACCTGAATGTTATCTGCTGTTATGCCCCGACTGAGGATGCCGATGAGGATGAGAAGGATAGGTTTTATGAACAACTTCAGGATATCTTGAATTCTGTCAAGAAAGGAGATATTACCCTTGTTCTTGGTGACTTCAATGCCAAAGTTGGTACTGACTCTGACCTTTGGGGAGGGGTGATTGGCCCTTTTGGTATTGGTAGCTGCAATGGCAATGGGCAACGTCTCCTACAGATAAGTAAACTCAATGGTTTCAGAATAACTAACACATATTACAAACACCGCGACATACATAAGTACACATGGGTTTCACCTGATGGGCTCCATAGGAATATGATTGATTACATATTAATTAACAGCAAATGGGCTAGTTCTGTTAGAAATACCAGGGCATATAGAGGAGCTGAAATTGGATCTGACCATTACCTAGTTAAAAGTGTCTTGCAACTTAAACTTAAAAAGTGTTGTACTAGGGTTAAAAAATTTGCTTTTAATACTGAAGCTCTGAAAGACCCAGTTATAGCCAAAGCTTACCATGATAGGTTACTTAGTCATTATGACAGTCATGGTATGCTTACTACTGAAGTTGAGGAAGAATGGGATCATTTTAAACAGGCTTTTTTGGACACTAACAGTACTCTTTTAGGAAAAAAGGAGCAGAAGAGACAGAATTATCTGAGTGATAAGGCACTTGAGTTTATTTCGGAAAGAAAGAACTGCAGGAATGTCCTTAATCAATACCCTATTAGTACTAATAGAAAGCATTACAGAGAACTTAATAAACGTGTAAAAGATCAGTTAGCTGCTGATAAGAATCTTTGGCTTGATGGTTTGGCTGACAAAGCCGAGGAAGCAGTTAGACAGCACAACATCAGAGAGCTGTACCAGATAGTTAATGTTTTGTGTGGTAGAAAACGGACAGGTATACAGGGATTGAAGGATAAACAAGGTAAGGTTATAGAAGGTGAGGATTCTGTCATGGCTAGGTGGCCTGAGCATTTCAGTGATGTTCTAAACAATGCGGTTAGTTCTATTCCCATTGTTTGCAATGATGATAGATGCATTGGTGGCTTTAATGTTGGCCCTATAACACAATCTGAAGTTATTTTGGCTATTTCTAAACTTAAACTTCATAAATCCCCAGGGGTAGATGAAATTACTACAGAAATGCTTAGAGCTGGAAATGTTTCGGTTACCACTTGGATGACTGAAATTCTGAATATCTTTTATGATAAAGGCATGGTTCCTAAGGATTTTACCAGAGCTATTGTTATCCCTATTTTCAAAAAAGGTGATCGCAGTTCTTGTGATAACTATACGGGTATTAGCCTACTCTCTGTTCCAGGTAAAGTTCTTTCCATGATTGTGCTTAATAGAATTAAGAATCTGGTTGACAGTCAATTGCGTGATGAGCAATGTGGATTCAGAAGTGGTAGGGGATGTGTGGATCAGATATTTTCACTTAGGCAGATTCTTGAGAAATGTTTAGAGTTCCAGAAACCTTTGGTTGCTAGCTTTGTTGATTTCAAAAAGGCTTTCGACTCTGTTGATCGTCATAATTTGTGGTTGATTGTGAGATCATATGGTATACCAGAGAAGTTAGTTAACATAATGAAAGCTCTCTATAATAACACTGAGTCGTGTAAGAGAGTTGGTAAGGCCTTGCAATTGGTTTAGCATTACTTATGGTGTTCAACAAGAGCATTTTGTCTCCTTTTCTCTTTAGTTTGGTTATTAATTATGTTATGCGAAATCACTTCAAGGGAAAGATTTTGGCCTTAAATGGGCTGGAGATACGAAAATTTCTAATTTAGATTATGCTGATGATTTAGCCCTTTTGGCAAATGATGATCTCTTTCATTCGAGCTGTTGATTAAACTGGTAGTAGAGTAGGTTTGGTTATAAACAGAGAGAAAACTAAAGTGATGAAAATTGGTCAGGCAGGCTGTGATTCAGTTACTCTGAATGGTTGCAGTCTTGAGCAGGTGTCACAGTTTAATTATGTTGGGAGCTATGTAACAGATAATGGTGATGTGCGGCATGAGATTAACAGACAAATAGGGATTGCTGCCGGGACTTTTAAGAATCTATGGAGAGTGTGGAGAAATAGGCGTATACACCTAAAGACTAAAATTAGACTGTATAATAGTTTGGTTCTTTCTAGGGTTAGTTATGGTAGTGAAACTTGGACACTTTGTAAACATGATACAGGAAACTAGATGCTTTTGATTCCAGATGCTTACGCAGTATCTTGGGCATCAGATGGTTCAACTTTGTAACTAATGATGAGGTTAGGCAAAGGAGTTTGCAACCTCCTTTAAGCAGCATATTGTGCAGAGAGAGACTCCGTTGGTTTGGCCATGTTGCCCGTATGAATAATTATAGATTGGCGAATAGCGTTATGAACAGTGTGCCTAAAGGCCTCAGAAAGAGGGGGAGACCTCAGATGCGGTGGGCAGACAATGTCAAACAGGACCTTGTTAGAATTGGTGTGCAGTGGCCAGATGCAGTAGATGTAGCTCAGGATAGACTTGCTTGGAGAACTAAATTGCACGGTCTGGTTGGACCTCCGTAGCCCATGGCTGCTTGAGGATGAGGATGATGATGATGATGATAATAATACAATGATAGTGTTATATCAAATTAGAATTCAGCAAACCATGTGATAATGAGGGATTACTGTATTCCCTTGACTACACTGTCAAACCCACTAATTCCATCCTGTTATCTCCATATGCATGTTTATTGAAAATATGTTTGAAGACTGAATTACAGCTTATTTGTGAAGAGCACATTGGACCATTGCTTCTTGGTCCAGTCAAGATGGCATTAACATTCAATACAGCTCTATAATTCAAACTTTATATCATGGCACAGATTTTGAAAATCATGTTATCTTTATTACTCTACTGTATTTTATGTCACTTAATACTTTTCCACCTTTAATAAAATTTAGATAAACTTACTTGTGGATGTATCATATAAAAACAAAACACACTACAGCTCAAATGCAATATTTTTAAGATTTTGCTTAAACATATACATTATTTACATATTATCTGATACATATTTTGTTTTTATATTACCACAATTTGCCATTAATTTGAAATATGTATCCTCTTTCTGCTAAGGCTTTAAGAATGCTGGCAATATTCTTGCAATCATCTAAAATAAGAAAACAAATTTTCCTTTTTTTAAACTAAAAAACACTACTGAAATAATATAAACACAGAACTATTTATATTAATAATACAAAACTCAATATGTTTTATACCTCTCGTTAACCTTTTCTAAACAAAATAAGGAAAAACCAGTGTAATTCAACATTTTGTAAATAAAAAACACAATTTATTCATCTGCAGTTCCCAGGTTTGAGTCTCAATTATGCCATATTTTCACATTTATCTCTGTTAACCCCCTCCCCTCAGTGGGAAAGTAGACACTAGTGGGTCTGAAAATATTGCTGTCCATCAGATATGACATTAAGTTGTGTGCATGTTTCAAAATGCTCTGGATTGCCTTGATGGGAGGCTACTATATGCCTCCTAACAGCTGTCCAGTGGGTCCCTTTCCACAACCTTCTCCAAGTCATTTGGGTCCTTGTGATCTGACCATTTAGCCCATTATATGCAAAAAAGTACTGCCCAAAGGTAAAACAACCTACCTATTTAAGCATCACACCCAAGTAACCCTTTTTTTAAACATGTAAAATGATGCTTAAATCTAAACAATTCAGCGGTGTTTTAATGCATATTACTGAATCAGTCAAAACAACTTTAACAGTCATAATATTCAAAAAGAAACTCTTTTACTGTTACTACAATTTTTGCTTTCTGCCTACTTCATTTTATTTCTATTTATGAGTTTTTCCAACCAAGACATATTTCTTTGGCAAAAAGTCCAAAGCAAAAATAATATGAAGTTGTTATGAATCTTAAGTATTGTGCAGTGGTTCCCATGAACTGAAATCAAACCTGAGTGTGCAATTAACCTATTGACTAACATATGAAACTGTTTGTTATTGAACCAAAAGGGCAAACAGCTAAGCACCTTTTCTTTTTTGGAAATGAGATAAAATACTTTTTGCATCAGTTATGTAAACCTATATATTTGATTCTTTCCCATTGAATATTTATCTTAACATATATTAGATAATCAAAATTATTTCCATTTAACACTTTCAAAACATATTTATTTCAATAATATTACTCAATTAAAGTATATTTCAACATATTTAGTAAAAAAAATATGTACTCTACAAGTGTATGCAATACATTATTACTTCAGCAAGCCCAATATTTTGATGTAAAATTTTCAATTCCTTTCAGAATAAAATTCTCAGGTTGTATAATATCTTCAATAAATAATCAGTTTCACTGAAATTTGTGACGAAAGAAAGCAACGCGGAAGTTTCAGATGAATGGATATTATATACTACACTGCTCACAAAAATTAGGGGATATTTCATAATGAATATGAAGCGATAAAAAGAAGAAGCATTTGAATTGTTTCTATTAAACAAGAACATCGGAATAGCAAATGACAAGTCAAAGAAAGTTGTTTGATTATGCAAATGAGATGCAAAACCAACTTTGATGTCATTGGTGAAAATGCACTATAGAAAAGGCTGAAAGTAATGGAGTATCTGCACGTTCCCTGATCTTGAAAGTGCACATCCTGAAATTTCCCAGCCCTTGCAATGTCCCTGCAACACGATTTGCCCGAATGTGAAGCCTGGAGAGCCATAGGAAGTCTTGAAGCTGGTCAAACACAGATGACAGTGGCAACAGCACTTGGAACATCCCAAAGCGTGATTAGCAGACTGTGGAATCGCTTTCAAGAGACTGGCACAGTACGAAAAAGACGAGGGTAGGGTTGCCCATCTGCCACAACAGCAAGAGATGACCGCTACTTGACCTTATCGGCAAGAAGGAACAGACGCAGCAATGCAACAGAGCTGCGGGGACAGTTTCTTGCTGCCACTAGATGATGGATATGCACCCAGACCATACAAAATCAGCTCCATCGTGTTGGACTGCATGCCCGGTGACCAATGGTATGCATTCCATTATCTGCTGAACACCGTAGAACCCGTAGAAGGTGGGCTGATGAGCATCGTCATTGGACCCATGATGAGTGGTCAACTGTCCTCTTCTCCGATGAGTCATGGTTCAGTCTGCAGCCTGACAATAATCGTGTCCTGATCTGGCGTGAACGAGGAACACAGGAGAATTCACGTTTCATGTGAGAAAGGGACTCCTTCGGTGGTGGTGGAATCATGGTGTAGGCTGGCATCAGCATTGGTGGTCGTACTGACCTCCACGTCATCAGAAACGGATCGCTGACTGCTGTCAGATATCGAGATGAGGTCCTGCACCCTATAGTGGTACCCTATGCTGGAGCAGTTGGAAACAACTTTCTTTTCATGGACGATAATGCAAGGTCCCACCGTGCACATCTCCTCAACAACATGCTTCAGGAGGCAGGAATCGAACGCATGGACTGGCCTTCACGTTCTCCAGACCTGAATCCCATTGAACATGCTTGGGATGCACTGGGAAGATGTCTGGCAAACTGGCCAATGCCTCCCACAACACTTCTTGAGCTGGAAGTTGCTCTGGAGAAAGAGTGGCAGAGGATCCCACAAGAACTGCTGAACATTCTGATCCTGTCCATGCCCAATCGCTATCAATGTGTTTTGGCAGTCTTGGGTGACCATACACCCTACTGAACAGTCAATGTGTGCAACTCTCATCCAGTTTGACATGCTTCTGTTCACCCCCACCAATATGTCACTTGCTACTCAATCACGACAATTGAGTTTGCATCTCATTTGCATAATCGAACAACTTTCTTTGACTTGTCATTTGCTTTTCTGATGTTCTTGTTTAATAAAAACAATTCAAATGCTTCTTTTTTTTATCGCTTCATATTCATTTTGAAATATCCCCTAATTTTTGTGACAGTGTAATACAGAGCAGAAGGGAAAATTGCATTTCAAAAAAACAAACACAGCAAGAAAAAATGTCACTGTATTATGTTGAAAACTTTAGGGAAATAGCTCCCAAATTCATGTTGTAGCTTAAATCAGTGTTGGAGATACATTAGATCGTCAATAGCTATAAGAGTCATCAGATATTTTTTTCTGTCTCATTTTACAAGTGGGAAAAGTGCCCAAAAGTTTAGGCAGCCTCACAAATCAGACCCCCCCCCCCCTTGTTATCACAGTATATGAGTATAAAATTAAAAATTATTATATATTTTCCCATGAACATTATATATATAACATGTCCCATGAACATATATATTAATATGTATTCAGGCTCAGTCAGAATATATAGCCTCATTTAAATTTCCAATTTTCCTTGTAATTCTAAAAAAAAAAGTGAAGAAATTCTTTTGATTATATTTTCAATCCTTTAATCAATCTTTAGCAATTAAAAATGAGTACCATTCAACCTTTTTTTATTCAGAATTTATCTCTCTCTTATTAATGAATCCCTCTTAAATTTATAATGTTACTCAAGAATTTTCAGCTGGTACAAATAATTTCTAATATTTTTCATTCCATATAACATCAAAATTTAAATTTAGTTTTCAAACAATTATAATTATTTTAAAGTTTGTAATAGTCTATAATACAAAGAATTAAAAGATTGTTTTAGAGGCATACATTTCTAAATATAGGTTTTATGATATGTTAGAAAAAATCTTTTCCTCTAACTTGACTCAGGTGTGCTCAATCAATAATTATTGAAATAATTTGAGCTTGGATGGGCCTAGGCTCAAAAATTTTAGCCCAATTCATCTCTAAAATGCATATTTAAGTCATAAGCCTAAGAACCCCCATGTAAACTTCATTTCTGCACACCACTCTTAAATCCCTTGGATAATGCACCCTGTTTCATAGAAGTTCATATGGAATTCCACCATTACTGTAAGTCCAATATGTTATATTGTACATGTGTTATTTGCGTGAGACACACACACTAAGAAGTGATTACTCATAAACTTAAGAAGTGAGACAAAAGAATTTCTTTAAATTAATTTGATTAAGATCATGAAGTCTTGTTCACAACCAATTTTGGATCATAGCCAAAAAAAAAGTTTGGAACCACCTAGGGGAATGAAAACTCAGAAGCTTTAGCAAATGGATCTTCTTTAGTATTGTTTTTCCCACATTTAACTAAAAAATCAAATGAGTTAACTTGTTTTAAAACTTATGTTAATTTTTTTGACAATTTCAATTGCAGTACTAGCAGTACCTATGTATGATGAATTTAATGAAAGTTACACCAGAAACACAAATTTAAAAACATTGCTGACTAAGTTATGCTGTTCCAAAAATGACATTCACAGCAGGCACACATTAGAAAACTTCAAAGTACTGCCAATTATGTCAGGCCGTAAAATGCTACAATGGCAATGACTTTTTGTTTGAAACCTGAATTTATGGCACAGCTTTCATAAATTTCATATGTATTTCCTGCTACTGCTGTTGTTTGGTGCAATTTTGCCTTTGAACATGTTAACACATTCCAAACCTGGAAATATCCAAAATGTTGGTTGCATTTTTCTTCACACTATAGCTTTAATCAAATAATGACTGAAAGCACTTTATGCTTATTAGGTGATAAAGAACTGCACCATTTCAGGTTTACTCTGTATATAAAATAAAGAATGGCTGGTCCTATCCATTCTAAACTTAAGAAAATTACTGAATATCATCTGAAGAACATTTTAGTGGGTCACTTTTGAATCACCTTTTTGAAACTTCAACTGATTAGGATTACTTTTTTGTTCCAAATGTTGTTTTTAGTTTTTAAAAATAAACAAGTACTGCAATTACAAAAATAACTCAAGCAAAGAATATATATTTCAGCTGGTTACTATACATTACATACTAACCAATTCCACTGTGAAGCCTTCCTTCATGAGGTAATTTCAAATATTCCATCATTGACAACAAACTTTTAGGCCATACAGTGGTATCATCTGCAAAACACTGCAAAACAGTAACAAATAGATAATAACAAACTTATTATTTATTTCAAATTTTTATAATGGATTAAAAAAACGTTTGCATTACATTAAAATAACACTTTAACCTGATAAATAAGCGTAAAAGAGAATGAATATATATATACACATGTAGTATCTAGCTAAGTATTCTATAACATCCTTAAAAGCTAAATATTAAACAAAATTAACACAAAGAATTATAAGTTGTAGAATAATAAAACTAAAATATGCACAATATAATGGATTAGCACTGTTAAAATCCCAACAATGAATTCTGCCTGACGACCCCATTATTTTTCAAGTGTTTTCAATAAAAAATGAGAACTTCAAAACCTCATACTGAAGAAACTTACAAACAGAAATAGCTTATGTATATATATATTCCTCAAGAAACCATAGTCCCCGCCCTGCCCATGGTCAGTAGGGGACACCGATGGGCTTGGAAAGGCCGCCGTCCATCGGATGGGATGTTAAGCCACGGCCCCGTGTACGGGAGAGCCATACCCTGTGCACGTTAAAGAACACGCTGGATGGCCTTGACGGGAGGGTTGGGTTGTTTTACCTCTGAGCGGCACTTTTTTGCACACCATGGGCTAAATGGCCAGGTCACATGGACCCCGAAGGCTCAGAGAAGGTTGGGGGAGGGGACCCACTGGAACAGCTGTTGGGAGACAGATGGTAGCCTCCCGTCAAGGCCATCCAGCGTGTTCTTTAACGTGCACAGGGTATGGCTCTCCCGCACACGGGGCCACGGCTTAACGTCCCATCCGACGGACGGCGGCCTTTACAAGCCCATCGGTGTCCCCTACTGACCGTGGGCAGGGCGGGGAATTTTGCGGAGATAAATCTCAACGCTGACCCAGCTGGGACTCGAACCTGGGAACTACAGATTACGAGCCTGGCGCGCTACCGACTGAGCCACCCCCGCCCCCCCTTGACGGGAGGCTACCATCTGTCTCCCAACAGCTGTTCCAGTAGGTCCCCTCTCCCAACCTTCTCTGAGCCTTCGGGGTCCTTGTGACCTGGCCATTTAGCCCATGGTGTGCAAAAAAGTGCCACTCAGAGGTAAAACAATCCAACCCAACCCAAGCAACCATAGGCTATGGAATTCCAATCAGACTACGCAATTAAGCTCTTCAATCCTGAGCAACAGCTACTATGCTTGGCCACTGCAATCCAATTTTAATAAGTTCTTGTTTGACATTGTCCAACCACTTGATTCTAGGTCTCGTGATTTCACTTGTATTCAAGTCTTCAGGAACACATTCATAATTGTATTAACTAATCTACCATTGCACATGCAGAAAACATGATCAAACTAATATAATCTCACAAAAAAATGCTGTTTAAAAGCAGTTAATGACACCTTTTCCTAGCCTCATAACTATTTACATAATTAAACCACCCAATATTCAAGTAATAAGCATCTGAAATCAAAAGCATCCAATTTCCTGTTATCCTGCTTAACCTTAGAACTACAAACTAAGCCAATTAGACCCAGTTCTGGCATTCAAAAAATCTCCAAGCACAAACTATTTTATGCAAAAAAATACAAAGTTTGCTACTTTAATAGGACACTGAAACATCAGTATGCAATCTTTTAATTTTTGGCAACTTGAATGAAAAGTTATTTCCTGATATAACACCCTTACTATCCAATTGGGTTGATATACCCAACATATACACCTACTGTATTATCTCATTATGGATATAAACATGTTTATCTAAATAACTGACAATTTCCTACCAAAATTAAATATGTATCAATGTGAAAAAAAAGTTTCTCTTTTCACTTTTCATAGCTCACAGTTAAAGAACTTTAAAATGTCTGCCACATTTGACTGCTAATTCTTCAGCTAAAAATATCAAAATTTGCAAAGGAAAAGAAACAAATCAACACACAGAAGTGAAGCAAGTGGAGAGAAAGTGGCATTGGATATATGGAAAGAGATTGACAAGCTGGAGAGGAATGTTCCTGGTTAAAACTTTTTTACACATCTCTCTCTCTCTCTAACTACGGTAACAGCTTGTAACGCTCCAAAGATTTAATTGCTTTCTACCACTTTTTTTCTCCCACTCTGTAATGGGCCAAAGAATTGAAAACACTTTTAAAGTTTGGACCCTTTGTCTGATCCAATAATTATTCAAGCTCCAGATAGCTAAGTCGGGCGCCAGGCAATAATTAACAAATTGCCAAAATAAGGTTCAATTAGGGTTCGAATACCAGCGAGCATTACTTAATGAGTAAGAATTCAAAAATTAAATGATTGTCAAACTTCTAATGCAATTTCTAATCAAAACAATTAACGTTGCTCAAGAGAAAAAATAGTAAAGATTCAAAAAAGGTTTATATAACAAACAAATTTATTTCCAAAATTATTTCGAACACTCCCCAAACTTCAATGAAGAAGATACATCATTTCAATCTCAACTAACAAAACCAACTCCTGTGACTTACTGCCACTATTAACTCCTTCTACAACTAACTCCTTCAACTACTTCTAACTCAACTAACTGTCTAACTCTGTCTCTAACTAACTCTTACTCCCTATGACTAACATGTCACGGTTTTAACAAGCGTACAGGCTTAGCAACACGTGGCTGTCGCACCAGTAAAGACATTTTTATAAAACAATGAGCATGCAAGCTATGACGCCAGAGTGGGCGTGTCCTTGTAAAGGCGCTTTAGCGGGTGACAATCGAAAGTTCAGAGTTGCACATGCACAACTCCTATGCTCTTGGAAATGAGCGCTGTGATGCCAAAATGAAATAAAAATCCCCAAAATGATAAATATAACGTAAATTAAGCAAAACTGGTTAAGGTAAAGTAAAAGTGAATGAGGAGGCATCACAAGCTCCAAAAGAATCTTACTTTAGTTTACACAATAAACCTGAGTTGGGTTGTTTAACCTCTGAGCAGCACTTTTTTGCACACAATGGGCTAAATGGCCAGGGCACAAGAACCCTGCAGGCTCAGAGAAGGTTAGGGGAGGGGACCCACTGGAACAGATGTTGGGAGACAGATAGCCTCCCATCAAGGCCATCCAACGTGTTCAATGCACACTGGGTTTGGCTCTCCTGCACATGGGGCCACGGCTTAATATCCCATCCAAAAGACAGCTGACTTTCCAAGCTCATCAGTATCCCCTACTGACCACGGGCAGGAAGTTTTGTGGACACAAATCTACATGCTGGTCCACGTGGGACCTGAGCCTGGGAACTGCAGATTACGAGCTGGCATGTTATACCAACTGAGCCAACCCCCCATTATGTGTAGAAGAATTAAACGCTACTTGTACTTCTCACCAAAGAGAAAGCATCATTTTCTTTGCCACCAGCAGTGGATAGATTGAGCAAATATGATTTGTTTATAACAGACATTAGTTGGGTAACTTCTTGCATGTTTGGTCAGCTTTTCAAAAATTTGATAGAAACTTCCATAAGTATCATATTTATTGAGAATTGTTTCTGACCACATCATTTGCTTCAAGTGCTCCTGGGTTCTTCAGGCCCTAATAGTCAAGCAAGTAGCTGGATTTCCATTGCAGTATTACATTTCCCCCTCTATTTTACAAGTCTTAAAAGAAATTTTTGAGAAATGTGTGAAATATGCACAAATTAAATAATTTTTGGCTTCCATTACACCCACCAATGTTCTCATGGGAGGAGGGGAGTGTCCCTCCAGATCTGATACTGGTCCTAACTAGGCATTTAAGACTTAATATTTTCTTTGCTTGCCCATGTTTTGCACTAAGGAGGAAAAGATAGTAGGATATTATGACCTCAAGACTCTGCATGTGGTAAAAATATGCCAGATTTTCTTGAGCAGTTGCCCCTACCTGTACCTAACAATTATCAAGTGGTTTCTTTCCCTCAACCTTGCTTTGAGCCCTGAAGTTTTTGCAATCTGGTCTTAATGGTTGTGGTGGTTAATGAACCTACTACTAAGCTCAGGAGCATATCATTGTGTATGCATTTATATGCTGCATGAGAGCCAGAAGAAGCTTTGACAGAGCTTCTATGTTTTTTCTGACCTTTATATTAGATGAGAACCTGTTTCTTTTTTTTTTTTAAAAAGTGCCACTCACAGATTACACTATGTCAGATTAGACTCAATCCAACACCACAACTGTAGTTAAACTTTCTTTAAAAAAGGCATAATACATTTGATGCATATTTACAAATATTACTCAGAAACAATATACATATTTGGTTTAAAAGAAATAAGTTATAATTTTGAAGCATATTTTAATATTTCATTTAGAGAACATGAAAAAATGTTTATCTAATAATTTTGTAGGTTAGTTAATATTTAAAAATATTCTCATTAGCTCTGTCTGTCCAAATTTGTTTCAGAAAATGTGAAACATCAGAATAAAATATAATATCAGAATGGTAACAGGAATCGCCCATTAATTTGATATTACTCATAATGGCCAACACATAAAAAACAACCATGGCATACCATACTCTTTGAATAACACCACAATCAGTAATTCTGAGTTTAAAATTGAATGTAAGCACCTGTAAGTGCAGTACATTAGACTGAATAAATGATTATTACTGTTCTCATGGAATACGTGTCTCAAAAGATTTAAAACCCATTTATATTTCTGTAGTATGGAAAAAAATAGCTTTTAGTAAACCAGATCAGCTAGATTTTTTTCCAGGTCAAATACCTTCCAAAATATCAGGAATGATAAATTTTCTAATTAAGGAGTATAATATTTTTTTTACATACATAATCATCAAGCAGCTAGTCTAACACCAGCCATGGCTATGGAGGTCCAACCAAACTGTGCAATTTAGTTCTCCACACACATCTATCCTAAGCTACAGCTGTTGCACTTGGCAACTGCAAGCCAATTATAACAAGGTCCTGTTTGACATTCTGGGTCTCCCTCTTTCTCTGAGGTCTTTAGGTACACTGTTCATAATTCTACTCATAATCTGTAGTTCTGCTTGTGGGTAGTCTTCATCTAACCTCATCATTACTTACATAGTGAAATTACCTAGTACCCAAGATCCTGTGCAAGCATCTAGAATAAAAAGTATCAAATGTTCTGTTTATTCTGCTTACAAAGGGTCCAAGTTTCACTACCATAACAAACTTGAGGAAGAATTAAACTATTATACAGCCCAATTTTAATTTTCTGTGCATACACTTATTTTTTCATAATCTCCACAGATACTTAATAATCTGTGGAGTCTTAACTAAAAGCAATGCCTATTCTCCTGTTAATCTCATAATGTAAATTACCAGTATTTATAACAACATTCTCAAGATAATTAAAATAAAAAACATGCTCCATAGCACAGCCATTCAAAAATACTGGAGAATCATCTACATTATCAACTTTCATCACTTTAGTTTTCTTTCTGTTAATTGCCAACTACTCTATTATCAGTCTCATCAACATTACTAATGAGAGTTCATCTCATCAACATCATTTGCTAAAAGGGTCGAGTCATCATCATAATCTAAAGCAGAAATTTTAAAGCCCTAACCATTTAAGGCCAAAACCTTTTCCTTGCAGTTAAATTCCACATAACATAATCAATAACCAAACTAAAGAGAAAAGGAGATAAAATGCAGGCTGTTGAACTCCAGTAACAATGCTAAACCAATTGATACAAGCACTACCAACGCTCACACATGACTCAGTGTTATTATAGAGATACTTCATTAAGTTAATTAACTTATAAGTAATGCCATACAATCTCCCAATCAACCACATATTATAGCAGTCAACAGAGTCAAAAACATTTTTAAAATCGACAAAGCAAGTCTTTT
Source organism: Ryuthela nishihirai (assembly GCA_038380435.1). NCBI lineage: Eukaryota > Metazoa > Arthropoda > Arachnida > Araneae > Heptathelidae > Ryuthela > Ryuthela nishihirai. The sequence goes on along the minus strand of JAWZYU010000019.1, from coordinate 69,430,310 downwards.
GAAACCATAAATTTAAAATGGTTTGTCAAGAATCCATCTCAGCTAAAGATTTGGTCTATGCAGCCCCCTATCACATCTGAATCCACAATGTTTATCGAAGTTGTCCATCAATCAAATTTCTAACTTTGTTGAGACCAGAAATTAACAAGCCAGGAGGCCATGCTATCATCCCCTCCTTGAGAATGCTGGAGGAGGCAAAAATTATTAAGTGAATATTTCATGCATGTTTCAAGAAATTTTGTAAAAACCTCTAAAGCTTGGGTTGGGTTGTTTTACCTCTGAGCGACACTTTTTTTCACACCATGGGCTAAATGGCCAAGTCACATGGACCCCGAAGGCTCAGAGAAGGTTGGGGGAGGGGACCCACTGGAACAGCTGTTGGGAAACAGATGGTAGCCTCCCGTATAGGCCATCCAGCGTGTTCTTTAACGTGCACAGGGTATGGCTCTCCCGCACACGGGATCACGGCTTAACGTCCCATCCAACGGACGGTGGCCTTTCCAATCCCATAGGTGTCCCCTACTGACCGTGGGCAGGGCGGGGAATTTTGCAGAGATAAATCTCAACGCTGACCCAGCTGGGACTAGAACCTGGGAACTACAGATTACGAGCCTGGCGCGCTACCGACTGAGCCACCCCCGCCCCACCTCTAAAGCAAAGGGAATAATGTTATAGTGCAATGAAAATACAGTCTCTTGCCCCCCCCCCCCCCCCCCCCCCACATACACACTTTACTTTTTCTAGCTTGATTGCATCACTTGACCCCCCCCCCCATATATTTGCTAAATCTGGGCCTGGAGACAACTTTACCCAGAAAAGAGATGACTGATGTTCCTCTAATTATCACAAGAACTGCAACCCCTTTCTTCAAAATAAGGATTATAATACTTCTAGTAAAATCCTTAAATTCTTAGGAACAGCCCCTTTATCATAGAAAATATTCAACACTATTGTCAGCCATTTGACAACAGAATCATTATCAGCTCTAAGTATTTTGGCTGTGATTTCATCTACTCCTTGTAACTTGTGTAATTTTAATTTCAAGATACCCAAAGCAACTTCAGATCATGAAACAGGGTCGTTATTAAAGCCAGCAATAAAGTTATCATCATTACAAACAATGTGAGTAGAACTAACCACACTGTTCAGGTTATCTCTGAAAACTCAGCCCGTCTTGACATAACAGAAACCTCACTTTCAATAACTTTTCCATCCTTATGCCTTAATACCTGTATGCCATTCTGGCATACTGGTATTAAGGCAGTTAAAATTTTGCCTTTTTATTGCCACTGTGATCTCAAATATCTTCCCCTCTTTTCTTTGCTTTACTCTCTCATCTCCATCCATATAAGCACTTTATAAACAAGTTCATACCTGTATGCCAGAATGGCATACAGGTATTAAGAGACATGTTGGCCATGGAGAATCCTAGGATTTTAAACACCCAAATAATTGCTGTAATTAATCTTCAGAAGTGTTCTGAGCTACAGATGTTTATATTATTACAACTATTTGTAAGATAGCAAAAAAACAATCCACACTTTCTTTATCAGATATTTTGAATTAAAATTGCACATGTTTTAGATTTTAGTGCTAACTTTAATGATATTTTAGTCATCAATACAGTTTAAAAATATCTACATCTGCCACAATATAAATGGTCATTTGTTTTGCTTTTGCAGAATAGTATTAATGTCATCATCAAATTAATTATTTTCATCTCAAAATTATTTTTCAAATATGCCATTTACATACAACATAAATACAATATTAAATACCTACTACTAAGTAAAACCAATAAAGTAATTATTGTTACCTTTTTAATATTTATCCAGCTTTTCATATAAGTTGGTAATGGCAGTGTGAAATGCTGACATTGTCCTGGCAGCCTGTCAAAAAAAATGTCACTCTATAAAACAAAATATGAGTAACAGGTTAAACATCTCAAATGCATTATACTATTATTCTCATTTTAGTCAAACATTGATTAGGGATCAATGGTGGTCAGTCCATAAAAGCATTCAAAGTATTGCTTACCTATCCCTAGCAAACCAACGCTTTTTTAAACTCTTATAAACATCTTTAAAATCATAAATCATTATAAAAATTAAAAAAATTAACATAATTAATTTTCACCATTTGAATACATTTAAACAGCCTCGGTTGCATTTTGCATTACTCATGTGGTACCATGCTTCCAGCAAGAGCCCAAAAAGCAAATTTGAACTTGCTTATGAAGTGCTTATATGGATGGAGATGAGAGAGTAAAGCAAAGAAGAGAAAAGAGGGGAAGATATTTGAGATCCAGTGGCAATAAAAAAGCAAAATTTTAACTGCCTTTGGCTGTCATGGAATATTTTAGCTAATGAAAGAATAGAATGCTAAGAGTTTAACTGATCATTTTTGGCTAATGATGCTATACCGATAATATGCATTTTACACAACAATGAAAAAGTATTGAAACCATGAATTTAATATCAAAAAATTAAAATATTATTAGAGAGCGGACCCCCTCTCCTCCATTTTCAAAGTTGCTTGCCTATCTTCTGAACTCAGTGACCATCACTACTAGGGATATTGCTTTTACTTTCCAAAAAGTATTTTAATGGCATATAAGGTGGGAGTGGTGGTTATGGTATTTGAACCTTTCAGTCTAAAAAAATTGGCAATTACATTATAATGAGCATTTATCAAGATATGAACAATTCTGATCTACATCATACATTACAAACCAAACTGAAACTTCTGCCTGAGCAAATTATTTTAAATTTGTTTCAACATGCTTCATACAACAATCACTTCTTCATCTAACAACATACAATATCATACCAGAAGCATTCACATATCTGCTTTTTAGAATGGCTTATCCCAGCTCTCTCAGTTATGTATCAGATGGTGCATATCTGGATTTTCATAACTACTAGTCAGGGATCAGTCCATGGCATGAACAGTAAAACACTGGCATGCACTGGAAATTGTTTGGCATCTTTACTTAATTTTTTTTGGATTAAAATTTACAAAAGTGAAGTAAAAGTCAAGTAAATTTAAAAAAATACAATTAAAGTTCATATACGTCTGAAAAGAGCTTTTTTTACACCTACCTCGAAAATAAACAGTGCTAGACTGTTATTACTGCATAAAAGAAATATATTTTTCCATGATTTAAATATAATAAACACTAGTCAATGCTCAGCTAACTTCATTTAGAAGTGCAACTGGCAACAGTTATTTAGTACTAATTCTAGTAACTGCCAGACCACCAGTGTTGAATTTCATATAATAAAAAATAAATACCCCCTCAAGCAGCTGCTTGCCACAGAGGTCTGACAGGAGCCTGTCAGTTTATATGCCATAGTAGAAGGTCTGAGAGGATGGCAGGACCTCAGCAGAAAAACGAGACAAACAGCCATGCCTTACCTGGGGCTCGAACCCAGGTCCCTTAGATCAGTAGTCAAGTGCGCTAACCACTCGGCCATGGGACGGCTTCGTTGAATTTCATACATGACTAAAATTTTTAAAAGTCAGAATATAGGTGCACTGCACCAAGACAGCAGCTGGGGGAGAAATAAGAAAACAAGCAAGGTCAAAGGCGACTGAATGTGGGGTTTATCACAAATCCTTTCAAAATGAATGAAAGCTGTAAATCCTGATGGCTGAGAGTAAATGGTAGTATATCCTCTTTAACCCAATTTGTTTCAACAGCCCAAATGTTTTAAGACTAACAGAGATATACAAAGAATTTTGAAGAAGTCTTCCACAACTCTAAGGGCAAAAAGGGGAACTGTAGCCAACATACAAACTAAAATCTAGACTTCTCAAGGAGATTCTGTGAACTAAAACATCAGATGCTAAGTTGATCTTCGTATTTCTTATTGTAATTGGGGCACTTACTTCCATACATTTTAATTCTGTCTTATACCTATGCACAAGCAGTTGTATCAGTGTTATTTCAAGCATGATACTTTTTTTTTGGACATACATCACTACATGGGTATATAAAAAAAGATCTTTGTTTGCAATCTAAAATTGAAACAGCAAAACCTCTGTAATGAAACATAGTATAGTATTAATTGTTATATAATGAAACTTACATTGTTTTTAGATCCCAGTCACCACATGTTACAAAAGCAAATCTTACACCAGGGTGAAGAATCTTTTCATCTTTCATCCATGAATCAAATTTCTGAAAATGTTTGGCAAAACAAAAGTTTTATGTTGTACTGTACAAATTCTAAATTTACACTGCAATTTAAAAATTACTATTACTATTAATATACATGCAACACAAATAAGCCCACAAAATAAAATTTCATATATGAACAATGGTGAATAATATTTCCTTTTCTTTATTAATTCAATATTTTAATAAAATCAATAACTGTATATGACAATACCTTCACAATTTTCCCTGTAAAACTGATTGACATTAAATTCAGAGTTTCTCCCCCATAGTGGGGAAGTACTATTGTTCAACTGAGTTACAGATATCCTGCAGATTTGTCCAAAAGAAGTTTAACCCTAAAATGTTTAATGAGGTGAAATATCTTCTTTAATATATGAATAAGTACATCGAAAAAATATCTTCAGTTTAATCAATTGTATACTTGGAATATACATGCCATCTTCATGACATACTTGCCATTGTTTCTTGAGGCTGAGAGCAGCTAGGACAATACCTTCACAATTTTTCCTTTAAAATTGATTGACATTAAATTCAGAGTGATATCTTCCTTAATATATGAATAAATATGTCGAAAAAATTCTCTTCAATTTAATCGATTGTATCCTCAGAATATACTTGCCATCTTCATGACATACTTGTCATTGTTTCTTGAGGTTGAGAGCAGCAGGGACAATACCTTCATGAGACACAGAGAATTGCGTACTGTTGGTAGAAAGTTCATTAGCATCAATTAGAAGAGATCTTGATTGGTGGCCGGTAAGAGCACCCGACATGTTATCAGGAGGTCGTGGGTTCATATCCCACCAGGCACAATTTTTCTTTTAAAATTGATCGACTTAACATCAATCAGAGTGATATTTTTCTTAACAGTAAATGATTTTTTCTTTTCTAATGGTCCAGAATTTTTCAGTTCATTAAAATGTGTTACTTAAGCCTCCAAGTATGAAAATCTCACCACCTTCTCATTTTTTAAATCAATAACTTACTGCCATTCTCATATCTTGTACATATTATATATCATATAAATATATATATAAAGGAAAAATATCAATGGTCTTTTCTGAGTTACTGCTATTACACATTTTGCAACAAATACTCCAGGTTTTCTCCATATTATTAACCCTTCCCAGTCCAGCCATTTTCTTCACTCTGATCAGGCAAAAAATAACTTTAGATCTTTTTTGCCAAATAACTAATGAAAGGAATTATGGCATGCTATATGGCAAATTAATCAGCATTTAATTCTGGATTTTCCAAAAATAAAATATTTAACAAAAAAAGATGAATAGTTTTATTTTAATGGGACTTTTTTTTAGAGCCATGTAGTAAAAAAATGCACCTGGCAACAAAAATAAAAATTTATTTAAAAAACACTAATATACAGAAATGATTATAATGAACATGAACAAAAAGTCTATTCATTCCTGAATAACAAAAAAAAAATTGCTTGTTTAAGGTAAACATTTCTTCCATTTTGTAATTTTTTTTCTTTGTACCATACTTTGAGAAAAGTCCACACTTGTTGCAGAGTCCAATAAACAAGCCAACTTTAGAATATTTTAATAAATAACTAATCAGCAGAAATAGCTCATGTTATATACCAAATTAAAGAGAATTTAATTCTTAATTTTATTAAAGTAAAAAAGTATGAACATTGTAATACCATAATTACTTCCAAAATCTTCCATTTTTAAAAATAGTTTTTTTTGTCAATTTTTAAAAGATTTTCGAAAATTTAAGGAAAAATATGTTGATAATAGTTCAAATCAAACTTGTGAGCTTAAATTGGGTGATTGCTTCAATACAAAGTAATGTTAATAACAATGTTAAAAACAAACAAATCAATAATATTGTGTAGTGCTTCTAAAATATGGCAATCAGATGGCTTTATTGAATTATTTTATTGTAATTTAAATGAAATATGCATCAAATGAAAAATTAAAATATTATTTTTCAAGCTTGAATTATTTTTTTATAGATACATGTAAGAAAATTTTCAACAGCAATTTAAAAAAAAATCAAAGTTTCATGTACAAAAATCGTCTATAGATGTCTTTGACCTGGGAAGGGTTAAATGAAAAATGTTCCTTGTACCAGTGTATTGTTGGAAGAAACTACTTTTTTTCCTGAGTTCTTAAGCAGATGATTTCAATTAGCTGTGAGACTAATCTTTGGAAATGAAGGATAAATTTTGTTTGCATTTACACTATATTGCAAAAAGTATCTGGACACTTTCATGTTAGGTGTGAAACATTTAAGTGAAACTTTTGCTAGTTTTCAAAATTTACTTCAAAAAGTTAATTCACAATTGTTATAACAAGTTGTTCGCAACATAAATGTGATATTTGAATTTTGAGTAAGAATTTTTGAAGTTTTCGTCAATTGGGGGGAAAATGTTTTGGAAGTATGGTGTATGATAACATCTGTTGTTAAATATTATAGCTTCCATAACTCTTTCAATATTAGATTAATATTTTAGAAAATATCAGTTTATGTCTAGTGATTTTTTTTCCATAAAAAGCTTATTTTCAAAGTTAGGTAGACTTGAATGTTTCACTTAACATGAAAGTGTCCGGACACTTTTTTGCAATATAGTGTATATTTTGTATACATTTTGTTTGCATTTTTTTTTTATATTTCCAGTACTCCAATCAAAAAGTTTCTAGAAAAAAGGCATATTTTGAAATATATAATTCATATTAAAAGGATGTACTTTTAAATTCTTAATATGCCTACTTAAGAATTGCTTCAAAACCATTTCTACACTTTCAATAAAATAGTACCTTCTTGAATAGGTATATTATTTTCCTACATATTGGTTCTCAAAACCCCAACTATTATTTTTTGGACACCCTGTATTGGAAACCTACAGTGAATCCAAATCTGACATCATCAATGCAATTTGTGATCTACAGTAAATTAACCCTACTGTTCCAGGACATATTACTACCCAGTGCTAGTGTCTGCTTTTTATTAGTTGCAGAGAAAACAATTTATTACACTAGGGGTTCTCAATGTGGGGTACGTGGTTCAAATTTTTGGGGATATGCCATGAGAGCTCAAAAGTTGCTAGATATATGTTATATATATATATGTTTTATTTTATTCCCATTGTTATACTATAACTATAGTTTTATCTATCTATACAAGGGGTATGCCAGTTACATACACATTTCCAGGGGGTACGTTAAGCATAAAAGGTTGAGAACCACTGTTAGAAAGTGTTAGAATAGCAGACTTCTCAAATAAGGCTCAATGTCATTTTCAAAGCCTTTGCTAATTCTGTTTGAGATTGTGACTGCATTACACCATCAAAGGACTTCTATTAGGTATCACAAATTAAGACTACAATAAAGATAACAAATATTATAATTGCTAATGCATCTATTGGTATGTATGGAAATTAGCCTGCATCATAGAATTTTAATCATTAGTTCACAGATTTTAATAGTTTGTGTTAATTCTAATGATGTTACTGTCAATTAAGCTTCATTGTTTAAGCCTACTAGCTAAGCACCATAATGCAGTGTGAAGGAAGCAATGGGTGAAGTTCAAGTAAATCACTTCTGCATATATCATTAGAACAGCAAGTATGGTGCATCATGGGATATCTTTAAAAATTTGAAGTTGCAATCCACACAAATCTGTAGCTGGGCCAGGATTTAATGAAATCCTGTAATTGTATGAATTATTAGATGTCCTATCATACATGAAAGGGCTAAAAAACACACGAATCGCTTCAATGGACTCTTATTTATTGGAAATTTAGTCTGCAACAAATGTGTTGCACATGGGTATCACACACTTTATAAATAAAAAAATTTACTCCTCAAGCAACCAATAAAATCAAGCAGACACAAATTTACAAATGATCTTGCAGATCTTTTAAATTTCTTGTTGTTGATAATTATTTTTGAACTTGCAAACACTGAATTAGCTGTAATCTGTTTGTAAACAGACATTATAACAACTGATAATCCAATATTCAAGAAACCAAAATTAAAATTTGTAACAAATAGACTATATTTTTAATATGAATATTTTGACAAAACTTAATAATGAATGATAGAAAAATTATACCTGGAGAACATCTTCCAAGTAAGGCTGTTCATCTACCATATCTTGAATTATTCCTGTCAACTAAATTATACATATATATTAATATTAATTTAAATGCTGCAATATTAATGAAAGCAATTTAAAATTAAGATTAGGAAGTTAAAAGTAAAATTTAAAAAAATGTTATAGCTGTTCAAATGTATTCTTACAGCTACACATATGTAAAATAAGCATCATTCAATTTCTTAAAAATCAAACATTAGCAACAGGGAATTTAAATTTCTAACAAAATGTAAAACTTATATACAAAAAGGCATGCTATTAAACCTTTTCTTTAATTTTCACATTATAGGCTATTAAAAACTTTAACAAATTATAATTATCTGAACACAAAATCAATGCCATTTGAAACAAAAAAATATTAGAAATTAATCTTAAAAACTGAAAATTCTTGAGTAATATTATTTAAAATAAGTAATTAAATTTAATATATTATTATATATAACAATTCATTAACCCTTAAAGTGTCCAAAAGCCAGCTAATTATTAAAATTTAAATTAAATACCCCCTCAAGCAGCTGCTTGCCACAGAGGTCTGACAGGAGCGTGTCAGTTTATATGACATTTTTTAAAATATAGGCCTAAAAAACTTACATTATTCCACATAAAATATTACTTTAACCTTTCCTGCCCTTAAAATGTTTTAGTAATTGACTGCTGAGTGCAGTTGAAAGTGCCTGGCAAGCATGTAACTAGCACATTGCAGTGGCTCATTTATACTTGTGTAAATATATTTAACCAGCAAAAAAAACCCATTATCCATTCTTATGAGTTAATAATGATGATGTGAAATCATTTATTGATTTACCACTATATTCTTTACACTTCTTAATTTCTCACTCCCATGAAATTAAATTCTTGGACTCCCCCCCTTCCCCCAAATAGGCACTGATTTTCACCCTTTTTAAAGTCTTTTGCATATTTAAATTTTTTGTTTCGAAACGACACATTTTTGCTTTAGCTCTTGCATGGTACTCTTTGAGAGCATTACACATTGAGGGGGTCAAAGATTTCTGATAAACAGAACAACACAATCATAAATTCAACTACTTTATGGCTGTAATGGAACTAGCATGCACAGTGTAAATGTAACCATGCACGCAGCAATATCCAGAGGAACTACTGTGTGCATGAAATTTGCCTTATCAAGTAAAAATGCTCAATTTGAAATTTATGTTGGTTGCATGACAATTCCGGATGCTTGAGTACTGGATAACAGGGCATTTACACGATATAGATATTAAGTAAGGAAGTTACTCATGTTAAAGCACTATTAATGCAAGGATATATCAATAGTAAAGTCACACATTACCTGTTGACATAAAATTCAAGAAAAAATTTTGTGGAAAATGAGTTTTGCCAATGAGTGGGATTCAAACCCATGCCTCCAAGTTACATGCGATGTGCTCTAAACCACTAAACTATGGCCAGCTGTGTCATTTATTCACTTAGCAATGAGTTGGGTTGTTTTACCACTGAGAGGCACTTTTTTTGCACACAATGGGCTAAATGGCCAGGTAACAAGGAACCCTAAGGATCAGAGAAGGCTGGGGAGTTGGGTTGGGTTGTTTTACCTCTGAGCGGCACTTTTTTGCACACAATGGGCTAAATGGCCAGGTAACAAGGAACCCTAAGGATCAGAGAAGGCTGGGGAGTTGGGTTGGGTTGTTTTACCTCTGAGCGGCACTTTTTGCACACAATGGGCTAAATGGCCAGGTCACATGGACCCTGAAGGCTCAGAGAAGGTTGGGGGAGGGGACCCACTGGAACAGCTGTTGGGAGACAGATGGTAGCCTCCTGTCAAGGCCATGCAGCGTGTTCTTTAACGTGCACAGGGAATGTCTCTCCCGCACATGGGGCCACGGCTTAACATCCCATCCGATGGACAGCGGCCTTTCCAAGCCCATCGGTGTCCCCTACTGACCGTGGGCAGGGCGGGGAATTTTGCGGAGATAAATCTCAACGCTGACCCAGCTGGGACTCGAACCTGGGAACTACAGATTACGAGCCTGACACGCTACCGACTGAGCCACCCCCGCCCCAGGCTGGGGAGAAGAGACTCACTGGCCACCTGTTGAGAGAGAGATGATAGGCTGTTGTCAAGGCCATCCAGCATGTTCTTTAACATGCAGAGATTATGACTCTCCCACACACAGGTCACTACTTAACATCCCATCCAACAGATTACAGCCTTTCCAAACCTATTGGTGTGCCTTACTGACCGAGGGCAGAGTGGGGAGTTTTGTGGAGATAAATCTCAATGCTGGCCTAGGCAGGATTCGAACCTCAGAACTGCAGATTACAAGTCTGGCAAACTAGTCAGTTCGTAATGGCTAGTTGGATCATTAATGACAGAGCCGGCCATAGCTTAGTGGTTAGAGCACATGGCATGTAACTTGGAGGCATGGGTTTGAATCCCACTCATCGGCAAAACTCATTTTCCACAAAATGTTTTTTTGAATTTTATGTCAGCAGATAATCTGTGACTTTATTATTGATTGATTCTTGCATTAATAATGCTTTAGCATGAGTAACTTCCTTACTTAATATCTATATTGAGTAAATGCTCTGTTATCCAGTATTCAAGCATCTGGAATTGTCATTAACCGGCATAAATTTCAAATTGAGCATTTTAAATGACTGAGCCACCCCAACATCCTCTTAGCTGTGAATTTTAGATCTCACTGACCTTGTCATTCAAGGTACAATCTATGATCATGAAAGGCAACTTATCCAATATTGCTCAATATATATATGTTAAATAATAAAGTCACTCATATTAAAGCATTATTAATGCAAAAATAAATCAAAAATAAATTCACAGATTACCATTTTATGACCAGGTATCCCCCATTTCAATCATTGTGTATACATGACATATGAAACAATGCACTACATAAAAATTAACCTACCTCTATACAAAATGTGCTGAGTTCTTTATGAACTTTTGGCTGCACATAATAATGGAAAACAGATTCTGTTTCAAAAGTTTTCCCATTTACTTTAAGAACTGGGAATTCAATAATTTCCTAAAAAAAATAAAACACAATAAAGAACAAAGCAAAAAACAGTTTATGTATTACAGACAGAAAGTATTAAGAGATAGTAAGACACAGCACTTTTTACATATGTAGTTGATATACTTCCGAAAATTTTTTCATAAAATAGAAAAGTAGATTTATGCATAGAATAACAAAGTTTTATAATAATTTTACCACTCTTTCAACAAGTGAAAAAAAAAGTATATATATATATATTCAATTTTTTTTAGATAATTGCTAAATTTTAAGAAAAATAATGCTAAAGAAAATTTGAATGGCACTTTTATGTAGCAGCACTTTGGCTGGTAAGAAAATAATCGAGTCCCTGAACCACAATTGGTAAACTAGGCTTCAAAATATTTTACATGAAAAAAAAATCTATGCATTTTTTTCATTGATATTAGCATAGAAGTGGGTTTCAAATATTCATATGATAATGATGTCTACAAGATAAATACAAACATATCTGGGGAAATCATATATCCTTTGGAACATAAATATGATTTATTTAACGATCCCATAAATTTTACAGAATACATTATTTCTTGAACACACAAATTGATAGCACAAATTAACCACAACAATTTACTTCACACTTTCACAATAGCTAGTCAGTTATCATTATTTCAAATATATTTACATCCATCATTAGATTGAAAGTGATGTTAAGAAGACTACACAAGAAATAATTTAATTCAAATTGCACAAGAACAATATGATACACACAGATTTGAAGCATCGCATAGCAAATGTGACATATCATATTGCAGATGCATGTTTCAGATGTATTTCTGTAAATAGTCAAATCTGTGAATGGCAAAGGCCTATGCTATTACACATAAATACTTTTTAAATATAAAAATTGTATTATATTTGAATATTAATTTATAAGAAAATCATTAATGTACTGTTTGTTGAGAAGAAATAATTTTTTAAATGTTTTGAGTCCTACCAAATTGTCTGAGAATTTCCATGTTATGTCATTGAGAAACTATCTTTAAACACTAACTTCTGAAGCATACTTTTACAGAGAACTGTCATTAAAGATAACTTAAAAATCTAAATCAAGTCTTTATAAATCCTGAAGTTCAAGAATATTCAGTATTTAAAGTTATCATCATCATCATCATCCTCAAGCAGCCATGGGCTACGGAGGTCCAACCAGACCGCGCAGTTTAATTCTCCAAGCATATCTGTCCTGAGCTACATCTGCTGCATCCGGCCACTGTACACCAATTCTAACAAGGTCCTGTTTGACATTGTCTGCCCACCGCATCCTAGGTCTCCCCCTCCTTCTGAGGCCTCTAGGCACACTGTTCATAACCCTATTCGCCAATCTATAATTATCCATACGGGCAACATGGCCAAACCAGCGGAGTCTCTCTCTGCACAATATGCTGCTTAAAGGAGGTTGCAGACTCCTTTGCCTAACCTCATCATTAGTTACAAAGTTAAACCACCTAATGCCCAAGATACTGCGTAAGCATCTAGAATCAAAAGCATCTAGTTTCCTGTTATCTTGCTTACACAGCGTCCAAGTTTCACTACCGTAACTAACCCTAGAAAGAACCAAACTATTATACAGTCTAATTTTAGTCTTTAGGTGTATACGCCTATTTCTCCACAATCTCCATAGATTCTTAAAAGTCCCGGCAGCAATACCTATTCGTCTGTTAATCTCATGCCGCACATCACCAGTATCAGTTACGCAGCTCCCAAGGTAATTAAACTGTGACACCTGCTCAAGACTGCAACCATTCAGATTAACTGAATCACAGCCTGCCTGACCAATTTTCATCACTTTAGTTTTCTCTCTGTTTATAACCAAACCTACTGTACTACCAGTCTCATCAACAGTTCGAATGAAAGAGTTCATCTCATCAACATCATTTGCCAAAAGGGCTAAATCATCAGCATAATCTAAATCAGAAATTTTCGTATCTCCAGCCCATTTAAGGCCAAAAGCTTTCCCTTGAAGTGAATTTCGCATAACATAATCAACAACCAAACTAAAGAGAAAAGGAGATAAAATGCACCCTTGTCGAACACCAGAAGTAATGCTAAACCAATTGCTACAAGACTTACCAACTCTCACACATGACTCAGTGTTATTATAGAGAGCTTTCATTATGTTAACTAACTTGTCTGGTATACCATATGATTTCACAATCAACCACAAATTATGACGATCAACAGAGTCGAAAGCCTTTTTGAAATCAACAAAGCTAGCAACCAAAGGTTTCTGAAACTCTAAACATTTCTCAAGAATCTGCCTAAGTGAAAATATCTGATCTACACATCTCCTACCACTTCTGAATCCACATTGCTCATTACGCAATTGCCTGTCAACCAGATTCTTAATTCTATTAAGCACAATCATGGAAAGAACTTTACCTGGAACGGAGAGTAGGCTGATACCCCTATAGTTATCACAAGAACTGCGATCACCTTTTTTGAAAATAGGGATAATAATAGCTCTGGTAAAATCTTTAGGAACCATGCCTTTATCATAAAAGTTATTCAAAATTTCAGTCATCCAAATGGTAACTGAAACATTCCCAGCTCTAAGTATTTCCGTAGTAATTTCATCCACCCCTGAGGATTTATGAAGTTTAAGTTTAGAAATAGCCAAACTAACTTCAGATTGTGTTATAGGGCCAACATTAAAGCCAACAATGCATCTATCATCATTGCAAACAATGGGAGTAGAACTAACCACATTGTTTGGAAGCTGTAATATTTATCAGCTGCAATGCCAGTCAAGAACTTTTAAACAAAATTGACAAATATTGATTTACAGAAACTTCAGAATATACAGACATTTCAATGATTTAAAGAAATACTTATCTTTAATTACTTTCTGAGAAAAATTCTTCACTTGCATTGCTATTGTTACACATACAATTCTATAACTCTAAATACTGAACAAATATTGTTGAAAATCAAGATTTAGATTTTATTGAGATCTTTATCTTCAGTCCCATTTTTCTAAAAATTTGTTATTTTAGAAGTTATGGCACTTATAAGGCTTCTTTTGGTATAATGTGGAAATTCTCTATTTGGTAGGACTTTGCAAGTTATGTGTCTGCAACACATTATCCCAGATTACACTTCCATAAGGGCAAAATACTTCAAATATTTTTAATTAGGTATTAGTTGTCTGAGATACATCCTGTTCATAAACTGAGGTATATGCTCTGAAATGATTTACACCCATGGTACATTTAAGACAACTAGGGCTAGCAGAGTGTTCTGTGAACCCTGGGCAAGCAACTAATGGAGCCTCAAACAGTTGTATATGTCTAAACACTACATCTACTTATGTGAATGGGTACAGCATACACACACGCAAAATTATCAAAAATTATTCAATGATGTAGAAGCCTTAAAGTTTCAAATGACAAAAATTTCACTATCATCGTGGGAGGGGGGGGGGGGTTAACCACCACAGGGCTCTGGGTGACCATCCCAGTTGCCAGGTTTTTGCACCAGCCCTTAAGAGAAACAGTAATTATTATTATATCTATAATAAAGAAGGAAACCATTAAATGTAACCCTAGGCAGCAACTAAGGCGAGTATATAAAAAAAAAAATAAAAATAAGTACCCCCTCAAGCAGCTGCTTGCCACAGAGGTCTGACAGGAGCCTGTCAGTTTATATGCCAAAGTAGAAGGTAAGGCAAAAAAATTTTTCAAAATATTTAATAATACAAAATTGTTAAATTTTAGAAAAATTTCAAAGATACATACATTTTTGACCTTCTCATCCCTAGTTATATTACCTATTACACCTTACAAATATGATTATTAATATTTCATGTCTCTTCAAATATATTACTTTTCACCCTTGATCTATCTCTTAATTATCATTGCACTGCTTTTGTGTAATCCGACACAGTATATTTAAGTTGTTGGATCAATTAGCATTATATTCGACCTTTACATTAAAGCCACTTACTTGAGGTACAGGATTAACAGGCTTGTCACAGGTTGCTTCAAAATCGAGAACAAGTAAATAGTCATAAATTTGCTTTTTATGTTGTGCTTCTTGGCTGCACATTTTCAAAAAATTAAAGGATGAATAAGAATTGCTTTGTTTCAATACTTTATTTCTACTGAATGATTGTATTAGGGTACTATAATGTTTAGTAAGCACGACGACACGGTTACAACATACAGTAAAGAATTTTCTACTGTTGCCTTGTAAAATACTACTATAACAGTACATTCTTTGCTTATATCTAATTATTGCGTCACGTTTGCACTAAAAAAGTAAAAAAAAAGTTCACTTCACAATCCTAATTATATTTTGAATTCAAAATAGATAATAATTGCAACGGTAAATTAAGCTTTTTTCCTCCCTTCAAAAGTAGAAGTATGAAAAAAAAAGGGACTTCTAAAACATAATTCTATAACAAAATCTGTGTTCATTTATCATAAAACGTGCTTAGCTTAGCCACTATCAGACATACGGTTATGGTTTCTACCTATTGGCATTCAGTTTCAGAGTTTATTGTAATATTTTCAAAACGTTTCCCTTCATTTCATTTGCAATCGAGGAAGGGAATCGTATTGCGAAGATTGCGAAACTAAAAATACGAAAAACTTCATTTAAGCTTCAATTTAGTGTTCAAGGTGAGACAAAAAAATGAAGTGGGATCATCGGAGCTGACAGTACGCAAAATAACTGGGTACTCGTCGCATTTGATAAAGGCCCCTTTTACAAAGTGGGCCAGGAAAGGAAGAAGAATTGTTGAACGTCGCAATTCAAGTAGGTCGGAACTAATCAGAACTCTATTTCAATCTCTATTCCAGGGCTGCCAGATTAGTGTGGCCTACTGATCTGAACAACTATGGCTAATTTTCTTTTTTTTCTACCCTGCTGAGGAGTGGTCAACCACACAGGGTCCTGGTGCTGACCATATAAACCCACTGGACAGATAGATGGCTCTGAGCTTGATTATGGATCCTGATTTTGCTGTACTGGTGGGCTTCTGTGGAGGGAAAATCTTCCGCTGTGTTTTCTGTTTCTTTGTGAGTTGACAGCCCCAAGTGAATAGATTCACAGGATATATTTATCAGCTGGTGGATAATCCTGAGCACAGGTCATCGTAGGCACCTGAACTCTTTGCTTCTATTGGCATCGTCAAATTCTACATTGGAGGAAGTCTTCCAGTGTAGATGGCTTCAGCCTTTAGTGGTGGGGGAACGGGTCTTTGCCCCATGTCTGCGATTAGGGGGCTGTTTGATATTGTCGGCATTCCTTCTCTCAATAAAACTTAGTTTCTTTAAACATCCTACTAACCATTTTCTCTCCATAGGTAGTTGGAATGTGATGACTCTGCACAGAGCTTTTTCTCTTGATGTCCTCACACAAGAATTCCACCATTATAATTTAGATATTCTCGGCTTGCAAGAGACCAGATGGACAGATAAAGGTCAGATTCTTAAAAATAATCTTAAATTTCTCTTTTCAGGGAGGGACGACAATAAGCATCACCAAAGCGTGGGTCTGCTTCTCAGCAGACAAGCTAGTGATGCTCTTCTAGAATATGAGTGCATTAATGAAAGGTTTCTTACAGCAAAATTTCAGACAAGCATTAAAGACCTGAATGTTATCTGCTGTTATGCCTCTGCTGAGGATGCCGATGAGATTGAGAAGGATAGGTTTTACGGACAACTTCAGGATATTTTGAATTCTGTCAAGAAAGGAGATATTACCCTTGTTCTAGGTGACTTCAATGCCAAAGTTGGTACTGACTGACTTTTGGGGAGGGGTGATAGGCCCTTTTGGTATTGGTAGCTGCAATGGGCAACGTCTCCTACAGGTAAGTAAACTCAATGGATTCAGAATAACTAACACTTATTACAAACACCGCGACATACATACATGGGTTTACCACATGGGTTTCACCTGATGGGCTGCATAGGAATATGATTGATTATATATTAATTAGCAGCAAATGGGCTAGTTCTGTTAGAAATACCAGGGCATATAGGGGAGCTGAAATTGGATCTGACCATTACCTAGTTAAAAGTGTCTTGCAACTTAAACTTAAAAAGTGTTGTGCTAGGGTTAAAAAATTTGCCTTTAATACTGAAGCTCTGAAAGACACAGTTATAGCCAAAGCTTACCATGATAGGTTACTTAGTCATTATGGCAGTCATGGTATGCTTACTACTGAAGTTGAGGAAGAATGGGATCATTTTAAACAGGCTTTTTTGGACACTAACAGTACTCTTTTAGGAAAAAAGGAACAGAAGAGACAGAATTATCTCAGTGATAAGGCACTTGAGCTTATTTCGGAAAGAAAGAACTGCAGGAATGTCCTTAATCAATACCCTATTAGTACTAATAGAAAGCATTACAGAGAACTTAATAAACGTGTAAAAGATCAGTTAGTTGCTGATAAGAATCTTTGACTTGATGGTTTGGCTGACAAAGCCGAGGAAGCAGTTAGACAGCACAACAGCAGAGAGCTGTACCAGATAGTTAATGTTTTGTGTGGTAGAAAACGGACAGGTATACAGGGATTGAAGGATAAACAAGGTAAAGTTATAGAAGGTGAGGATTCTGTCATGGCTAGGTGGGCTGACCATTTCAGTGATATTCTAAACAATGCGGTTGATTCTATTCCCATTGTTTGCAATGACGATAGATGCATTGGTGGCTTTAATGTTGGCCCCATAACACAATCTGAAATTAGTTTGGTTGTTTCTAAACTTAAACTTCATAAATCCCCAGGGGTAGATGAAATTACTATAGAAATGCTTAGAGCTGAGAATACTTCGGTTACCACTTGGATGACTGAAATTTTGAATATCTTTTATGATAAAGTCATGGTTCCTAAAGATTTTACCAGAGTTATTATCATCCCTATTTTCAAACAAGTGATCTCAGTTCTTGTGATAACTATAGGGGTATCAGCCTACTCTCTGTTCCAGGTAAAGTTCTTTCCATGATTGTGCTTAATAGAATTAAGAATCTGGTTGACAGTCAATTGCGTGATGAGCAATGTGGATTCAGAAGTGGTAGGGGATGTGTGGATCGGATATTTTCACTTAGGCAGATTCTTGAGAAATGTTTAGAGTTTCAGAAACCTTTGGTTGCTAGCTTCGTTGACTTCAAAACGGCTTTCGACTCTGTTGATCGTCATAATTTGTGGTTGATTGTGAAATAATATGGTACACCTGACAAGTTAGTTAGCATAATGAAAGCTCTCTATAATAACACTGAGTCGTGTGTGAGAGTTGGTAAGGCTTGTAGCAATTGGTTTAGCATTAGTTCTGGTGTCCGACAAGGGTGCATTTTGTCTCCTTTTCTCTATAGCTTGGTTATTGATTATGTTATGCGAAATTCACTTCAAGGGAAAGATTTTGGCCTTAAATGGACTGGAGATACGAAAATTTCTGATTTAGATTATGCTGATGATTTAGCCCTTTTGGCAAATGATGATCTCTTTCATTCGAGCTGTTGATGAAACTGGTAGTAGAGTAGGTTTGGTTATAAACAGAGAGAAAACTAAAGTGATGAAAATTGATCAGGCAGGCTGTGATTCAGTTAATCTGAATGGTTGCAGTCTTGAGCAGGTGTCACAGTTTAATTATCTTGGGAGCTATGTAACAGATAATGGTGATGTGCGGCATGAGATTAACAGACGAATAGGGATTGCTGCCGGGAATTTTAAGAATCTATGGAGAGTGTGGAGAAATAGGCGTATACACCTAAAGACTAAAATTAGGCTGTATAATAGTTTGGTTCTTTCTAGGGTTAGTTATGGTAGTGAAACTTGGACACTTTGTAAACAAGATAACAGGAAACTAGATGCTTTTGATTCCAGATGCTTATGCAGTATCTTGGGCATTAGGTGGTTCAACTTTGTAACTAATGATGAGGTTAGGCAAAGAGTTTGCAACCTCCTTTAAGCAGCATATTGTGCAGAGAGTGACTCTGTTGGTTTGGCCATGTTGCCGGTATGAATAATTATAGATCGGCGAATAGGGTTATGAACAGTGTGCCTAAAGGCCTCAGAAAGAGGGGGAGACCTAGAATGCGGCGGGCAGACAATATCAAACAGGACTATGTTAAAATTGGTGTGCAGTGGCCAGATGCAGTAGATGTAGCTCAGGATAGACTTGCTTGGAGAACTAAATTGCGTGGTCTGGTTGGACCTCCGTAGCCCATGGCTGCTTGATGATGATGATGATGATGATGACGACGACGACGACGAGGATGATGAGGATGATGAGGATGATGAGGATGAGGATGATATGTGCTTTTGTATTGATGCAATACTATATTATACAATCTACTTGTGAAAAAAAAACTCTAAAAAATTAAATAATTAAATAAAAATTTATTGATGTGATTATTTGTCTCCAAGCTTTGCGCCCCCCCCCCCCCCCCTGGAAAATTTTCTGCGGACGCCCATGTTTCCACCCCTAATTCTCTGAGGAATAAAAAACGACTGAAAAGAATAAAGATAAAACAATCGCAAGTCTCTTGCAGGGGGTCATGGACCCCTGGACCCTTCCTTATGACCGCCACTGTTAGTGGGACCTCCGCAGCTCATGGCTGTATGAGGATTTTATTTGTATGTATGTATGTATGTATGTATGTATGTATGTATGTATGTATGTAATAATAACAAAATGCAAAAAACACGTCTATCAATCGTTGTAAAAAGGGTTTTAAGGGATTTGGGGTATTCCGTTTGCTCCTTCCACTCAAATCGTTAGCTGTATATATGTCAAATCGTTAGCATATACATTGATTGGGTCACGCTTTACACTGTTTCTCGGAGAAGCCTCCATACAGGGCCAGATTTACTCATAAGCTAACTAAGCTACAGCTTAGAACCTCACCATTATGAGTAGCCAGAGAAAATGAAGTTTAAAGTTTACTGTGCCACGGTTTTTTTTTTAATATTTAAATAATCTATTGTGCAAACATAGTTCATCTCATCTGTACACAGTCATCATTGTATACCATTGTTAGTATAATGTTTTTATCACATCTATTTAATATTTGCTTTTTTATGTTCCTTTCAATGAGAATAATAAGCCTATATTTCAACCTGAAAAGTATCTAGGAATAAGTAAGCGGGGGGGGGGGGGGGGTTCAAGTGACCCAACTGAGTCGAAAAAAAGTATACAAAGAGATAAGATACTAAATTTTTCGTGCAATATAATATTTTGCTCTTAGTTTAAAAATCTTTAAAAGATTTATTGAAAATAGTGAAATGTGCACAAGTTTAATAATGTTTGTCTTTATTACCCTTACTAGCATTCTCAAAGAGGTGGTGATGAAGGGAGGGATAATCCCCCCCCTCCCCTAGATCCGGCCCTGATATCAACTTTAGAATTTTTGAGGCCCTGCCGCAAGATGCTGGTTGGTTCAGGCAGATGGCTGAAGGGCCTGCACCTCGCCATGACTTCTGCATCGTCTGTTGACCTGGCATGCCAGAATACAAGCATCGTTCACTTGCAAGAAAATGAATGCTACAAAATAGACCTTCAAAAACACATAAACAATTTCTGAAATAACCACACAGTTTTATGTAGGATGCATAAATTGTTACAACCAAGAAAAGTCTATTTTTTAAGATGTTTACTTATTCACCTCTATCAATCGAAATTAGCTTTGGAGTGCATGATTAGGGTTAGTTTTAATCTTCCCGCGACATGAAGCAGTGGTGTATTATAACTTTACAAAACTTTGGTTCCATATATATAAATTACTGCAATATAATATTCATCATCATCCTCAAGCACAGTGGCTGTCATAAGGAGGAGGCCATAGGGATCATTGCCCCCTGCAAGAGACTTGCAAGTGTTGTTTTTCAGTAGCCTGCATTTCTGAAGAGATTGGCTGTTCAGGGTTTCTTCACCATTTTCGTTTCTACGAAGCAAAACGACACCATCAGTACCCAAGATGCCAAATGATAGGCTGCTAAAAAGGATCTCGATTACTAAATAATCCATTAGTAGTAAAGTTAAGAGTGTCCTTTCTGGACTACAAAGTCCTTCATACGTCCCTAAATGGCTCTCTATAGACTTCAGACCTATGACGGCCCTTGTTCAAGCAACATGACCTACAGAGGTCCAACCAGATCTCCAAACACATCTCTCTTGAGCTACATCTGTTGCATCTGGCCACTGTAGACCAATTCTAACAAAGTTCTGTTTGACATCATCTGCCCACCACATCCTAGGTCTCCTACTCTTTCTGAGGCCTTTAGGCACACTGTTCATAACTCTATTCACTAATCTATAGTTATGCATAGGGCAACATAGCAGGTGTAATCAGAAGTGTTAAGTTTGGAGGAGGCCATTTAGGGACATATGGAAGATTTTGTAGTCCAGAAATGATACCCTTAACTCTACTAATAGATAGTTTAGCAATCGATAATCTTTTTTACAGCTTGTCATTTGGATTCTTAGTGAGGATGTTAGGGGGTTTTCCTTTCCAGAAAAGAAAATGGCAACCAAATTTTATATCCCTAATTCCTTCAGGAATGAAAAGTGGCTGAAAAAAGAAACACTCGCAGAATTCTTGGAGGATACCATGGCCTCCCTGGCCTCCTCCTTATGACCGTCATTACAACATAACAAAACCAAAGGAGAGTCTCTGCATAATATGCTACTCAAAGGAGGTTGCTGACTCATTTGCCTATCCTCATCACTGTTTAAAAAGTTGAACCACCTAATGCCAAAGATACTATGTAAGCAACTAGATTTAAAGGCATCAATTTCTTGTTATCTTGTTTACAAAAAACCCAAGTTTCGCTACCATAACTAATCCTAGAAAAAACCTAACTATTGTACAGCCTAATTTAGTCTTTAGGTGTATCTCCGGTACCTATGGTAGATTATCCACCATTACTAAACACGGCCTCATGTGCACATTTACTTCTTGATTTATAACATTTATTTTAGAGTTCCACTCTATGTTGGTGATAATGGACATAGACTGGATGTTAATCGTCAGACCCTACCTTGTCTAGTGGTTAGTGTACCTGACAACTAAGACCAGCAGGGCGCGTCCTTGTCTAAGTATTTGTATGTTGTATGCCTCTTTCTTCACACTCTCCATAGATTCTTTAAAAGTCCCAGCAGCATTTCCTATTCTTCTGTTTATGTCATGCTGCATATCACCAGTATCTGTTGCATAGCACCCAAGATAATTAAACTTTGACAGCTGCTCAAGTGTGGAATTATTCATATTAACTGAATCACAGCACGCCTGACCAATTTCTATCACTTTAGTTTACACTCTGTTTATCACCAAACCTACTGGACTACCAGTTTCATCAAGAGCTCGAATGAAAGAGTTCATCTCATCAATATCATTAGGCAACAGGCAAAAATCATCTGCATAATCTAAATCAGAAATTTTGAAATCTCTAGTTCATATAAGGCCAAAATCTTTCCCTTGCAAAGAATTTCGCATAACATAATCGAAAACTAAACTAAAGAGAAAAGGAGACAAAATGCACCTTTGCGGACCCATATGGTGAAAACCACTTGTATTTATCCCCTTCTTGTTTTTTGTGGAGTAATTAGGTGTACAGTGGCATTTATCTAAATCCAGGAATAGATATCGATCCTACCAACTCTAGATAAATAGTGTTTGATCATGCGCAAAAGAACGCTTTCTACTGTTATTACTTAACTGTTATTATTTCTACTGTTATTATTAATATACACCAAAGAGCCAAAACATTATGACCAGTGCGTCTTTATGCAAATCAAAGCAACGGCAGGTAAACAACAGCACGTGTGAAGGTCAGAAACGGTATAAATAACACCTGATACTGAGCTCTGTTAACCAGTGTTATTCTTATTCTTCAGGGGAAAGGCAACGAAATAAATCGTGACAATCCCGGTGCACTGCAGTACTGTGACTGCATATCACCATAAGGGAGTTGTCACTGAAACCACAATCGACTAACCAGGTTCCTGTCAGTTTAAGCTGCATCACATTTGATCTACCTACAGTGGGAGAAGACTAAGTGAAGAGAAAAACACTGCTCGGGATTTTAGCCTGTCTGTAGAAATAATCATTGAGGTGCAGTGAGAGTGGGATCTTTTAGGAATTTTGAAATAGAGTCTAGGAATATGCCCATCACTCCTGGATTTGTCCAAATCTCTGCCAAATATAAATAAGATAGTATCTTTAGAATTTTGATGCCAAACTTAATGTGGAAGTCCTAACTTTTAGAGTCTTCCGCAGCAGAGACTCTTAGGCACTTCCATCGATAAGCCACACCTAATCAGGTGACCAAGCCTTTCAGCATGACCTTCAACTTCGTCCTCTCCATTAAGCCGGGCAACCACAGCCTGCTCGCCGTTTCGGCCTTAACCGTGCCGAGGCCGCATCGGGGAACACTTGACCAGAGACCGCCAATCCGGTCAGTGGCCCTCCAACGACCCCGACAAAGCCGTTAGCCTACCGAGGCTTACGTGACTGCAACACTCGGACCCCACTTCTCAGAGGAACCTAAGTTCCTCCACTATGAAAGCTATATGTTGAGCCAAAACAGATTCTGTGGGACTCTTAGTTTGGCTGTTCCATCGATAAGTCCGTCAACCAGGGTAGCTATTCCCGGTCGCGATCCTTTAACTTCTACCTCTCCATTGTGAACGGGCCGAAGCCACCCAGTGAACAATCTTCTGACCCACGATATCACTGAGACCGCATCGATGAGCCCACTGGACGGGCTAGCCAAACCCTATCTGCAGAAAACTCAAGTACAGCCCCTCAACCGGGGCTGTAGCCCCCAGCTTCTCAGGGGAACAAGTCAATAAGCCAACTGGACTGGCCCACAGCCAAAACCCGTCCGCCGGCCCTCAACAGCCCCCCCCTCCACCGGGGGGGGGACAAGATATCATGAACTCCAGAGTGCCAGCGAACCAAGCCCAACTTCTCGCAGGCACTGTAAGCCCCCCCTCGTCAAGGAGGTCCCACTCCAGAGGGGAGATGGGAAAAGCAGCATACTTAAGTGAGTTTGATAAAGGCCAAATTGTAATGGTCAGTGACTGGTCAGGGCATTCCGAGACAGCATGGCTTGTGGGGTGCTCACAGTTAGCCGTAGTTAGTACCTACAAAAATTGGTCTGAGGAGAGGAAAACCACGAATTGCCAGTAAGGTTTGGGCTGACCATGGCTCATTGATGCTAGAAGTGAGCAAAGGTTATCCAGTGTGGTACGAGCCAACAGAAGAGATACTATGGTGCAACTCGTCCGTAATTTGAATGCCAGTGATGGGAGTAATATGTCATAACACACAGTACATCGAACCCTGCTTAAAATGGGGCTGTGTAGCTGCAACCACTCCTAGTGCTCATGCTAACCTCGTTTCACCATCAAAAGCGTCTACAATGGACTGGACATGTGAGCATCAAAACTGGATCTTGAATGATTGGAATAAGGTCGTCTTGAATGATTGGATGAATCTCGTTTCCTGTTGCACCATGTGGATGCCGAATACATGTGCATCATTTACCTGAGGAAGTGTTGGCACCATGATGCACCATCTGACGAAAACAAGATGGTGAAGTGTAATGTTTGGGTAATGTTCTGCTGGGAAACCCTGGGTCCAGTCATTCATGTGCAGGAAATTATGATGTCTACCACCTACCTAAACATCATTGCAGACCAGGTACATGCTTCCAGACAACGGTATATCCCTGTAGTAGTGTCTTCTTTCAGTAGCATAATGCGCTATGTCACACTTCTCGGACTGTTCCAGAATGATTCGCGGAACTTGAGGAAGACTTCCAGGTATTGCCCTGGCCTCCAAATTCCCCAGACATCAATCCAATCGAGATCTGTGGTTTGTGTTGGAACAGCATATCCGATCTGTGGCAGCTCAAACACTTAATTTACAAGAATTAACGGATCTGATGGTAAGGTATTGGAACCAGATACCACATGACACCTTTAGAAATCTTGCAGCGTCCATGCTTCACTGGGTAAGAGCTGCTTTGTTGGTACATGGAGGATCAACATCATATTAAGCAGGTGGTCATAATGTTTTGGTTCTTTGATGTATATCTGCATTATAAATACCTACAGAGCAATTTCGCTTATTATCATTGGGTTTTATTTACCAAAAAGTGTTATCCATACAATGCTGTCAGAACATGTGTAGGAACCTAAATAGATACATGTACTTGAGCTATGATTCTGATGTTCTCTGTACTTCTGCCCTGACATCACGTGGCGCTTGATTCTGAAGGGAAAGATTTAAAAATAAGGAAAATTCAGATGGCCAATAAGTATACTGCAATAACCTCAGAAAATGGTAAAAAACGTTGTTTGATAAAAATTGTACATAAATCCATAAAAAAAAAATCTACATTGAATACAAGATGACTGTAATTTGGACTTACGATATTTTCGGACTTCCTGCAAAAAAAAGGGGGGAGCGAAAATTATTAATCAGGAAGGGTTAAGATTTTAAGGAGATAATGAAACTCGGCTTCATAAAATTCTAGGAGGATTGGGTAAAATTTATGGGATTATTACGGGCACTGACAAGTGTCCTAGCTGGCTACAAGAACTATAGTTAGTAAATTTTTGAAACATCTATTGAAATTTGGGGTAGCTTATAAAGCCGAATTGACCATTTTAATGGGTTTGAAGTCTGTTTGTGCTCTAGCCTCATGTTGCCTCTATGGTTCTGCTAAAATTGTAATAGCTGATAAATAATAATAATGAGGGTTAAAATATTTTTGATAGCCAATATAAATTGAAAGCTGAAATAAATGATTCAAAGATTGCTATTAGAACGAAATGCATATAATTAGCAATTTTGATAAATTTGAAAAATTTTACCAGCCAACATAATTCCTAGTAGATTCTGAAGTTAAAAAATATTTGCGTTTGATATTTCTCTTCGTCTGTTATAGTCACAAAAATTTTATTGATGTTCTGTGATTTTAAAATTGAACCCCCAAAAAAAGTTGATGAACGTTACGATTGATAAATGTTACGGCTTATGATGGAATCGTAAGACCAATGTTAGCGCACACATTTTTCTGTGAAAAACTTTTTTTTCCGAAAGATTTGGTGAATTTGGCAACTTCATAACCTGCAGCCGATATTTTTGATCCTGCTTTGACGTTAGAAAGGTGTAAATGCCAAGGTTTAAAATTGTATACAATTTAAATTCATAATAAAATACCAAGTTTAAATGAAAGAACATGGAAAGCACACAGGTAAAGTTTGCATTTTTTTTATTTCTCTGTGGAAAGCAGCTGCTTAAGGGGGTATTTATTTTTATTTTTTATTGTTATTTTTAGTCAAAAATGCAGTATTCATTATTTGTGCTGAAATACATATAGATAGAAGGTTAGGATATTGCAAATTTTGATTTCACGATAGTGGCTTTAACTCGGATTCAGTTACTTTAAACCATAAAAAGCTATCTTCGTAGCAAAGGAAAATTTATATTTTGTTATGTGAGATTAGATTTAATATGGCGTGTGAAAGAAGTCTCTAGTTGTTATTGTCACCATTTTCTTTGTTCCCGAAGTTAAGGCTACTGTATGCTGCCATATTGTTTTTGGCGTAGGGATATGCGCGGAATGTTATGGTTCATAGTTATAGTAGAAAACATTTTAATATTAGTGATAATCCATAAAAATATTAAATTGAACGAAATATTAAATTATTATTTAGACATAATCATACAGTATTACAAGTAGGATAATACCTTATAAACATTAAACCAAAGTATTTAATCACATGGTACTAGTTGTACTAGATTTCCAGTTTAAAAAGCAAAATAGAAATCTGGGATTGGTAAGGAAAAGTTGGTATACATAGCGCATAACTTTCAAAAACATGCAATGCATCTCCGATCCACCTTAAAGAAAAAACTGAAACAATTACATCGTAAAGAACTAGCCTAAAATGTCAATATTTGTGTTTGTTGGCTAGTTCTCTCTGATGTCATTATTTAATTTTGGAGGCTGTTTTAAAAATGGTAAAGCAATGCACTGCTTACG
Source organism: Ryuthela nishihirai (assembly GCA_038380435.1). Classification (NCBI taxonomy): domain Eukaryota; kingdom Metazoa; phylum Arthropoda; class Arachnida; order Araneae; family Heptathelidae; genus Ryuthela; species Ryuthela nishihirai. Next base: position 69,402,952 of record JAWZYU010000019.1, on the reverse strand, counting down.
TTTTTTGTGTATTGAACTAGCCACAGTGTTTTGATTTCTAGACTATGTTGGACTACTTTCACGGACTAATTCGGGAAAACAATATGGCGAACTGGATTAGCTCTGCGGAAGAACATTGTTTAGACATAATTTTAGACATTTGTTTTAGACATAAAACAAATGTCTAAAAATAATACCCTAACTGATTTCTTCGAACATTTTCAAAGTATGGGCCGCAAAAACTGAAAACGTTTGCAGCATATTAAATTTTAGCAGAATTGTAGTACAGGTCCTCAGCTGACATCTTGTTTTATTTCGCAGCGGTGAAAAGAAAAAGTATGGTAAAAGTAGTCCGTTCCGCATCTACCTTAAGATGAGTATTGAGGATATGTATATAATTTAAAGGATAAATAAAAAAAATGCAACACTACATAGAAGAAAATCATGTTTCTGCACTTAAAAAAATTACTGAAAATAATCTCATCAAAACAAGATTTTATTAACAACGCTTATCGCTACCAAATGAACCCTCGTTTCGCACTTAAAAAAACCCGAAAATTAAACAATATCACCAAAATTAGATTTTATTAACAACTCTTATCGCTAAAGAATAAACCTTCGTTCTGCACTTAAAAAAAGCCCCCAAAAATTAATATTCTCATCAAAACTACATTTCATTAACAAGCTGTTATCGCTAAACAATAACTCTGTTCCTTTCTGAAATAAAGTCCCAAAAATAAATAATCTCATCAAAAGATTTCATTATCAACGCTTGTCGCTAAACAATGAAACCTCGTTTCGCACTTAAAAAAAGCCCCTAAATAAATATCAAAAGTAAATTTCAAGAATCAACTTAATAAAAAGCTCCCAAAACAAATAAACTCATTGGAGAGAACTATTCTAAACAGCATATATCAGTCATAAACGTTGGAACATGCGGATGGATAAAAAAATTGTAACTCAATGTTACAGTTTTCCTGGGGTAAAGCACAACATGGCAGCTGAGGACCCTATACTGCAGCGTAGCCTAAATTTATTACTTTGAATTTTCTTACTGTAAAATAAAATAATTGAAATTTATGTTCTGAAACACATTCTTGTTAGCTTCAAATGGCATAGTGATTAGTAAGCTAGCTACTGTTCCATCAGGTAAACCATGTGTGTTGTATTAGCTCTGAGACAGTTGTCAACAGTGACTTCGGTGAGGCATGTCCTGTAATGAGAGAGAAGGCCTGTAGAAGCTAGGGTAGCTTCTAGGATTATTCTCTGTCTTTTGTGTTGCAAATGTCATAAACGAATTATAATAAATAAATAACTCAATTTAATGAATATTAAAAGCATGGCCGAGTGGTTAGCGCGCTTGGCTACTGATCTAAGGGACTTGGGTTCGAGCCCCGGGTGAGGCATGGCTGTTTGTGTCGTTTTTCTGCTGAGGGCCTGCCATCCTCTCAGACCTTCTACTATGGCATATAAACTGACAGGCTCCTATCAGACCACTGTGGCAAGCAGCTGCTTGAGGGGGTATTTTTTTTTAAGCAATCGTTTTTTCACGAATGTTGAAAATTCATATCATTTTTATTTAGTAGAACATTTTTAGAATTGGAATTTTTAGAATTAGAATTCACTTTTATATTTAAATTAGCAAGTAAAAAAATAAGTTTTTATTTAATTAAAATATTTGAATAATGATAGTTTTGTTACGATTTCTTTTGTTATTATTATGTTAATCCCTATTTGTATTATTTAGGAATCCAGTATGGACAATACAGTTGAAGTGGACCATAGTATTTCATGTTTGGAGTCGGCTGTGCCTGATGCTACGCAAAACTTGTCAAAAGAAATTCAAATTGAAAAGCAGAAGACCATTAGATTGCAAGAGGAATGTGATTTTATCAACGCCAAGACTGAATCTCTTCGAGATGAAACTTCAAAATTAGACGAAAATACTAGAATGGTATACAATCGCTTCACACGAACCAGAGAAAATTGCGATAGCCTGAAGAAATCCAATGCGTTGCTTGAAGAACATTTAAATGAATTATTGAAGGCTTATGCCAGGGAGGAAGAAAAGGGGAATAAAGATAGAATATTTTACGATGAGCATATTGTCAAGTACCAAAGGAAATGGGAAGAACATTATACAGTGTACTCACGGCATCCTTTTATGCCAGAAGTGAATGCGAAGAAAAGACAACTTATTGAACTAGAAGAACACGTCAAAACGTTAGAATCACAGCTGAGGCAGATGCAGGCTGATCTATTCCGAATTAAATGCGAAAGAAGCAGAAAAAATGCGGAGGAAAGTGGATTTTATCCATTTGAGAAATTTGTTGTTTGGGTTGCCCAGCTTAGATATGAAAGAGATCTGTTCATTCGCAAAATTTCTGAGTTATCAGAAAAGATTTCTGTGTTTAACGCACAATTGGAAAGCATACGTCAGCGAAAAAAAGAAATACACTTTTCAGAAGCCCAGATCTCTAACTATTCCACAACCACTGATAATTTGAACAAAAAGGCCTCGTTTTTAGGGGCAGACATTTCTTCCAGTTTCGTACAGTCTTCCAATATCTCTCTTCCATTAAAAGAATCAATATCAGAAAATACAAATATGATTTCAAGAAAAACAGATATTCCAAAAATCAAGCTTTTTGTACCTCAGTTTTCTTCTAAAGTTAACTTCGAAATCCAGAATTGTGTACCCGAAATGCACTTCACAAATTTATCATCAGTGCAATTCAATGCATCGTCTTCAATGGGCAACTCTATTCAACTGCCTCCTGTTTGCGAAGTATCTAATATTGGGGACTCATTGCCATTTGCCAAACTGCAGTCAACAGCAACCTTGCCCTTTGTGAATAAACCATTGTCAAAATCATCCACAGATAGCAAAGTGTCTTGTATAAGTAATAATATGTTAACCGATAGTTTGAAGTCTGAAAAAAACTATTCAATGAGCCCAACCTCAGATATGAAAGTAATGGGAAATTCAACCGATTTAAATTTGATTTCAATGGAAAATAACAGGAATTTTGAGATAAAACATATGATTACTACCCCATCAAATATTAGTAATCCTAAAATATCGTTATATCAGAATGCAGCACCAACCACATCACCTGCTTTTGAAATATCTAGTCTACAGGATGAGCCATCTACCAGTGCAATAGTGGCATCAGAATTCGTGTCGTCTAATGGTTCTGAAATGCAAGATACTGTTCACGTTCCGACGACTAGTTCAACTTCCCAGTTAAACTCTAAGGATCAGCTTTCTTCTATTACAAGATCTGAACTTTCGGATTTCTCTCCTTACTTTTCAAAATGTTTAGCCATCACAGAAGAAAATGAGAGCAACTTAGCATTTTCAGAATGTTTTACTTCTCAAGAAAGTCTTGAAGGGATTTCGGTAGAAATTAAACCTCAAATCAGAAATGAGATACCTCAAAATGGTGAAAATAATCAAAGTTCAGAATTCAATAAAAATAAGTCACGATCTTCTTGTCAAGTTGCTACAGATTCTCCTCCAAAAGCATGTTCATCGTCTGATACTGAAATAATCTACGAAAAGAAAGGCACACCTTTACGCCCGATTAGTCCTTTTGACTTCGATAAGCATTTCGAAATTTTAAAGGAGATGAAAAAGTCTCCTACATTTAATTATTCATCACGCAACATGTTTGAATCTAAAGATGGCCAGCCTGGAATCGAAGATCAAACGGCTATGGACATAAACGAAAAAACCATCGGAGATTCAGTGTTTTACGATACAACGATTTTAAACGAAGCAGTCTCTTTTGCAGAAACCAACACGAGTCAGTCTCCCAAACCGGAAGAATTTTCGTTTTCCTTAGAAAAGTATTGTGATTCACCAAAGCAAAGTACCAGCACTGAGAAGTCATTGTTTGGTTTTGGCGCCCAATCACCGCAGATGAAAAGCGCTGCTGCTTCAATGTTCGAGTTATTTGGAACAGGTGATTCAGAACAATCCACACCATCATCGTCGCAACCTGCGGATGATTTTTCATTTCACTTTGGTTCTACTAAGAAAGATTCACCACAAGCTGGTACATCGTCCTCATTTAAATTTTCATTCATGTCTTGAATGAAGGCAGCCAACAAGTAGATCAAACCTATATATGAAAAGCTATGTAATAAATTTCATAAAAATAGAACCATTCATGCTTTTTCATAAAAGCGTGATTTGTAAACGGAATTCAAGTACTAATGAAAAATATTGATATTTCAAGAAAAAACTGATCAAACGATTTCCAGTAGCTTAACTACACTGCTAAACTTTATATTTGTTCATTTTGAATTATACTAAACGGTATTAAGGACCTGTTGCTATGTATATTTCATTGTTTAAAAAGTAATTGAGTTATATGCAAATCTGTGTCATGCACTTGTTTAGAAGAGTAAAGAAGTATTATTTAAATGGTGCAGTCACCTATAATTTTCGGTTCGGTAAAATGTATACTTGGTTCATACATTTTTTGCCAAGTGAGGGTATATATCAAGGTCAGTTCGAAATATTTGGTGAATTCTAGATATAGATTATTAATTTAACGTTTTCCAAACCTTTGTCGTGTGGCACCACTCTTCCTCCACAGTCAGGGGCGTAGCCATTGGGGGGGGGCTCCCCCCCAAAAGTAACTCGGAGTTGGCAAAATTCGAAGCGACTTCGTAATAGGTGAGTTGTGAAAAATTGTTTTTTTTTTTTGGAAAATTAAGGGGAGTTGTCAAAATCGAGGCAACTTGACAAATCTAAGGCAGTTTGGAAAATGGATTAATTTAGATGCAGTTGGAAAAATTCAAAGCCACTTAGTAAAAACAGGTGAGTTGGCAAAATCTTAGGGAGTTGGCAAAATTCGGAGTGACTTAGTAAAATCTTGGGGAGTTGGTAAAATTCGGAGTGACGACAAAATCTTGGGGAGTTGACAAAATTCGGAGTGACTTTGCAAAATCGTGGGGAGTTGGCAAAATTCAGGTGAGATGTAAAAATTAGGATTTTTTTCTGTAAAATTATGGCGAGTTGGCATAACTTAGGGAGTTCACAAAATCTAGAGACGGCAAAATCGTAGGGAGTTGGCAAAATTCAGGTGAGATGTGAAATTTTTGATTTATTTTCTGTAAAATTATGGCGAGTTGGGAAAATTCGGAGTGACTTGGCAAAATCGTGGAGAGTTGACAAAATTCAGATGATATGTAAAAATTGCAATCTTTTTTTCTGTAAAATTATGGCGTTGGCAAAATCGAGGCAGCTTCGCAATATCTAGAAGAGTTGGAAAATCTTGGGGGAGTTGGCAAAATTCAGAGTGGCTTTACAAAAATCAGGTTTGATGTAAAATTGGGATTTTTTTCTGTAAAATTGTGGCGAGATGGCAAAATCTAGGGCAGTTGGCAAAATTGGAAGCCACTTGGTAAAATACAGGGGAGTTTGTGAAAATTGTGCCTTGTGCAATTAAGGAGAGTTGATAAAATTCGAAGTGGCTTGGCAAATTCAGGGAAGATGTAAAAAGTGCGATTTTTTCTGTAAAATTACGGCGAGTTGGCAAAATTCGAATGCACTTGGTAAAATATAGGCGAGTTGTGAAAATTTAAATTTGTTTTGTGAAATTAAGTAGTGTTGGACAAATCGAGAAAACTTAACAAAATGTACGGCAGTTGGCAAAATTCGAATCCACTTGGAAAATACAGGCGAGTTGTGAAAATTTAAATTTGTTTTGTGAAATTAAGTAGTGTTGGACAAATCGAGAAAACTTAACAAAATGTACGGCAGTTGGCAAAATTCGAATCCACTTGGAAAATACTGGCGAGTTGTGAAAATTGGGATTAGGTTTGTGAAATTTAGGATAGTTGACTAAAATCACTTCAAACTTTCAAACTCCCCAAGATTTTGCCAAGTTTACTCGATACAAGTGCATTCGAATTTTACCAACTCGCCGTAATTTTACAGAAAAAAACGCACTTTTTACATCTTCCCTGAATTTGCCAAGCCACTTCGAATTTTATCAACTCTCCTTAATTGCACAAGAAAGGCACAATTTTCACGAACCCCCCTGTATTTTACCAAGTGGCTTCCAATTTTGCCACGAGTTCTTGGTTTTTCCAACTCTCCTTAATTTCACAAAACTAATCCCAATTTTTACAACTCACCTGTACTTTACCAAGTGGTTTCCAGTTTTGCCAACTTCCCTAGATTTTGCAAAGTTTTCTCGATTTTATAAACTCTCCTTAATTTCAAAAAAATAATCCCAATTTTCACAAATCGCCCGTATTTTACCAAGTGGATTCGAATTTTGCCAACTGCCCTAGATTTTGCCATCTCGCCACAATTTTACAGAAAAAAAAAACCCAATTTTACATCACACCTGATTTTTGTAAAGCCACTCTGAATTTTGCCAACTCTTCTAGATATTGCGAAGCTGCCTCGATTTTGCCAACACGCCATAATTTTACAGAAAAAAAAGATTACAATTTTTACATCTCACCTGAATTTTATCAACTCCACGATTTTGCCAACTGCTCCTAGTTTTTGCCAACTCGCATAATTTTACAGAAAACAAATCCAAATTTTCACATCTCGCCTGAATTTTGCCAGCTGTCTCTAGATTTTGTCAACTTCCTAAGTTTTTCCAACTCGCCATAATTTTTATAGAAAAAAAATCCTAATTTTTACATCTCATCTGAATTTGCCAACTCGCCATAATTTTATAGAAAAAAAATCCAAATTTTTACATCACCTGAATTTTGCCAACTCACCTGTTTTTACTAAGTGGCTTTGAATTTTGCCAACTGTTCTAAATTTTGCCGTCTCTCCATTTTCCAAACTGCCTTAGATTTGTCAAGTTGCCTCGATTTTGATAACCCCTTAATTTTCCAAAAAAAAAATTGGGGAATTTGAAAGATTGAAGTGATTTTTCAAATTTAGGGGAGATGTAAAGATTGAGATTAGTTTCGAGATTGAGATTAGTTTCGTCACAAGTTGGTGAAATTAAGGAGATTTGACCAAATCAAGGCAAAAAGACGAGACTACAATTCAGACGAGATGTAAATATTGGAAGTATTTCTGAGAAATTATGGCTAGTTGGCAAAATTGGAAGTCAAATGTCAAATTACGGGAAGTTGGCAGAATTGGAAAGTCAAACGGCAAAATGTAGGAGAGACGTTAAAATTGTCTTACCACCCCCCACGGAGCGAAAGTTTGCTCAGTTGGCAAATTTCGGCAAAATTTTGCTCGAGTTGGAAAATTTTGGACTTCACCCCCCTCCCCCCCAAACCATAGTCCTTCGCTACGCCCCTGTCCACACTCGCACTTCATTTGGAATAAGTGAAAGGCCCAATGATCCCAATTTCAAAGGTTTGAAATGAAATGAACGGTTTTGTGCCATTTTTATCTTCCGATCCAATCCGGCCCAATTGTCAATATATATACACAGTTGTGTCAGAATAATAGATCACCCACGGAATCACTGTACCCATTCAAGTTCGTCATAGAGTGCCATGACAAAGTCAACCACATGGAGATATAAGCGGCTGGCCAGGACAGATGAGCCAATGATAACGTGAGCACAATGGGCAGAGATATTGATTTGACGGACATTCAAAAAGGAATGATCATCAGCTACTGCGCCAAGGGTGGAAGCATTTTGGAAACAGCAGACTTTGTGGGCTATTCGCAAGGTGCTGTAGTAAGGGTGTACCAAGAATGGACTGGTGGCGCACTGCATACCTCCAGACGTCATAATTGTGGAGCCCCAGAGGAGAACGTTGACTGGTAAAGGGCAATCGATATGCAACAGTGCAGCAATTAACCACTAAGTAACACTGGGGCACCCAGGTACATGTCCCAGATAACAATAGAGCGAACCCTGTTATGCATGGGTCTCCGGAGTTGATGCTGCATAAAGGTACCCATGTTAACCAAGGTTCATTGGCAACAATGCCTGCAGTTCGCATGGAACTACCGTGATAGGACAGTGAAAGAGTGGAAAAGAATGCCTCTTCCGGCAAATCAAGGTTTCTCCACAGAAGTGATGGGCCGTGGTGGATATGACATGAGAACCAACACCTGGACACGCTTGTCGGTCAAGTATCAGGTACAGGCTGGCGGTGGCAGTGTGCATGTCTGTGGAATGTTTTCCTGGTATGACCTGGGACCGCTGATACCACTGGATGGGTCCCTGAACGCCAATGACTACCTGTCCATCCTCGCTGACCACTTGCATCCATTCATATTGGACGTTTACCCTGGTGGTGATGGTGTCTACCAACAGGACAATGCGCCCTGCCATGTTGCTAAGGTGGTGCGTGACTGGTTCCAGGAACACGACAACGATGTCTTAGTTCTCCCTTGGCTGGCAAAATCACCCGACCTCAATCCCATACAGCACATGTGGTACTATTTGGATCGACAGGTTGGGCATGCAGACCCACAACCACGTCGTCTCCGGAACCTCTGTGTTCTGCTGGAGTCCGAATGGGCACGTGTGCCTCTGGCAACCTTCCAGGGCTTCACTGCATCCATGCACGCTGTCATCCGGCCAAAGGATGGTTATTCCTATTATTAGGTAGGTGGTCATATTATTCTGATGTGACTGTGTATATGTTGTATATACAGTATCTGTTATATATGACCGATAAAAAAAAAAGTTAAATTCAAGAAACTAAACGAGGTTTTGAATTCGGTTATCGTTGAAAAATGCTCGCCGATCGCTGCCAAGAGCTTCATTCTTTCTTAGTCTGTTTTACGATTGATTCCACATCACGAAGCATGCCTGAACTGTGTGTGCAACAAGCATTGCACATTCTCATATCTTAAAGAAATATAAATTAAAAAAAGTACCTATCTTATGTGCGCTCTATAAAGTAAAAAAAATTAAACAAGCACCAATTATGAAATCACTCAATGAATTCCTATTTACTTGAGATAGGGCCCCCGGGAATTTTTATTCAGTAAGCTGCGCCTACCACGACATTGTAGAAATCACAAACTTTGCCTGTTGTAGAGGTCGACCCCATAAAATTCCTTCCCCCTTTTTGAGGACAAGGGTGGAGGGCAAAATTCGAGGTAGACTATTGTCAGGACTGGCTCATGGGCGGCAAAATGTGTAAAAAAAAATACAAATACACGAAAATATGCCGCAAATTTGCATTTCGTCATACAATTTTTAAGTTTTTCCACAAGAGAAAAAACACCATTGAACATGCACGTTTCAAAAGCAGAACACATGAATATTTTATACAAATTTTTTGTTGGAATTAATACTAATAAATGCGAATATATCATTATTACGTTTAGTTTTTAATCTCTAATAGAAAAATTCTATTTTATGTTAATTTCAAATATATTTTCCGGGGACGACCCGCGGACTGCTTGTCCTACTTGGACCGTAGTCACTACCCAGAAGACCCCCCCCCCCCCCCGACAATAGAGTAAAAACTATAAGGAGGAATTTTAGCAAATAGTGTTTTAAAGCGGCAGTAAATACCTGCCTATTGCAATTCCCATGGAGCTTTCATTTGATTCGTAAATATGGGCCCTCATATTCAGAAGAAATAATAATAATTTATTTATTTTGAATGTATTCATACAAAATTATAAACGAATACACTGATGGAAATGCTAAACAATCCAAGCAAAAAGAAGTTGAAAAGTATCACCTAATACAAAATCAAGGGGCATTAAAAAAAACACTTGTCCAGACTCCAACTATATGTTACACGTGAAACTTGGCAACGATATTCACAAAAGGTAAGCATGCTTAGGAAAAATCAGAAGAGAAACATCATCTAAACAATGCTTCAAAATTAGTAAGCTTAAGAACATGTACGTAATTTCTTTTTAAAGCTATCAGGATTTTTTATCTTAACTACGAAGGCAATTAATTAAATAATTTTGGTACGAGGTACAAAAAGTTCTTTGCAAAATATTCTTTTTTGCCAGTTGGGTTGTTTTACCTTTGAGCGGCACTTTTTTGCACACCATGGACCCCGAAGGCTCAGAGAAGGTTGGGGGAGGAGACCCACTTGAACAGCTGTTGGGAGACAGATGGTAACCTTCCGTCAAGGCCATCCAGCGTGTTCTTTAACGTGCACAGGGTATGGCTCTCCCGCACACGGGGCCACGGCCTAACGTCCCATCCGACGGACGGCGGCCTTTCCAAGCCCATCGGTGTCCCCTACTGACAGTGGGCAGGGCGGGGAATTTTGCGGAGATAAATCTCAACGCTGACCCAGCTGGGACTCGAACCTGGGAAGTTCAGATTACGAGCCTGGCGCGCTACCGACCGAGCCACCCCTGCCCCCACTTTTTTTGCCAGTGGTACGCTTTATAAAATAGTAAACGATTTGCATATTTCGCCATTTTTAGGGGAAAGGAAGCAAGGTTTAAAGTTTTTATTACCTGCGAAATTCTCCAAATCACAAGCTTTCATTTGACATACAATTTGTTACTTCCGGCCCTTGACTTTGAAAAATATAGTATAACAATCTTTTACACATTTATCCCTTTTTTCAGAAGGAGGAAGGTAAATTTTTAAGTATGGAGGGTTAATTTTTATTATTACCAGTGACACTTCCCATTTCAGAAGCTTTCATTTGACGCGTATCTCGTTCCTCTCGTCCCTTACATTCCGAAGTAGGAGTGGAAAGGCAGAGGTGCAGCCTAGGGCGAAAATCTGTCCAACAGCGCGAAGATGAAATAAAGTTTAATAATAGTCCCTTACGCTTCCACCTTCGTACAAAATTAAGGGATACCTATTAGTAAATAAAGCCGTCCCATGGCCGAGTGGTTAGCACGCTTGGCTACTGATCTAAAGGACCTGGGTTTCGAGCCCCGGGCTACTGATCTAAGGGACCTGGGTTCGAGCCCCGGGTAAGGCATGGATGTGTGTGTTGTTTTTCTGCTGAGGTCCTGTCATCCTCACAGACCTTCTACTATGGCATATAAACTGACAGGCTCCTGTCAGACCTCTGTGGCAAGCAGTTGCTTGAGGGGGTATTTTTTTTATTACTAAATATACAACGTTGGTTGATTCTGAAATAAAAATTTTCAAAACTAAACAAATTGTAATATTTTCGCAGCAGTCATATTTCCAATTATAAAACCTTGTTCCCATACTTAAAGAAAATACACCAAAACTAAATCTTGTTAAAAACAGTATTTCAATAGCAATGCTTATCGCTAAACAAGGAACTTTGGTCTACACTTAAGCACCTTAGAGTTTCAACGGAAACTTTTTTAAATAACTCTTATTGCTAAACAATAATCTCTTGTTCTGCATTTAAAAGCACCAGAGTCAAATAATTGCAATTTTAACCAGCACATATAGCTAAACAAGAAACTTCGTTTCGCACTTGAAAAACCACCAAAAGTAAATAATCAGAACAGAGAATATTTCTATAACGTATAAAAACGAACCTTCTTTCCGCACTTAATAAAACTCCCAGAACAAAATAATCTTATCACTGGCAATAGTTTTAACTTAGGAATATGGCCATCCGTTCGAAAATATGGTGGAACAACCGCCTTGACAAAGACAAGCAGATAAATGACGAGCGAAAAGCAGGGGCTTATCAAAAAAAAAATGGAAACACTTACTGTTTGTGGACTTTTTTGCACACCATGGGCTAAATGGCCAGGTCACAAGGACCCCGAAGGCTCAGAGAAGGTTGAGGGAGGAGACCCACTGGAACAGCTGTTGAGAGACAGATGGTCCCCTACTGACCGTGGGCAGGCGGGGAGTTTTGCGGAGATGTCTCAACGCTGACCCAGCTGGGACTCAACCTGGGAACTGCAGATTACGAGCCTGGCGCGCTACCAACTGAGCCACCCCCGCCCCTCTCTATTTTCAAGAATGTGGGTTTGAAACTGGATGATGTGGAAACTTCTTTTGCATTAATCTACTATAACTGTTATATGTAACATGGATACTGAATGTTTCTGACTTTCTGACTTTCACACTTCTGGATTACTTGAAATTTTTTATTTCGAGTTGTTTTCGTTTTTTTTTGTGTATTATTCAATGTGACGACTGAAATTTTCAATTGAAATTGTTTCTATATTGAGATCTCACGAACGAGCCTGCTCTTGTGAGACCTCAATAGTTTTTGTATACTGTAAAACATTATCTGAAATAAAAATTATCTATCTATCTTATCTAATTGGGAGGGCATGTTGTAGCCTTGTTTCTCTGATAGCAACATTTGGTGTTGGAGGGCCTGTACGCTACTTCATTGCAACACGTACCTATGAACACGAATTTAACTTGACCTGTAATTGTCGGGTACGCATCCACTGCATTAAGTGGGGATAACCTGTATAAAATAAAATTTTTTTGCTTTCAAAAATTTCGCACTATAAGGTATATGAAAAACAGTATTTATTAAGGTATTTACAAAACACATGGATGAAGCTCCATTGTCGTTTGTACTCTTACAGTCAAATGTATAGAAGAACAATAACATTTTCCTATGTTTGACAAATGGCAAAAAAATATTTTACAGATTATTCGTCTTCAGCACAGATATTTTATGATCACAAGGAATTTTGTGAAAATTTCTACTACACAATTATCACATAATTAATTTCAGCAGAACATTTTTGTTAAAATTTACATTCATAAACACAACCTTTTTTAAAAATTTAGTTATAAAATTTTAACATTTATATAAAGTTTACTTTAAATCATCTTTATATAGAGGAAATTATTCTTGGTAATAAATTCAAATCTCATTGTAACTCCGAACTCAAAGGAAAAGAAATTAAAGATTTTCCATACATCTTATACCACAATTCTTAGAATGACTAGTTATACATTGTATCTGATAATGTAACTAAACTTATCAAAACACTTAAAAAATGAAAAACAAACTTTTATTGTTCTACTTGGCAACAGAGTTAGATTTTAGATAAAAATATTAATTATGACCTTGTTTTAGTGCAAATATCTAAAACTTTTTTTTTATTACAATAACTAGTTTTTATATTCTTTAAAAAGAGTAGAATGGCAAATTTTTGCATGCTTTTAGATGTGACTACATGCTTACAGTAGTTATAGAAATGTAAAAATTCTTTCAAGTATTATAATCTTATTAAATTATTTAGAAGAAAATTATTCATTTTTGTTTTATTTCACATTATTTTCCATATTACAAAAAGACTTTTATTATATATAATTAAGCATAGCCTCAGCTCTTTCAGGAATTACCAACTCTTTGCCAACTAGAAAAATATAATTTGCATTAACACTAGTTATTAACATTTAATTTTAAGAAAAAAAAATATAAACTATATTATTTATATACTTTTTTTGTCCAATTAATGTTTTAACAGCAAAGAAAAATTTTTTTTTTCTAATATGAACATCAAAGTGTTGAATAACGTTAGATGCCAATGACTAAATTTGCTAGGAAAAAATTTCCCTCTGTAACAGAATTCTATTACATTTTGAAATTGTAGATTTATAGACAGCACTACACACTGTTTTGGTTTCATATTCCCATATTTATTTTTTAAAGTTCTGAACAAAAGAAACAAACAAACTAAGCTTAAACCTATATTTTTAGTCATTAGTTCTTACTTTTCATATACTTTGTAATGATCAAACTAGTGTTTTAAAGCTCAAAATTAACTCAAGCTTAGTGAAGAGGTAAATGAAATTAAGAACTAACATAGCACGGAAAAATAGTACTATATATTAACTGGTTTGTTTCACACTTTTTCATATTTCTTTTATCGAAACCACTTACACTGGATTTGTCTAATGGTATCTCACCTTGGAAAACTACCTTAACTAATTGGAGCTACAATTTAAAAGAATTTTTTCAAGATGAAATACTTTTTAGAAAAATCCAATCTCAAATTGTTTCGTATAAAGTGGAATACATGGGCTGAAAGAAGTGAAATAATATATAGCGAAAATAATCATAGTACAAAATGTTCCTTCCCAGTACTCTAAAAGTTGGGGAAGGCACTTAACAGATCAAAATTGATAGACAAATAACATTGTAAAGCTTTATGAGTATAGGACTGCTAACATTTCCAGGAACAGTGCCTTAGTGCCATAAACATGTCAAAGCTCCAAAAATAGATTTCATGAACATGGACATTTAGTCAACAAAACCATTAACAAAATTAACAGAACAATTAAACTGAAATTTATTTTCTATTGATGGGAACAACACACACATTTGGCTCTCACTGTCAATTAAGCTGTTCTGCCCAAAGATATTGAATCAGATTTTAATTCTCTTAGAGATTGAAATAATTATCAGAAATTACTTTGCATACAAAAATATGCTTCACATTTCAGTGCCTTCTGCAAACTAATGCATATATTTTTCTTTAAAACAATTTAGAGCTAGACCATTTAACTGCTTGATGTTTGTCATTGCCAATGAAGTTTTAAAAATTTCCTTAACATTTATTATGTTTTGCTTCAGTAGTTTTCCTCCTGTATGGTTTAGTTCTGTACATAAGCAGATTGTCTAAAATCAAACTTGGAAAAAGCAGAGGTCACCACATGAACCCATATTAAGCAATTTTATTTTGCATCAGAGGTAACATTAAAAAATATCAGTAGTAGTAAGAAAAAGTTTAAAATGCGATAGCCTAAAATTTCTAAATTAGGTAATAAGTTGGGTTGTTTTACCTCTGAGCGGCACTTTTTTGCACACCATGGGCTAAATGGCCAGATCACATGGACCCCGAAGGCTCAGAGAATGTTGGGGGAGGGGACCCACTGGAACAGCTGTTGGGAGACAGATTGTAGCCTCCCGTCAAGGCCATCCAGCGTGTTCTTTAACGTGCACAGGGTATAGCTCTCCTGCACACGGGGCCACGGCTTAACGTCCCATCCGACGGATGGCGGCCTTTCCAAGCCCATCGGTGTCCCCCTACTGACCGTAGGCAGGGTGGGGAATTTTGCGGAGATAAATCTCAACGCTGACCCAGCTGGGACTCGAACCTGGGAACTACAGATTACGAGCCTGGCGCGCTACTGACTGAGCCACCCCCGCCCCAAATTAGGTAATAAGAGAAGCATACTATTTACATATGCAGTCAATATTTTACTACATTAATTATGCAAAACAAAGAATAGTGGATTTTAAATTTAAAAAGCGTGACTGTTGACAAAAGGTTAGAAATTAAATTGAAATAGCTTTGCTGTAATATTTTTCTGCAGTATTGAAATTATAATTACAAGGAAATAAAGAGGCAATGTACTGCTTCCTTACGAAGAATAAACATTGTGAAACATGCGCCTATGTCAGACATTAGACACTGGTTTTAAAGTCTTAGATTTTATAAAATTTTAAGTTCTTAAACCACATTTTTCCAAAGAAACCAATTATTATTTACAAAAGAAAATCAAAACGTTAATAAAAAACAATATATGGATCATTTCTAACTTGAAGTTGTAACTTATATCTAACAAAGTTATTTAAAATAAAATATTTTAATGGAAACCAAAACTGGGTTAAAATGCATATGACAAAGCACCAACAAATTTAGCAAAAAAAAGTTAACTGGAACAGTCAACTTTATTGAAATAAACTAAATTATGCTGTTATAAAAAAAATGCTATTCCTTAGATAATATAAAGAGAAAAGAAGTTACTGACATATTTGGACTAGACCATGCAGGAACAGTGTTCCAAAATAGTGTTGTGTATTAGAATTTTTTAAATATTTTTGTTAGCTACAGAATAATTAAATGCTTAGTATACATAGTTTTCAATATCATATTACAGTATTTTTCAATCATTAAAAAATGTAAATAGCATTATTAATCAGTTCAAATTTACTATTTTATCCTCTCATCTTATGATTGCATGGTATCAGTTTATGTAATCATTTTCTATTATTCAGTTGATAAGAGAAAAACAAAACAAAAGGGTACCTGCATTTACATCACATTTTAGCAAATAACATGTTTATCAACACATCGGTAAATTATCAAGGAACAAACAATGCAACATTTTGTTTCAATGTAAATGTACACTGATGAGAACTGTATATACATTTTGACAACAATTGCTTGGCAAATGAAATATGTTCTTATATGAAATTTTTATAAAACAATAAATTTTTATCAAATTCAAGAAAAATCCACCTGCACCACAGCTCAATGTATATACAGTTTTATATTTTGGTGCAGGTATTGATTTTTTTCTTCTTTTAAATTATATTAGCAATATGCTAAACATGAAAACTATCTCAAGCAATAAGTACTTTTACTGTGCTAATCCATACTTTATCTATGAATATCACAGTACATTTTGTTTTATGATACAAGGATGTACTCTTTGGCCAAACCACAGTTACTAAGTCCTATATCAATATGGAATTGTATAGAAATAGCAGCAAAAGTAGTTTAGTAACAGTAAGAGAACTGTGCATTTGACTTACAACAAATAGATGCTCTGAATTTGCACAATAGGTGGGAAAATAGATGAATGTTTGAAAGTCACTTCACATCTGTAGCACACAAATTGAGCTTACATCACAGTCAAGAAATCATATCCAATCACTATTACCACTCTGAGCTACATATATATGGCAAAACGTTCAGCTGCAGATCAGAAAAAAAGGAACAATGTAGGCTAAGTCAATAGCAATCACCACATTTCTCACTGCATGATTGAAGCCAATGCTGGCTAGTGTGTCCTGAGATCACAAGAAATCGTAAAGGGATATCACATTGATGTCTGATAGCTGTGGATACTGTGACTCGTCCCTGTCATTGAAAGATGCTTTCAACTGGCCTGACAAAGATCACTAAGAGGTGACATAATGATCACTAAGAGGGCTAAACACAGGATAAGCCAGCACTGTTGTCAGTGATTCATTATGCTCTTCTAAAGAATTATGAGCATAGTGAAGCACTAAACTCTTCAGGGATGGGTGAATGTTGCAGGGCTCAGCAAACCCATAGCCACTATCAGTCTTGTGAATAAGGCAATGTCCAATTTTACCGTCAACTCTGAAAAAACAATAATATATATTTAAGACTAATATCTATGAATACAATAAAACTCATGATTAGTCACCATTCGAAAGCACTGAATTTTGAGGTTAAATACAAATTTAACTATATGTTTTAATGACTTGTTAAAATTCGTTATCATTAATCACATACCTCATTTCTAATCATCTATCAAGAAATTAAATTAGTTTAGCAAGTAAAGATAATCTAACTCTAGAGTAGGGGTTCTCATCGTGGGGTACACGGTAAAATTTTGGGGTACCCCACGAGAGCTCAAAAGTTGCTAGATCTAGTAACAAAGTCGCTAAGTTGGAAACACTGCTGTGCAAAAACGTAACTTTTTTGTGTTTATTTATATATGTAATTTATGAATACAAAATTTAATGTACTTATATATACGTTTTATTTTATTCCCATTACTATAACTATAGTTTTATATATCTATACAAGGGTATGCCAGTTACAGACACATTTCCAGGGGGTATGCAAAGCATAAAAGGTTGAGAACCACTGCTCTAGAGGAATTCAATTATGCATCATTAGATCTGCACCAATTGCCTGGAATGAATCCAACAATTAGTAGTTTAATTCCTGGTATGACTGAATGATTGAACTTAAAATAAAACAATAAAATTCATGAATTAAGTTGAGAATGTTATATATAATATGAAAATAGTTTTTTTAAGTGAAGAATGTATATATCAATATATACCATTCAATACTGATGAATATTTAGTTATTTATTTATTTAATGTGCTCACAACAGATCAATCGTCCAATAACAGTGGACACATAAAAAGAGAATAATTCAAAATTAGTACAAATAAAGGTACATAAACAAATCAGTATAAAAAAAATGAAAAGGACATGTACAATATTTTGAAAAAACATATACAACACACTTACATAAACACATAATTTGAAATAAAATCAAGAACAAAGATCTTGCAATGTGAAATGAAATATTCATACAATGCAATCATACAATGTGATTTGAAAATTTTTTAAGACATCATAAACAAACCGAGGATATTGTTGTACTGGTTAAAAAGATCGAAAAACCTAACCACAGAAAAATTTATCAATGTATTTGATTTATGAAATGGAACTCTAAAAAACTCGGTATTTCTCGTTTATAAACTTGGGATATTTAAAACTGAAGCAGTATCTGAAAGGCAATAACTACAATGTAAAATGCTGTGCTTTTGATACAAGCTTCTGATTTCAAAATCATGATGATTAATATATCTATATACATCGAAGAGTATTAGAAGAGACACTATGACCAGTGCATCTTTATGCAAATGAAAGCAATTGCAGGAAAATGACAGCACATGTGAAGGTCATGAAACAGTATAAATAATACCTGATACTAGGCTCTGTTAATCAGTGTTATTCTTGTTCTTCAGATGGAAAAGGCAGTGGACTTAAACGAGTTTGACAAAGGCCAAATTGTAATGGCCAGATGACTGGGTCAGGGCATTTCCAAGATGGCAAGGGTGGGGTGCCCACGGTCAGCCGTGGTTAGTACCTACAAAAAGTGGTCCGAGGAGGGAAAAACAAATAACTTCGGCAAGGTGTGGGTCAACTATGGCTCATCGATGCTAGAAGTGAGTGAAGGCTATCCCGTATGGTACGAGCCATACAGAAGGGATATTGTGGTACAACTTGCCCATAATTTGAATGCTGGTGATGGGAATAATGTGTTACAATACATAGTACATTGAACCCTGTTGAAAATGGGGCTGTGTAGCTGCAGGCCACTCTGAGTGCCCATACTAACCTCGGTTCACCATCGAAAGCGCCTACAATGGGCATGCAAGAATCAAAACCGGACCTTGAATAATTGGAAGTAGGTCATCTGATGAATCCATTTCCTGTTGCACCATGTCCAATGAATCTCATTTCCAATTACACCATGTGGATGGCTGGGTATGTGTGCATCATTTACCTGGGGAAGTGTTGGCACCAGGATGCACCATGGGATGAAAACAAGCCAGTGGAGGATGTGTAATACTTTGGGCAATGTTCTGCTGGGAAACCCTGGGTCCAGTCATTCATGTGCAGGAAACTATGACATCTACCACCTACCTAAACATTATTGCAAACCAGGTAGATACTTTCATGGCAACAGTATTCCCCTCTAGTAATGCCTTCTTTCAGCAGGATAATGCACCATGTCACACTGCCTGGATTGTTTGAGAATGGTTTGCGGAACATGAAGAAGACTTCCAGGTATTGCCCTGGCCTCTAAATTCCCCAGACATCAATCCAATCGACCATCTGTGGTTTGTGTTGGAACATTATATTCAATCTGCGGTGGCTCAACCACATAACTTACAAGAGTTAAAGGATCTGCTGGTAACATGTTGGTAGCAAATACCACAAGACACTTTTAGAAATCTTGTAATGTCCATGCCTCGTGGGGTAAGAGATGTTTTAGCGTTTTAGCAGCACATGGAGGACCAACATCATATTAGACAGGTGATCATAATGTTTTTGCTCTTCCGTGTAGAGCCATAGTCAAAAATATTTAATTGCAACACGATGTCAACAAGATAAAAATTAACATTTTCTCTACATCAAAGTATAAAAAAATTAAAAATTCTCAATCATAATTTAAATAGAGCTTATTAAACACCATGTGCTTAATGAAGATTGCAGTTCCAATCTTATGATTAAGGTCATGTTAAGAAATAATTATTAACTGCATATAGAGTATTTTAACTCTGCAGCATACAGATGTTGAAAACTTCAGAGGAGCTTATTTGATGATGGGAAAATGCATTAATTACTCTCAATACTCTTGTACATGATGCAATCTCTGTCCTTCAACTGGCAAGGAGTATATTAAATGCAGTTATGAAGATAATCTGAATTTAATTGAAGTTGTGAAATAGTAGTTAGGTATATACCAGGAGAGCTGAGTACCATCCCCTGTGATGATGCAGAGAAGCAGCCAAGACCTAAAGTCTGATCCTGCTTTCTTGTAGTGCATGTAGATGGAAGAGAGTTGTCAGAACAGTTTGGCTACTGACTTGGATTTCAATGGCCGCATTTTTCTTTTTCTTTTTCATCTGTGCTGGGAGTTATCAACTTCACAGGGTCCTGATGCTGACTAATTAATTAAACCCAATGGCCTGATTAATGGCTTTGAGCCTGATTACATAACCTAACCTTGCTGCAATAGTGGGCCTCTGTTGAAGAAAACTCTACCATTAAGTTTTCTGTTTGCCTGTGGGTTGTCAGTCCCAAGTGAATAGATGCACAGAATACCTTACATCAGATGGTGGATAATTCCAATCAGAGACCATTGCAGATACCTGAATCTTTTTTCCCCAAGTATATTGCCAAACTTACCCTGGTAATGTGTCTTAGGCACACCATTTCCTATTTTGATTCTAGTGCTTGAAAAGGTGGTGCCTGAAGTTCCTACCAGCATTGATGGCTTAAGCCTTTATGGTGGTGAAACAGGTTTTTGCCCCTTGCCTGCAATTTAGGGGCTGTTTGATACTGTTTACCCTACCTCTCTCAATATAGTTTCTTTAAAAATCCTACTAATCCTTTTCTTTACATGTGTATGTGGAATATGAGGACTATGTATAGAAGTTATTCTCTTGATGTCCTCATATAGGAATTCCAGCAATATAACCTAGATATTCTGGCCTTTCAAGAGACCAGATGAGCAGGCAAAGGTCAGATACTTAATAGAGAAAAAATTACTTAAAAATAATCTTAAATTTCTCTTCTCAGGGTGAGATAATGAAATGCATGTACAAGGCATAGACTTGCTTTTCACCAAACACAACAGTGATGCTCTTTTAGAATATAACTGCATTAATGAAAGATTTCCTACAGCTAAATTTAAAACTAGGATAAGAGAACTGAATGTTATTGCTATGCCTCCACTGAGAACAGGATAGATTTTACAGACAACTTTAGGATATTTTGAATTCTGTCAAAGAGATATTTCTCTTGTGTTGGGTGACTTCAGTGCTAAAGTTAGCATTGACTAGGACCTTTGGGCAAGGGTGACAGATCCTTTTGATATTGGTGGTTGCAATGTCAATGGGGAACATCTCCTACAGATAAGTAAATTTAATGGTTTGTGAATAATGCTATAACCACTGGGATATTTATAAATGCACATGGATTTCACTTGATGGGTTGCATAGGAATAGGATACATATTAACAGCAAATTCTGTAGGAATACCAGGGCATATAGAGGAGCCAAAATTGGGTCTGACCATTACCTTTTTAAAAGTGTCTTGCATCATGTAGGACACTTCCATCTTCATTTCCATGCTACTAGTTACAGTTGCTCAAAAAAATATCTCAATGCTATGGTTGATTACAGAATTCGTAAAAAATATCTGGCAACCTTCGAGTACGTACACGTCCCATTGTGTTGTACACAAAGGTTGCCAGATCACTAATTTCTAAAAAAATCGTTGCCAGATATTTTTTCTGAATTTTGTAATCAACCATAGCATTCGGATACTTTTTTGAGAGACTGTACAGTTATGGATAGAGTAGCATAGAGCACACTATTATAGCTATTGGGGATTCTGAGAATGCAAATTATAATATTTCATCAATACATATTCAAACCAAGAAGTTTTTTTAATTTGATTCTGAAAACATAAAACAGACAGACATACAAGAAAGTGAATGCATGGCTTTTCTTTGAAAAGGAGCTAAAAACAAAAATTCAGTTTTTTCATTACTGTCATAATTCAAATTGTTATTGGCCACTAAAAATGTTTGTTTATAATTGCTAATAAAACACAGGTGCAAAATTCAAGTAATTTCTTCTCCTTAAACAGAAAGTTGTGTCAGCTTGAATTTTTAAAGGTGTGTTGACTTGTTACAGGTAGTGAGAAGAGCCAGGACAATGATTATCTCAGAACTCTCAGATGTAGAAAATTACAGACAACTGTAAATCAAGCCCATATACATTACATATACAAGGAGTAGAATTTACCCTACAGCTTCTGCCTGCATCTATAGAGTTAATTTTGCTCAGCATTTTTAACATTAACAGGAATATAGAGAAATGTATTAATTTTTATGATATACATTCTATTCATATTTTTTTTCTATAAATAAAAAAAAATACCCCCTCAAGCAGCTGCTTGCCACAGAGGTCTGACAGGAACCTGTCAGTTTATATGCCATTATTATACAGAACCTGTCAGTAGAAGGTCTGAGAGGATGGCAAGACCTCTGCAGAAAAACGACACATACATTCATGCCTTACCCGGGACTCGAACCCAGATCCCTTAGATCAGTAGCCAAGCGTGCTAACCACTCAGCCATGGGATGGCTATTTTTTTTATCTATCAAACATTAATATTAATTTGAAATGCTTACATAATTGACAAGGCATACTGTCCAGTTCTGCTGTTTCTAACAAGGAAGGTTCCACTAGCTTTTCCAGCAAGCAACTTTTCTGCATCTTGGCGTGAACAGTCTTGTAAAAACCAAGTTGATTCATCTTGATGAGGGAGACTTTCAGTTGCAGTGGAGGTCATATTACTGAAAAAAAATAAAATTTATATGCATAAATATGTAAATATGTTTTCTGAGGTACAATTTTTCTTATAGTAATTTGTACATAACTTTTTCCTACAAATGTGCATTTGTAATTCATGATTCATAATGGAAATTGTTGACTTAAATGAGAATAAAATTATAATAAATACTAAAATACTTAAATGAGAAATAAATAATAATATATAAAATGCAATGAAACCATTAAAATTATGAAAAAGAATATTCAAAATATATCTATGATACAGCAGTCCAAGACTATAATCATTAACAATATATAACCTCCAAGTAACGTGGTGAATTATGTATATGCCCATTCTCAAATTACACTTATCCCTTGCTTTGACAATTTTGGGAATTATCACACTGTGCATGGTCATGAATTTTGCTTTAGTAGAGTTTAAAATTGTTCTCTGAGCATAAAAAATGATGAAAATTTTAGTAGCTAAAAATAGGTGGTTCTGAATTTGTAGCCTTGTGAGCAGTAGCGTTTACCCAAAACGGAAAAATTTTTTGCTTCCTACAATGACCGACACAATCAAGACTTGCTATGGAGAACTCTTCTTAGAGCTGTAGGACTATAATAGTATATACATTATATAATAAATATATCTAAATACCCCCCTCAAGCAGCTGCTTGCCACAGAGGTCTGACAGGAGCCTGTCAGTTTATATGCCATAGTAGAAGGTCTGAGAGGATGGCAGGACCTCAGCAGAAAAACAACATGAACATCCATGCCTTACCCGGGGCTCGAACCCAGGTCCCTTAGATCAGTAGCCAAGCGCGCTAACCACTCAGCCATGGGACATACATAAAAAAAGGTGCTTTGTGTGGTTATAATGTCCTTCCATGTATATCTGCAGCAGCTCTCAGTGTATTTGGGCCTTCACTCCTCCCTCCATTTTAAAATATAGTCTATGGGGAAAAAATCCATCTCACTTTGTATAGCCATTTCTAGGAATGCATTTACCATGCAAAGTGAAGGATATATATATATTTTAAGAATTGTGAAATAATTACTTTTAGCCTTTGTCCTAGAATTTGTCTTTGAAATAAGTTGTTTTATCCTCAAGATTTCTATATATATAAATCTGTATTCATAAACAGACCTCTGTCTTGTACAAAAGTTCATTATAATATCTTTGTAAAAAAATGTTAACAAAAAATATTGTGCAGACCCATAGTTATGATGAGTCATAATGGGAATGATGAAATAAAATCAACCTAAAAGTATTAAATACTTGAAACTGGTTGCAATCTTCCAGAAAAATTAATAAAACTCTTTAAAAGCTACATGAAACCTTTTTTGTTATGTATGACTCAAAAAAAGAAATTTTAAACTTTACAGCTACACTAGAATTACAGTAGCTGACTAATTAGTAAACATTAAAAATCTACCATTATAAGGTATGGAATTAAAACACAAAAATTTTGTTGTGAAAAAATGAGTTCCTCTGAGTTGAGCTAATTATGGCAATAATTATCAGATTGTAATAACTGATTATTTTATAATAATTGTTAAATTACCATAAGAGTATCATTCAATAGGAAATACAAAGATTACCTGTTACACAGTGGGTCAGCCTTGAGATTTATCTCGCAAAATTCCCCGCCCTGCCCACAGTCAGTAGGGGACACCGATGGGCTTGGAAAGGTCGCTGTCCATTGGATGGAACATTAAGCCTTGGCCCCATGTGCAGGAGAGCCATACTCTGTGCATGTTAAAGAACACACTGGATGGCCTTGGTGGGAGGCCTCCAGGCCATCCAGTGTGATGATCTGCCTCCAACAGCTGTTCCAGTGGGTTCCCTTCCCCAAACTTCTCTGAGTCTTCGGGGTCCATGTGACCTGGATATTTAGCCCATGGTGTGCAAAAAAGTGCCGCTCAGAGGTAAAAACAACCCAACCCAACCTGTTACACAGAAGTCATTAAATCAATAATTTTTTTGTGGAAAAATGAGTTTTGCTAAGTTGAGGTACTCAAACCCATGTCTCTCCAGATTCATGCCAGAGTGTTATTAATTTCATGCCAAATTATTTATTAAGAGTATCACTGTTGATAAATATCAACACAGTTTGTTTTTATGTAACATTCATCTAAAATGCCAATTTCTGGTGAATAAGGAATCAGCATTTTCAGTTTTTTAACAGTGGAAATCCAAACTTTTGGAAGATTCAGAAAATGCAGATCATAATATCTTAGTATATGGCCAACCAAAAAGAATTTTTCATTTATCTATTAAAACAAAAATGTTGAATATCTGCAAATGACAAAGTGAAAACATGTGGCTCCTTTTTTTTTATACAAATTAGTTTTAAGCTTCCATTACTATTACAATTCAAATTGCTGCCAACTAAAAATGTTTTTGTATATACTCTAATTACTCAAGTGTTGTTTCTCCAGGTACAGAAAATGGCATAACAAATTTCGCTTTCAAAAGGTTTTGGGGTCTGCATCCCACACACTACAGACACTTTTCTACATTTCAAGTTTAAATAAATTTTACTCAAAACTTGTCAGTGTATGCAGAACTAAACATCAACCGTAATTCTAATCTGAACACAGTCTAATAATGTTATGTACTATTGCTCATAATCATTACTCCAAACACTGTTAATATTATCAAGAATTTAAGTTCTAGCAGTTTACCTGCAAGTGGATCACTAAAAATATGGTTAAAATAAAAAAGTAAGGAAGTTGTTAATTTATAATTTGGTAATTTCCTTATTTAGCAACTTACCCTGCTGTGTTTCTTTTCCCAGATGATTCCTGCAGCAATTTGTTAATTTTTTCTTTATTTATGCCTTGAGATAATAACCACCTTAGAAATAAAAAAGCTTTATGAAATATCATTTTGTAAATGCTATTATTTTTCTGTCACAATTTCTTAGTTATCAATAGTTAAAGGTTTCTTTTTAAGACAAAGAATGGATGCTATTATTTTATTCATAAGTGGGTCTAGAATACTTCATAAGTGGGTCTAGAAGTAGTCTTTTCAAAAATAGTCTAGTTAGACTTAAGTTAAACAAAACATCTGATATGAAAAGTGCATTCATGCAAAAGTAATTACATTTATTATTAAATATTTATTTCTTTGGGGCTTTCCTTTTTTCTATGAAAATCTTTTATCTGCATTTTAGCTTTAAATTTCTCAAATTTGGTTAAAAATAAGCACAAACCAATACATCATACAAGATATATACAGGGTGAATCTGAAAAAGTGGGCAAAACTTTACGGGGTGGTAGAACACAGCTATACGAGCAATATTCGTCATAGAATGTATGGTCGGAATGCAAGCGGTGAGAAGTTAAAAGGTAGTTTTCCACTGTCACATTTAAAGAATGAACACAAGAAGGAGAGGAGATACTTCAGAAAACATTTTATTAACAGGAATGTAATTGAGGCATTACAGCTGGCGGCAGCTCTTTTGAGCAATTTCTTTGAGCATGTACCTCAATTACATTCCTGTTAATAAAATGTTTTCTGAAGTATCTCCTCTCCTTCTTGTGTTCATTCTTTAAATGTGACAGTGGAAAACTACCTTTTAACTTCTCACCGCTTGCGTTCCGACCATACATTCTATGACGAATATTGCTCATATAGCTGCGTTCTACCACCCCGTAAAGTTTTGCCTACTTTTTCAGATTCACCCTGTATATATGTTAAAAAGTTGGTAGTTTACTTTAATGTCTATCACTGTTTTATTACCCTCTCAGCTATTCTGTTAATAATTTAAACATTTCAAAATCAGTATCATAACTAGGTTTTATATACCTGATGTCTTTCAGTATCATTATGATTTCATTTGCTATGTTCTCATTCTTGATATATGTTGCCCATATATGGCAGTCACTTAAAATATTCATATTTAAAAATTAAATAACAGAAATCCTATCGGTAGCAAAGAATGGTGGTAGATTTTAATTGCACTGAAATGTATAAAATAAGAATATAACACTTACGACTGGCACAATTCTCTTTGCTTATACAATGATAAAATCATGGGCTTCAGGGACATTATCTCTCTTTCTAATGATCGATGGTAAGATGCCTGATGCTTAAGGTCTCGTTCAAGTTCCATTTTATGATTCCTGATAGTTTGGACTCTCCGTAATAAGATCTCTAAATTTTCTATTAACCTAGGAAGAAAAGCCTCAGAACTATAGTAAATATCGATATATCTTATGACACAATAATAATATAAAATGCACAACCATTTAAAATAACAATGATCCTAGAAATATATTATGGTGGCAACTGTAAATTGGGAAATGAAATAAGGCACTTTTATAATAATAAAATTTGACTTCAAGAAGTAAGAATTCAAATTAAGATATGAAAATGAAATTTTATCTCAGTAATGCAATAAGAATCTGTGATAATGTAACAGAATAGAATTAATAACCATAAACAAATAGTGACTTACATTCTAATTTCAGGTGCAACAGACTGTTTTTGAAATAGTTGGTGAAGTTCTATATGCTCTTCAAGAACAGCTATATTATCATTCAGCATATCAAGAATGTATTCTTTCATATTAGTATTATATTGTGTCCTCTTGTAATCTTCATAAAATTTGTCAAACTGCTGAGATATTGTTAAGTACTCTTGGTTGATTGTCTTCAGTTTCTGAGTAACATTTTCTACATCCCCAATGCATTCAGGCTGAAATATAAGAAAATAGTTTTTTTTAAAGTTCAGTTAAGCTTTACATGTTAAAGTCTTCTGCAAATAACTTCATACTTTATCACATAAGCTTGAGTTTGTAGACACTATTTTGTCTTGCAAGAATAAGATCAATTTATTATGTAAATTAAGATTAACCAAACACATAAACATACATTAATGAAAGTATGGAGGGCACCCAAAAAGTTCTTGGCATGTTTCGGTATATTTGCACTCATTCTATGAGTGAGCTATTACTTGTGAAGCATGTCTAAACTTGTCACTACATGTTAAAAACGAAAAAATAAAAAATAAATACTCCCTCAAGCAGCTGCTTGCCTGAGGTCTGACAGGAGCCTGTCAGTTTATATGCCAGAGTAGAAGGTCTAAGAGGATGGCAGGACCTCAGCAGAAAAACGACACATCCATCCATCCCAAGCCATATCATAATTTCTCTCTTCGCTGGTGACACATAAAGTTTGGTCTGTGAAATCTGTGCACTGTTGCTATGGAGCCTACTAAAGATGGAGAAAGATTTTACATTTTCACAATGATGCAGCTTGGGGACAATGCGACAAAAATCTGTGCTAATTTATTATAAGTATATGGAGATTATACCTATTCACATGGGGGGCGGGGGTGGCTCAATCGGTAGTGCGCCAGGCTCGTAATCTGTAGTTCCCAGGTTCGAGTCCCAGCTGGGTCAGCGTTGAGATTTAGCTCCGCAAAATTCCCCGCCCTGCCCACGGTCAGTAGGGGACACCGATGGGCTAGGAAAGGCCACCGTCCGTCGGATGGGACGTTAAGCTGTGGCCCTGTGTACGGGAGAGCCATACCCTGTGCACGTTAAAGAACACGCTGGATGGCCTTGACGGGAGGCTACCATCTGTCTCCCAACAGCTGTTCCAGTGGGTCCCTTCCCCCAACCTTCTCTGAGCCAGCGGGGTCCATGTGACCTGGCCATTTAGCCCATTGTGTGCAAAAAAGTGCCGCTCAGAGGTAAAACAACCCAACCCAACCCTATTCACATGGCATTGTACAGACATTGTCACAGGTGATGAGATGTGGTTTTATTACTATACAACTCCCAGAAGGATCGACAACTATGTTTGGATTGTAGTTTTTTTTTCAATTCCCAAGGAGTAATAGCCATGGACATCTTATCTAGAAAAATGACTACAAATGGCTAATACTATACCAACAATGTTTTGCCCAAAATGGTTAAGGAAATGAAGGAGCAGTGTTCAACAATAGGCATGTCAAAGGTTCTCCTCCTTCCTGACAATGCCAATGCTCACAAAACCCAACAAGTTATGGACTATCTGGAGCAGAAAAAAAATCAAAATAGCTACTCCATCCTGCGTGTTCACCCGATCTTGCACCATGCAATTTTTGGTTGTTTCCAAAAATTAAAAAGGACTTGATGGGAGGCGTTTTTCAAGGATGCAAGACCATGTATAATGCATTCATTCAGAGTTGCGGAGTCTTCTTTAAAGAGGAGTACCATTCCAGAATTGACATAGACATCCTGCAACTTTGCATAGATGCTGGAGGGGAATACTTTGTTGTGGTAAGGGCAATATTTTTTCTGCAAATGCATGTCAAGAACTTTTTGAATGTCCCTTTTAATTATGTACACCAAATAAATACACATGAAGTACCCAAGTATACAAACTGCTACTCTTATATGATATATATTTAAAGATTATATTAACAAGGATGGGTACAATTCTGTATCTAAAAAAAATTAGGGAGAAGGACAAGTGACCAGATTGAACTGAATGGATCAGAATAGTGTTTAGTTATTTTTCCCAAAAATTATTCTTGTCAAATACTAAAATATAATTTTCTCCTTCGGTTCTAGTGTTTTTTGAAAAAAAAACACTTGCAAATTGTGTTTTTTTTTGTGTGTGTGCCCTGGTTATTTTCCAGAAATGGGGGGGAGGTGTATGGAGGGTATATATGAGTGTATAAAGATGGATAGAAGATATATATTAATTGTAGAATATCTGTAGTTCAGATCTACTCAAATAATACACTGCAAGGCCTCATCAGCCAATGAAATAAATTTCTTTGCTCACAGAGATGTTGAAAAATGCAAAAAATATGAAACTTACTATTTGCATAGTTACTGTCTTTTTTTAAATTTTTATCTTCATTTAGGTCAGTGTTTTTTTTTAAACCTTCCTGAAAAAAATTATCTTAAAATTTCAAAAGAAAAAAAAAATTGGCCTGCTTAGGGAGTAACTGAACTTTAGTTATAACTTGATTAAATTCTTTACAGTAAAAGATCTACTTCATTACATTTTCTATTTGTACTGAAAACATTGATGTTAGACTAGTAATACAAGATTGCACATAAAATGGTAGTATTATGAAAAAGCTGTTAGGCTGTAATATACTCCAGACAATAATCCTTATTGTGTCTGAGCAACATGGGTACTGGCATAAAATTTCTAGGAAGGAGATGATGGTGAGGAAATATTAATGAATGTGTTTAATGCTACTGTGAGTTTCCACAGTAGGGCAAATTATACATGTTAAAAACAAAAAATGCAAGCATAATTAAATATGCAAATATAGATAAATTTTGAAACGAACTAGAAAATCTATGCAGAAATTGCAATTGGCTGTTGGAAAAGTCATAATTCTGATGCAAATGGTTTTCAAAGAGTGATTCATACCAGGTTTCCAGACCTGCCACAAATATACATAGACATAATAAATATACACAGAAATTAATATAGTAAAACAAATCAAATTAAAGGTTACCTGTGAAAACCTCGATAATGGATATAGTAATTTGATGTCCAAAGTATGATTGTAATGGGCTAATGACACATTCTGATAGTAACTGATGAGTTCTATGACTGAGCTAAAGGTAAGTGGTTCTGAAAAACCATATTTTTCATTCTTGTAGCAAATTTTGATTAGCTTGTTACTACCTCCTTTCCTGTTAAAAGAGAATATTTATTTAATGATTATCATTTGTTTTAGCTTCATTAATACCTAAAAAATGAAATTATTATTAACTTCCAACATTTAATCCATTGAACTAGGAAAACATCTGAAGTAGTGGGAAATGCAGATTTAGCTACTGGCTAATTGAAAAGTTTCCTTCATAGCTAAAGTTAGCAGAAATTCTACCAGCTGCTAGCTCAAGAGTAGTTCATATTGAGAGGTGTGCCACAGAGGCTTTATCAGGATCACGTATGCCTATTGTTAAAAAAGTAATTTGTTTTGATTCAAAGTTATTTAATTTTAATTAAAATATATACAAACAATATTTCTTACCAATAAACAAAAGTTAGAATATAAATAACTGATGTTCATCAGATTCAATTAGAATTACATGAATTCATTTTTTAGCCCACCCTTTTTTTTGCTTACATATAGCAACCCCTGTTCAAGTGATAGGCAGCACACCCCTACTGACATATAATCAGCAGAACGTTATAGGCTCATATACTATTGGTCCCAAAATTATCTCACTAACTTTAATTTGGTTGTTAAATATATGCTCATTTATACTCCAAAAAGTCAAATAATTTGCTTTTAACATGTTTTAAAAATCCATGAACTATGCACAATAAATATATTAGAATCGAAAATGTAAACTAATCTTATACTTAAAGTTTTCACAATAGGCTGGTTTAAGGTTTTGTGGTGCACAAGTTTTTAGCCAGTCATGACGAAAGAATTACTTGTGGAATTCATACTGAATGTATGAAAAGATTCCATGCCCATGGTTCATTTCTACTACAGAGCCCAAGGTGATGTACAGACACAAGGGATCTACAGGGAACCATATATGCAGGGAGTGCAAGATTTAACATCATGGTAAGGAACTCCTCTGAACTACACAGTTAATCTAAGTAGTCTTACCCATATAGATTCGACATGCTGAACCCATTGGCTGTGAATATCTACCTACTTAGGACCTTCCATTTTCCTTGATCAGAGACCAAAGTAGTATGTTGAAGACTGCCCTATTCAGTGTTGTCTGGCACACTGACTGAAAAACAGGCAGAAGGCAACCCCAGCAATTAAGGACTGAGAGAGAACAGAACTCCAACTCAGCCCCAAGATCTTTCTATCCAAGATTATATGGATCTCAGTGCACAAAAACTTACAGGGTGGGTATTTATGATCCAGCAAAGTAGTACAAAAGCAGAACCTTCATTGGGCAGCCTTCCTCACCACATATAAAGTGTCCAATATTGAGTGAATATTGGACACTTTATATGTGGTGATATATTTTTGTGGTGAATATTGGACACTTTATATGTGGTGATATATTTTTCTGTTGATAGAAAAATATAGCAGAATGATTATGATAGAAGCACAATATTTGTGCTTCTATCATAATCATTCTGCTATATTTCTGACCATGACAGCTGGAAAAAGCTCAGTACCATCAATTGGTAGATATTTTATTAGAATACAAGCTATATTATGAGTGGAAAATTATTAAAATGTTCTAACTTCAAAAATTATTTTTTTACCTGAACTAAAAAACAGTGCAAAGTATATTTGGTCAAAAAAACTGATATCACTTTATATGTAGTCATGAGGAACTCTTAAGTTTATCTTTTACATGCAGGAAACTATATTGGAAATTTTTGAAATACATGATACTTGAAATAATTTAAATAAAAAATATTCAGTTTTCAGTATTAGTGTATAAATAATATGGCAAAAATGTTTTTTTTTGATATGGAGAACAAAATATACCTCAGAGTTAGAGTATATTCTCCTGATCCTTTATTTGATGAATTTCGAACCAGGAATGTTCCATCTGGTGTATTTAATAATTTGTCATTAACCTCTTCCCTAAAAAAAGAAAAAAAAGAATGGATTATGAATATGTAGATAATATGCTTTTGTTTACACCAAATACTTAAATGTTAAAGTGAAACTTGCTTGGCATTATATGAACACTGAAAGTCAAAAGTAGTATTTAACCAACCACATTGTTTTATTTGCAATAGAAAAAAGTATAAAAGAGGAGAAAAAGTGTAACTTGCCTTGTAAGATCTCCCCAGTACCATTCAGCTTCTTGAAGCAACCTTGGAACTTCTTTACTATGCTGTGGCTCTTCAATATTTGTGCTTCTATCATAATCACTAGATGATTCAGAGTTAAGTCTGGATTCTGCTATAACTGACATATGATGAGGCTGAGCTAAAAATAAAAAAAATATGCATATAAAAATCAAGTAGTTAAAGAAATTTCAGTGAATAGTATTAAAAACATTTAATGAAATATGTTTAAGAAACAAATTATTAAAAATGTTTATAACTGAAATTATTGATGAACAATGAGAATTGAAACAATGTTAATACTTTCAAATTCATTTGTAGAATTACTATATATATTAGCAAATTTCTGGTGCACCTTATTGATGATCATTAATTCAAATACAATTCAATAAAACTGTTTCATTCATAAAAAGAATGATATAATTAGATAACCAATACATATTATTAACTTAATTTGAAACCTAATAATATGTCAGGTGATGTTATCACTGAATGAAGTTAATATCAAATGAATAACGTGCCTTGGTTGCTGATATGCTTCATAATTTAGCTTTAACAGCCTATCCAATTGAAACACTAATAAACTGGATCTAATTGTAAAGTAAGCATCCTGTTGATAGAAAAATATCTTATTGTTAACAACAAAAAAACTTACTTTGAATCAAGTGGAATGCGAAACCATGATCATCTGATAATACTAAGATATTTGCTGCCAATCAGCCATCTGCTAAATCCTGCAAAATTTTGATTAATGATGTTGAATGACTATATGTGTGAACCAAGAAGTGGGAGACACATCCAGTGTCACTTTCAAGCATTCCATTTTTAAATGGCAATTATACAAATTCAGTAGTATCAATATGAAATTAACTCCTAGGCAATTGTCCTGTTGAGAGAACAATTTGTAAATAATGCAACACATAACTGGCTAGAGTTTTTTGCTAACAATAAATTGTTTTCTTCTAAATAGGACAATTGTCTGTGTGTTATTACAATTCACAATCTTGCCTATAATGCTAAATTTTCACGTTTGGTATTTAAAAAAAATAACATACTGTTCTACTGGATGAATTCCTGCACTTGATCAATGGTTATATAGTTCTGTTGACTAAAATTAATTCTGTGGGTTTTTTTATAGTCAAAGTTAGCAGAAGGGCCACGGCTTTATATTCCTGTCATAAGTGAAATGTTTGGTTTATCTAATAAGAGAAATATTTCCTATTGAGCAGTTTGCATATGAGCCTATTATGTTTCATTAGAGGGTCAGCATCAAGATTTAACTCCGCACAATTCCCCGCCCTGCCCACGGTCAGGTGGGGACACCGATGGGCTTGTAAAGGCCGCCATCCGTCGGATGAGATATTAAGCTGTGGTCCCATGTGCAGGAGAGCCATACCCTGTGCACATTAAAGAACATGCTGGATGGCCTTGACAGAAGGCTACCATCCGTCTCCCAATAGCTGTTCCAGTGGGTTCCCTCCCTCAATCTTCTCTGAGCCTTCGGGGTCCATGTGACATGGCCATTTAGCCCATGGTGTGCAAAAAAGTACCGCTCAGAGGTAAAACAACCCAACCCTGTTTCATTAGAGGGATATAATAAGGTCATCAAGACAAAGATTCTGAGCAAGTTTCTCTAAAAAATATATTAATTTTAATTAAAAAAAAAACAGGGAAGAAAATTAAGACCTCACTAAACATATATTTAATCTAAGTAATTAAATTTTTGCTTTATGTAACACTGCATACCTATGTAATTAAAGAAAGAGATGTAATATTTCATGTGGATAAGTTTAAAATCAACTGCATTTTTGAGGAAAAAAATTAACATTTATCCTTGGACTTTTAAACTTCGGAATTTATTTCAGCAATATGTAAATAAAAATAATACTCAACTGAGGAAAAATAAATTCATTTTGTTCTATAATAATAGAATAAAATAAATACTCCTTCAAGCAGCTGCTTGCTACAGAGGTCTGAAAGGGCCCTGTCAGTTTATATGCCATAGTAGAAGATCTGTGAAGATGGCAGCACCTCAGCAGAAAAACAACCCAAACATCCATGCCTTATTTGGGGCTCGAACCCAGGTCCCTTTGATCAGTAGTCAAGAACACTAATCACTTGGCCAACATTATAAAAATTAGATGTAAAACATAGGCATTATATTTCTTTCATTTAAAAATTGGTTTACCCAATAAGTTCATTCAGATTTAGTTACTTTAGTTAAGCTCACTTATCACCTTTAATTAAGGAATGCAACAAACCTATTGGTGTTGAGAACTCAGGAAGCCTTTCACCCCATTCTCCCTTTAGAAGCAAGAGTTTCACTATTCGGATGTGTGCCTCTGTACTGGATACCATTTGGCTTTAACAAAAATGTAAAGAAAGAAAAATTAAAATAATACTATATATGCAAAATTTCAAATATTACAAATACTGCAATGTCATAGCTATTATTTTCAATAAGGATTATTATTAGGAGTTAAACAAAACTCAGGTCTCATATGTAGAATATATACAGCCTAGTGGAAGTCAGTGATTTAAAAAAAATTCTTTTCGGGGTAATTTAGGGCTGGCCATATACATAAGCTAACTATGCTATGGCTTAGGGCCCCCTGATATGATGGGCTACAAAAAACTGCATTTCAAGTTTTACTGTGCAGCAGTTGTGAATTTGTATTAGTAGTTATACACTGTAGTTTTTAATAGTATTTTTTAATGTTATATATTTTGTTTTTGAATATTTGGGACCTCTTGACATAGTACAGGGTCTTAGAAGGTCAAAATCCGGCATTGAGGTAATTATTATAGTTTATTTATATCCAAAAGATCAACATGCTTAATATTGCATTTGTTTCTATTTAGCTGTATAGCATCTGATGCAAATAGGAGAACACATACAAGACAGAATTAAAAGAACTAAGCTAGGAAAGTAATAAGCTAATGAAATTCAGAATTTCAAATGCAGATGCTGGTCTCACTTTACAGAACAAACAAGATAATCAACAATTGATAAGAATCCATCTTGAGAACAAAATAGATAAATTACTCAACTGTTTTGTAAATGTTTGTTCTTATCTATAATTTTAAAGCCATTTATATTCACTGACAAATTTTAGAATGGGTTTCTGAAAAATCTACAGTTGATTATATTATATAGCTTTTTCGTGCTGTAGCAAAATATGTCAAACCTCATTGTTCAGTCAAATATTTTTGTATTTAGTGTCCTGCTGGTAAAAAAAAACACTGTTTTATGTTTCTGAAATTAAAAAAAACAAACTTACCCAATTTTTTCCCATACTGGCCTCAGCAAAACATGGCTAAAAATCTCTACTAAGGCCATTGGACACTCTTTCAAACCACGCTGATGCTGCAAACAGCTCAAGCGACAAAAATGGGCCATTACAGTTTGGAGAGTAAATTTATGATGAGCAGGCAATTGTTGAACAAGTTCACCTAGGTACATGGCACATTGTTTGTCTGTGGAGATTTCTGGAAGACAAAGGAAATAAAGTTATGATTTCTACTAACTGAGAATTACTGCTAGTAAGTACAGATAACCATTTTTTTCCATTGTTAAATTCATGCATTAATTTCAGGAAATCACAGAAAATAAAGTTTAGGTGTAAAATTTTATTAACTAACAACCAAACTGAAATTATTTTTAATGAGTGAAAATTTGTACTACTTCCACTATTAACCTTTAAACTGCTAGGTTATATATCATTTCTGTTGAATATGAAAAATGAAAGAGCTG
The DNA here is from genome assembly GCA_038380435.1 of Ryuthela nishihirai. Taxonomy (NCBI): domain Eukaryota; kingdom Metazoa; phylum Arthropoda; class Arachnida; order Araneae; family Heptathelidae; genus Ryuthela; species Ryuthela nishihirai. The sequence continues at coordinate 69,366,968 of JAWZYU010000019.1, read as the reverse complement.
TAGAACTTTATTTTGAAGTCAGTAACTAACAGAACTTGAGCATATTATTCTACACAATGTAAATTGTAAATTTTTATGTTTTTAATTTGAAAACTTTTAAGAGTGAAATTTCTTTTAGTAAAAACATAAAAAGCAGCTGAGAAGTTCTCTGGGTACTAGTGTCTTTTGGCATTTTAAAGATTAAACAACTGCATTAACTTAATTATATTAATAATAAAATTTCACAAAATGTTTGAGGTTATATTACCAAAAAAAATTAGCCTTTACAAAGGGTGAGAAAAATTAAGCTACTGGCATAAAAGAAAAATAAATTTAAAATGTGGTTTCTTTAAAATAAATACTTTTTTTCATGTAGTACATTAAATTTAATGACTGATTTCAATAGAATTTGGGTTGGGTTGTTTTACCTCTGAGCGTAACTTTTTTGTACACAATGGGCTAAATGGCCAGGTCAAAAGGACCCCGAGAGCTCAGAGAAGGTTAGGGGACCCACTGGACAGCTGTTAGGAGTCCTATCAAGGCCATCCAGTGTTCTTTAATGGACACAGAGTATAGTTCTCCCACACATGGGACCAAAGCTTAACATCCCATCTGATGGACAGTGGTACTTCCAAGCCCATCAGTGTCCTTTACTGACAAAGGGCAGGGTGAAGAGCTTTGAGGAGATAAATATTAACAGACAGATTGAGCCTAGCATGTTACAGACTGAACCACCTCTGCCCAATTTTAACAGAAGTAAAACTGCCTATGTCTAACAATACTCTATGCTAGGTATCTCAATGTGGGGTATGCGGTGGGAGCTCAAAAGTCGCTAAATCTAGTAATAAAGTTTCATTTCCATTGTTATACTATAACTATAGTTTTATCTATCTATACAAGGGGTACGCCAGTTACATACACATTTTCAGGGGGTACGTGAAGCATAAAAGGTTGAGAACCACTGATATATATGTTTTATTTTATTCCCATTGTTATATTATAGCTATAGTTTTATCTATCTATACAAGGCATATATCATTGATATCAGGGGGTTGATATATGCCAGGTGATATCAGGGGGGCATAATGAACAATATATGTAGGGGTACGCCAGTTACATACACATTTTCAGGGGGTACGTGCAGCATAAAAGGTTGAGAACCACTGATATATATGTTTTATTTTATTCCCATTGTTATACTATAACTATAGTTTTATCTATCTATACAAGGGGTACGCCAGTTACATACACATTTCCAGGGGGTACGTGAAGCATAAAAGGTTGAGAACCACTGATATATATGTTTTATTTTATTCCCATTGTTATACTATAATTTTATCTATCCATACAAGGGTTACGCCAGTTACATACACATTTCCAGGGGGTACATGAAGCATAAAAGGTTGAGAAACACTGATATATATGTTTTATTTTATTCCCATTGTTATACTATAGCTATAGTTTTATCTATCTATACAAGGCATATATCATTGATATCAGGGGGTTGATATATGCCAGGTGATATCAGGGGGGCATAATGAACAATATATGTAGGGGTACGCCAGTTACATACACATTTTCAGGGGGTACGTGCAGCATAAAAGGTTGAGAACCACTGATATATATGTTTTATTTTATTCCCATTGTTATACTATAACTATAGTTTTATCTATCTATACAAGGGGTACGCCAGTTACATACACATTTCCAGGGGGTACGTGAAGCATAAAAGGTTGAGAACCACTGATATATATGTTTTATTTTATTCCCATTGTTATACTATAATTTTATCTATCCATACAAGGGTTACGCCAGTTACATACACATTTCCAGGGGGTACATGAAGCATAAAAGGTTGAGAAACACTGATATATATGTTTTATTTTATTCCCATTGTTATACTATAGCTATAGTTTTATCTATCTATACAAGGCATATATCATTGATGTCAGGGGGTTGATATATGCCAGGTGATATCAGGGGGGCATAATGAACAATATATGCAGGGGTACGCCAGTTACATACACATTTTCAGGGGGTATGTGCAGCATAAAAGGTTGAGAACCATTGATATATATGTTTTATTTTATTCCCATTGTTATACTATAACTATAGTTTTATCTATCTATACAAGGGGTATGCCAGTTACATACACATTTCCAGGGGGTACGTGAAGCATAAAAGGTTGAGAACCACTGATATATATGTTTTATTTTATTTCCATTGTTATACTATAACTATAATTTTATCTATCTATACAAGGGGTACCCCAGTTACATACACATTTCCAGGGGGTACGTGAAGCATAAAAGGTTGAGAACCACTGATATATATGTTTTGTTTTATTCCCATTGTTATACTATAACTATAGTTTTATCTATCTATACAAGGGGTACGCCAATTACATACACATTTCCAGGGGGTACGTGAAGCATAAAAGCTTGAGAACCACTGATATATATATGTTTTGTTTTATTCCCATTGTTATACTATAACTATAGTTTTATCTATCTATACAAGGGGTACGCCAGTTACATACACATTTCCAGGGTGTACGTGAAGCATAAAAGCTTGAGAACCACTGATATATATGTTTTGTTTTATTCCCATTGTTATACTATAACTATAGTTTTATCTATCTATACAAGGGGTACGCCAGTTACATACACATTTCCAGGGGGTACGTGAAGCATAAAAGGTTAAGAACCACTGATATATATGTTTTGTTTTATTCCCATTGTTATACTATAACTATAGTTTTATCTATCTATACAAGGGGTACGCCAGTTACATACACATTTCCAGGGGGTACGTGAAGCATAAAAGGTTGAGAACCACTGATATATATGTTTTGTTTTATTCCCATTGTTATACTATAACTATAATTTTATCTATCTATACAAGGGGTACCCCAGTTACATACACATTTCCAGGGGGTACGTGAAGCATAAAAGGTTGAGAACCACTGATATATATGTTTTGTTTTATTCCCATTGTTATACTATAACTATAGTTTTATCTATCTATACAAGGGGTACGCCAGTTACATACATATTTCCAGGGGGTACGTGAAGCATAAAAGGTTGAGAACCACTGATATATATGTTTTGTTTTATTCCCATTGTTATACTATAACTATAGTTTATCTATCTATACAAGGGGTACGCCAGTTACATACACATTTTCAGGGGGTACATGCAGCATAAAAGGTTGAGAACAACTGGTCTTGCATAGACCAGTTGTTCTCAACAATTAACCCTTTTCATAATTTGCAATGTATATACACACACTCTGCTAAAAAATACCACTTAATTCACAAAGAAAAATGTTGTCCACAGAAGATAAAATATAGTTTACTTGATTACATATACATATCAAGATGCTGTTTAATAAGTAATAACCTTTTTTAGATGTGTTTTCTTTTTCAAGCCCTGCATGTTTGTATTGATAGTTTATTAAGTATTGCAGATAATGATTAGATCATCTAGCTAAGGAATTCTCATCATATTTTAAAAACTGGCTAACTGCACTAGGTATAACCAAAGCTGAAATGTTCTAGTCCATGTTTCACAAATATTGGAATAGTTAAGTGATTAATAGCATCAGTAGTTTAGTACAATTAACAATTCCACATGACAGAAAAAAGAAACACTGGTTCATGATGACACACATAATTTGAGGGGTTTTTTTTAATTCAGTAATATTCATATTTTAAATACCAAACATTACACATTTTATTACACATTATATTTTACAACATAATTATAAATCTTTTTTATTATATAAAAATTTGAAATTGAATTGTGTTGGGTTGTTTCCCCTCTGAGCGGCACTTTTTTGCACACCATGGGCTAAATGGCCAGGTTACATGGACCTCGAAGGCTCAGAAAAGGTTGGGGGAGGAGACCCACTGGAACGGCTGTTGGAAGACATACGGTAGCCTCCTGTCAAGACCATCCAGCTTGTTCTTTAACGTGCATAGGGTATGGCTCTCCTACACATGGGGCATGGCTTAACGTCCCATCCGATGGAAGGCAGCCTTTCTAAGCCATCGGTGTCCCCTACTGACTGTGGGCAGGGCGGGGAATTTTGCGGAGATAAATCTTAACACTGACCCAGCTGGGACTCAAACCTAGGAACTACAGATTACGAGCTTGGCGTGCTACCAACTGAGCCACCCCTGCCCCAATTTGAAACTGAAATTGCAATAGAAAGGCAAAAATAAAAAATATATATTCAAAATATTACACATTTGCAATATAGAAAAACAAAATGGAAATGATAATAGAAAATATTTTTATGAAACTGAACCACACATAATGAAACTATATATTAAATCCAAATTTTGTTTTATACAATACAATTTAAAACAGCCATTTATGCATATGGAGATTCCACAAGTTTTGCACATATATCATTTTGGTTTCAATCTCTAGCAATGATATAACATACGAAGCGCACACAACTTGGTACCATTGCAGCTGCATAAATCTAGTTGTGCCAAGCTTTAACTGGCTTAGTGGTTAAGAAGCTAGCTACTGTTCCAGCAGGACAAACTTTGTGTGCTGTGTTAGCTCTAATTCAGGCAGTGATCAGCAGTGACTTCAGTCTTAGTATGGCATGTCCTTGTATGAGAAGGCCTGTAAAAGCTAGGAGTAGCTTCTAGGATTCTTCTCTGTCCTGTATGTTGCAAATCAAAAAAATTGACAAAAAAAATGAAGAAACTTTAGAATATTATGCTTTAAAAGCACAAAGCTCATGCTCACTCCAATGCTTCACAATTTTTTTCAGCAAGTAAATATACAGGTTTCATTTAAATATCCAAAAATGAATCTGCAAATATGTGGTTAGAAAAAAATAAAAAATATTCAGTAAGAGTCATTATAATACATATTGTTGCTATATGATTTTAAACGCTGTTTTCATTTGTTGTGTTACTCATTTTATTTTTTTCCTTGAGCAATAATAATAATGATCCAAGTTGATAAAGATAGCAGTTTTAAGTGCTGTCAACTTTCATCAATCACCTCAAATGTTAATAGCAATTACTTCAATTTTCGACAGTTATCCTTGGCCTCTACTATAAGCAATTTACATGCAGTGAAGTGAATGATTAAAATATATTAACATTATTGAACATTTGTGCACTTAATACTTACTGGAAGCTTCCAGGAACTTGTCATAAGACTGAACTGGTATCACAGGATTGGGCAGCTCCCTTAAATATTTTATTAAGGCACTGGTTATGTAATTTAGTTTGTAGCTTTTCAAATCTATATTTTTGGAATCTGTAAATTTAAAAAGATTCTAGTTACAAACAAAAATCTAATTAAATAACTGTTTAATAAGTGTAGAATAAAAATTTATTTACAGTCATTTATTCCATCACTATATATATACCAAAAAATTTTGTTGAAGTCAAAATACTAAAATCTGAAATTTCCTTATACTGAAAATATCTATCTATACTGTCCAATATATTCCTAATGTACTGAAAATATTTGGTTGTTAGGTGATGTGAAGAAAAACTGTTTGACATGGTGCTTTCATGGTGATCATCAATTGAAGATAACACTGTATTGGGATGACACAGTATTAAGGTAGTATGTAACATCTCTGCAATGTGGTATTAATATGAATCTTGTTGAAGGATTCAGTCTAAGCAATAAATAAACAGCATCAGTAGTGATGATAATGAATCACAGAATGTCAGAAATTACTAGTATGCTAGTAAAGTTCCTTTCAAAATTTAAATTGAATATTTTAAAAATTAATATTCATACTTCTTAGTTTAGTATTATTCATTATGTTTCTTTACACTTTTTGTAACAATATTGTGCTTTCTCACCAAATAAACAAAAGAGTAAGCTTTAAATTATAATCATACAGTCAGAATCTATCCAAATAATGCATGAATTCTTCAGTATATAAAATAAGTCTTCATACTTTTAGCTTAATTATGAAATAAACTCAAAGAGATCTTTTTCTTTCATTTTTAAAATATCAAGATTAATTCAGCTTTGCAATACAGTCAATCCTGTTATACTCTTGAAAGTCCTACATATAATGAATCCACAAATAATAAAGCAATAACTTCCATTAGGATTAATGCAATAGGTTCAAGGATTTAGAAATACACACAACAGTAGTACCATTTTTTGGTACATTTTGCTCTTTCCTTAATAATAGTGCATTAAAATTAAAACTATGAAAATACATCAAGAAATATAAATAAAAAATATTGTTTTTTGCTTTAAGCTTAATATTTATGTTTTAATTTAATCCTACTTTTTTATTTGTTTTGTCTTGTAGTGGAATGTTTTTCTTAATTTGAGTTTGGTAAACTATATATTTTACTGGTTATTACTATTTTTTTTACATTGAGGTTACCAGGAGTGGTTGTCACCAACACTTTTAGAATGCTTTCTCATTGTGATGAATGATATTTATACAGATATTATGAGATAAGGTTAACTACACTCAGCACTAGGAATGAACTGCACTTAAGCAGGACAAAGAGAGGCACTATGGTGTAGAGGGAATGTGTAGTGTACAATCACAGTGCTGTTTCATTATTGTAGCAAGCAACTATACTGTTGAAATATTACTGGTATCATATTGTAAACTTCTGTTTACATCACAGCACTGCCTATGTATGGATATTAATTATGTACAATATGTTTAAATATAAATAAATATGTTAGAGCACAATACTGAAATGTTTGTAATACACTGAATATCTGCATATATGCAGAATGACAAAATAGTTCCATGCTTTATCTGCAGCCCATCAGCCTTACTTTGGTTAGGCATGAATAATGAGGTTTTGGTGTAAATATGTCAGCAATTAAAACATCAAAACTTTTTCTAGCCAAATAACAAAGAATAATGGGGTCAAGGGTATAATCAATGTAGTACCAAATAATTCAAGATAAGCAATAATGTTTTATTTTATAAATTTTTAATGATATATACAATAAGGGAAAAAAATCAACGTGTTAACATTTATGGATTAAAAACTATATCTTATTAGCTTAACAAAACTATAACTCAGGGTATTATCTATCTTGGAAATTCTAAATAAAATTACACACTGGAATATACTAAATGAATATTTCACTTATGAGCTTTTTATTTTCCCTAATCCTTTTTGTATTAGTTCTTCTAAGAGATGACTAAAAATAAAAAGGTTAGTGAAAGCAATATCAGCTTATAAATGGATTATTTATATATAATTGGAAATAGTGAAATATTTTTGCTATCTAAAGCTTACAAATAATAATTCTGCATTTCACTTAAAGGGTTAATGACACAATACTACACACAAACTAGATAATCATACATACCATCTGTAAACTTTTGTTTTATGTCTGTAATGATTGGGCTTGGTGCTGGTGTTTTATATGCTTGATACAGGTCAATATCTGAAATTTAATATAAATTTTATATGAAATGCAGCTAAAAAAATTTGTAATTTATTGTTTTCTGCACATCTCTAAATGATCATGCTTTCATATTATTTTGAATGCTAATATGCCAAAAAGACAAACTTTTTTAATATTAATGTGCTCTAAATTATACAAGTGGATCATAAATTTTAGCTTAACTGCTTACAACTCATACAAGAATTATGAAACATATTAGATGTTCAAAAACCATTCAATATGCACTATTACCCGAAAATGCATTTTTAACTTTTTAATTAAGTTAAATATTTTAAAAATAGTAAAATTACAATGTTTTCATTGTATTTGGCACAGAGTTATAGTTTGGAAATGTAGTTCATCAGAAATATACTTTTGGTCTCTTTTGTTCACTGCTTGTCTTTTGTCTTAAACCTTTGTTCTTCACTTGAAATGTTTTCACTTGAAAAAACCTTTGTTCTTCACTTGAAATATATTCACTCAAATTTTTTTTAGTTTGTCTTTTTTTCTCAAAATTTACAAAATGTTGTAATGCTTTTTTACATCACTGTTTCTGAAAAGTTTTGAGTCCATGGGCCAGCTAGTAACACAATGCATTCTCCACATTTAATTAATTAAACTGACAGGCTTCTGTCAGACCTTTGTGGCAAGCAGCTGCTTGAGGGGATATTTTATTTACTTATTATAATATTTTGTGTTAACTTTTGAAAAAGTAATAATTATACTTATTGGAATAATAGGTTAGAAACAAATTATACACACAAATATTTGTTTCTAAAGTCTTAATCTTATAATTTTTTTTACCATCTGGAAATTTCAAAGGGAAGAGGAAGTCTAAGCTGCTTCTCCCTCACTCCATGCCTGAATTGTAAAATCATAATGTTTTACTACTAAAACAATCGTGACTGACCTGAATTGTGTTTTGCTCTTGACTCTATTTCTTGAACACATTTAAGGACTAGGGTAGGTGCATGCTGTTCACTGATGTTAAACTGGGAACAAAGATCCCGGCCAAATATTGCTGCAAATAAATTTTTTCTAATAATTATATCTTGAAACACATAATTTAACAAATTATTAACATTTACACTGTATAGACAACTTTTAATAAGATTAATTTGGTAAAATGAGACTATCATGATTCTTAACTAATGTGTAATAAATCTTTAAAAATTTTCTTGAAAAATGCATGAAATATAAATAACTTTAGTAAATTTTTGCCTCTATTGCCCTTACTAATATTCTAAAAGGGATGGATTCTAAGGAGTGCCTAGGGACATGGTCCCCTTGGCTCCCCCTAGATCTGGCCCTGATAGTAATTAATATACATAATATTTACAAGTTAGTCAATGTGTGTGGCACAATATATAAAAGATAGCATATGTGTATGTGATAGGAATGCTTAAGCATCTTTTTGGATGCAACTCAAATGCACAAACTTTCTCATTCAAAACTTATTTAACTTTATTTTGTTATTATATTAAGAAAAATGAAATAATTTCAGTAAAAAAAAATACTGAATGAAATGAAATGAAATGAATGAAATGAAAAAAGAAAAATATTTCCACAATATCATATTATATTGAAAAAAAAAGTATTATTGCTGTATATAAAACAAAGGTTTCAAATCTGTTTCTGATGAAATTTGTTTACAACTCCCCCCTCCCCCCAAAAAAATCTAGAAAAGGTGAATTAATATGGAAGTCACTTTATATTAATGTGAAACTTTTAGAAAATTATCCAGTTTGAAAAGTAATGGTGTCAAGCATGGAAGAAAAAAAAATCTTGAACCAAGTGAAATACAAACCCATGATCTCCTAGGTAGCTCAGCAGTGCTCTACTGCTGAGCTACCTGCTGCTTATTTAAATTTCATTTATCAACAGATATAAACATTATATCATGATGCAGTCAGATAGCAGAAGTGCTTTAATTGAAATGCAATTAGAAGTAATGACCAGTAAAAAATATGTATCACTCATAGTAAAGCTTATAAGCATTATGAATATTTTATATTTTATGTAAATCATTTTTTCAAAGACAAGTCTTTTTTTCTATGTCCTTGATGTGTTAGCCATTCTTACTGCACAGTCCCATTTGTCATATATGTGTGATAACATGAAGAGTGAAAAAGGTGACCTTCACAATTCTCATTAAAATTCTGAGCATGAAACTGGCAGCCCAAGGCCAGGATATGATGCAACCAACCATGAGGTGATGTGTAAGGGTGTTCCTGATTCACTAGATACATCAGTAAGAACACAGTGCACTAAATATTGGCATTATTATTTAAAAAGCACCTACTTTAACAAGAAGAATATGAAAAAATTCAAAGATATGTAAAAGATAAATTTGAAACTAAAAGTAAGCTCTGAAAAACAATACTTATATTTATTAACATTTCTTCAATTGATTACTTTTTTTTGAAAAGTAATGGCATATTTTAATCATTTTTACATACATCAACATAATTTAAAGGGGTAATGCCACTTGAAATTTGATGAAGGCATTATTGAACATCAAACTGAAAGTTAGAGGAAAAAATTGTCTTGAAAGCCAGGTCAGATATGAACCCAGAACCTACTGATAACATATCTGATGCTTCGACCATTGAGCTACCAGTTGCCAACATTGTTGATAACATGTTAGGTCAGAGTATCTGGCTTGTCAGGAGATCATATTCCAATCAGCTCAAGACAAATTTTTCTTTAACTTTGAGTGGTTGTGTTGGGTTGTTTTACCTCTGAGCGGCACTTTTCTGCACACCATGGGCTAAATGGCCAGGTCACATGGACCCCGAAGGCTCAGAGAAAGTTGGGGGAGGGGACCCACTGGAACAGCTGTTGGGAGACAGATGGTAGCCTCCCGTCAAGGCCATCCAGCGTGTTCTTTAACGTGCACAGGGTATGGTTATCCCGCACACGGGGCCACGACTTAACATCCCATCCGACGGACGGCGGCCTTTCCAAGCCCAGTGGTGTCCCCTACTGACCGTGGGCAGGGCGGGGAATTTTGCGGAGATAAATCTCAATGCTGACCCAGCTGGGACTCGAACCTGGGAACTACAGATTACGAGCCTGGCGCGCTACCGACTGAGCCACCCCCGCCCCAACTTTGAGTGAGTTTGATGATTATTCAAGAGTGCCTTCATCAAATTTCAATAGAATTAACACCGAATCTTTGTTTATGTAATATCCTCTTCTATTAAATGACTATGAAATGTTTTTTAACTTCAAACTTTTCTGCTTTCATTTGCTCAGAATCGTTTGCAATTTTGAACAGTTATCTAATGACAGATTATAAATTCTATATAAACTATGCTTTCATCTTAAAGTTGAAGCACAAAAAAGAAACTTTATGAATATATGTTATAATTCAGTCCTTAATAAGCCAATCTGAGGTGATTATCAGTTGAATGAATGATACAATGAACTGTTAAAAGATGCCTCTTTAAAATAAACAAACCACTTTCCTAACCTACATTTCATGCAACTCCAAAAGCATTTTTACATATATTAAAAAAATTTGCTTTTAAATATAAGTTTCAGAAAAATATTTAGTTACCAGAAATAACAGAGCTGATTTTTTTAGTACACTAATAAAAATAAGAGATAATGTTTGTTCATGTTAATGGAAAGCTGCATTTGAAGCTCCATAACTTTGAAGATAGGCATTTTATGGAGAAATATCACTACAGTTAAAGATTTTAATCAGATCTCTCTAAATATTAGTTTGTGGGTAAAATGTTTAGAGAGCTATCAAAGCAAGAATATAGCAGCTATCATATTCCAATAGTTAGCTTTGAAAGTGCAGAAACTTCAAAATATCATTACAAACTTCTGAAAATGCCCTTAATTTAGTAAATGGTTTGATCTACAACAGGCTGTGAAAGGATAATCCATTCAGTCTGTTTCAAGTAGTTCACATGGATATGTGATGATATTAAATGACATAACAAAATCCTAAATGTTATTGGAAAATTTTGCTTTTCCTGAGTGGACTGTAATTAAAAAAAGTAGGTTTTAATTTGAAATAAATTATTACAACTGAGCTTTTGATATGATTTTCTGTTGAGATAAACAAGCATTATTCCCTAGTCATTTTGATCAGTGTATGGTTAATCACTAAAATCAAATTGTTTCTGGAAAGATTCTGTTCATGGTTAACAGATACTAACAAGTAACAAAAATCTCTTGAATTTAAAATCAAGCATGACTTTGAACTTACTTGGTATAAGACTATGCCTGTTGTTTTGGTCCGTTTTATTTATTATTGGGGATGTTAGCAGTCCTAAGCTACAGGAACAATGTGATGCCACTCCACAAACTGGAGAAAAATGGGAAACATTATATACAGATAAAATTTTGAGTCTTGATATGTAGAAATAAATATTGAAACATAGTGAATAACATATGCAAACATTTACTTTTGTTAAAAATATGCTTTTTATTTTTGTCATCTAATTCTCTAATGCAACGAATTGCATGATTAAAAAGCTAGCAATTTATTATTTTAAAACTTTAAACAAAAGCTAAATGCAATGAAGCAGCAATATACAATATAATTTACAATACAGTCTAAATCTTTTAAAATAACTAGATTAATTACAATTTTGAATAAATAAAACAACATATTTAACCTTTGCTCCATCTAATGTAACAAGATTATTACATTAGACTAGGCCAAGGGTTAATCATTAAACTGCAGAGTTAATTTTGAAGTGCTCTCAACATAAAAATCGAAAGAACTGCAGAACCATATCCTAAAGTATCTAACTAGCAGAACTTGCAGTGTTTTTAAAAGAGAATGCAATTTGTTAATTTTCATAGTAATTTTTTAAAACTTTTTAAAAGTTTTTATATTTTTGCTAAAGGAAATCTTTCTTTTTAAAGTGGCAAAATTTTCTGGCACTTTAAGGGTTAAGTCAGGGATGTATAAATTTTGGATATTAGGCTGCAATAACAAAAATTATTTTGGTCTGGAATTTAATGAGTGAAAAATAAATGTCTCTAATTAGTAAACCAGATATTAGTTTTTCAATTATTTTGACACATACTATTTTAAAACTCCAGACTTTCCAAGATTCCTAATAACCATGAAAATATTAATGAATAATTAATTAATTAATTAAAATTAATCAGCTGTTCTCAGCATAATCAGGATAATATTAAGCATATTTTCTCTTTACCATTAGTAGAGTTACAAAGTTACAGTACTTTAAACCTTGCACCCCACTAATGTAATAGTTACAGTTCATCATCAAAAATTCTAGTTCTTACTTATGATGGAACCCAATTTCAAACCCTACACCACTTTTTACATTTTTTTTATAGTTTCCCTCTTTAAATTTCAACTTAGCACTTTTTTAGCATTTACATGCAACTTGGAATGGGAATAAGACTATATTTTAAAAAACAAATGAAATGTTTACTTACAATCTCATTTGTTAGTGTCACTCAATGAGTTATGTTTTCATCAACTATTGTTTAACTTCATATTCAAATTAACTAGATAATTAATTAACTTTTTAGTCTTCAGTGAGAACTACAACTAATGTTTCTTCATTTAATGCAAACATTTTAAATCACATTATATACCAGTAAAAGCAATTTAAATACCTTGACAAAGGTGACCTTTCTGCATTAGATTATGCAAGTAAGAATGGCACTTCTCACAGCGCAACAACGTTGATATACTGTTATCAAAAAGCTTGTGACTTGAAGATGGTAAGGCTAGAAAGGAAAGTATTTATTTAAATTATAATAGCTTCAATGTTTATAAATATCAGTGTTTTATATTTTTATGCAAATATTTTATAAGTAAAAAAAAGTGACAATACAAAAAAATACACATTTAAAATACAATTACTATTTTAACTTTGTAGGTATGATGTTGTCAAGCATTATTGTTTATTTATTATCCAGTTTTTAGATAAACTGAATATATATATTTACTCTATATAATAAAGATGTCTTTTTTTTCCATATTACTCCCCCAAAATTAATAGATCAGCACATTTCCTTAGGTAATTTAGAACCACATAACTCTAAAAAACTTGGTTGCATTGAATTCTATTACATGCAATTCAGTAGTAAATAGTATTGAAGTAGTCTATAAATGGCTTGAGTAGCCAGAGTAGCATTTTAACTGTTTTTGTAGAAAACAAATACTATGATCTTGGAAGTAGAGGGGGGGGGGATAGTATTGAATTTATTGAGAGTTGGTATTTATAGGATTAATTACATATGACAACTACCTATCTATAGAGTTATATATAAAAGCATGATTTAAACACAAATTAATAACACACTAATTATGAAATATATATATAAAAACAAGATGAGATCTATGGGGGGGGGGGGTTGAAGAAGGGGGCAAAAAATTCTGAAATGTATATTACATGTATTTTGAGATTTTTTTCACCTTTAAAAAAGAGGGAGAAATGTTATATTGCAATGGAAATCCAGTCTCCCCCCATTTTTTTTTAGATCTGGGACTGCATAAAAACAATATATTTGCAGTTTGCCAATTCTTTAGAAATATAATGTTGTATAAGTTTGATCATTTCTACACTAATAAATTATAATTTTGGAAAAATCATATTTAAAAGCTGACACCAGAAACAGTACATTTCTTTTTTCAACAGAGAGATCATATTCCACAATTACAAATAAAAACTGCACTTTTTAGGTTCCTATAGAATACACTTTCAAATATCTAAACTATTGCCTTCATAATTTTTTAAGTTATTAATTAATCCCTCATACATTATTTTTCTGACAAATCCTTAGAGAGTAATTAGGCAAGTGTGAAAAACACAACCCATCCACCTCCCGAATTCTAACTTGGGATCTCCTGGTTACACACCAGTTGCTATACCATTTGAGCTAAGGATGTTTTTTTTTCACACTTGCCTATTACTACAAATGAATAGCACTGCAGTGAGCTTCATTCCTCCCTGTCAAATTCTTAGAGAGATGCAGCACACTGGCTTAAATCATGGGGGCATACATTAAAATTAAATTTTTTAGTGCAGAATTAAAGCATGTATTATAAAATTATTATTATTAGAAAACTTTAGACTACATATTATTAATAATGCATTATATTTGTATAACATTTTAACTTCAGCACATTTTATAAAATGTGTGAAAAACTTTTAAACTAGATACATTCATAAAATATTAAATTCTTACTTTCTTCATTGATCAGATTCTTATTTCCTTGTAATGTACCCTGAAACAATACAGTTGCATAAGTTATTGTTTTCTTTTATTGTACAAAAAAAATTATGTTCATCAATAGAAAATTTTCAAATATTAGACTTGAAATTAGAGTATGTGATATTTACATTAGATCATTTTATAACCATATTCTACAATAAAATAATAATTTCTATTCTTATTTTAAAGCAGATACTGAAAAAGAGTTGTTTTAATGGTTCAGTAATTAGGAAATTTGTCTGCAGTGAAAAAAGAAACAGATCCAATGCAGATGGATTCAGTTTTTGATCATACATAAAATATGCATGATCTGAGAATGCTGGTGTTGCTTTCTATTTAGAGAAAGTAGCATAGCAACAAAATAAGAATTTTCCATACCGAGTTCATGAACAACAGCAATGGTTCACTCGTTCATGGCCTCCTTCAGTCTTCCTGCACAAGGAAGGTCTTCAAAGCTCTGCCATCCTTCTCTGAATTTGTGCATCCATCCCGTAAGAGTGTCACATGAACAGGCATGATCCCCACATATTTGTGATAAATCAAGCAATTTTTTTTTTGAGTTGTCCTGAAGCTGCTCTGTGAAAATGTAAAATATTTCCCAGTCTTTAGTTAGGCTCCATAGCAACAACTCACAGATTTCGCAGACCGAACTTTATGTGCAGCGAGTGAAGTGAGAGAAATAATGATACAGCCTTTGTTTTAAACATGTAATGACAAGTTTAGACAAGCTTTCAAACAAGTCATAACTCATTAACTTTGGAGGAATGAGTGCAAATCTACAGACGTGTCAAGAACTTTTGAATGCCTTCCATACAGCAGAGAAGTTACTGAGCAATGCTGGAGTAATGGTAACATTCAGATGCTCCAGGATGATTAACAGCAAATTCTCTTATGTAAAATTCCATACAAGTTCTTATTCAAACATGTGCTTTCCATTAATAACTTCCAACTTAATAATTTTGATGAATTAATTGTATTTGTGTTAATTGTTGCCCATTTGTGCCTTTGGCTTTCTTAGTTAATTACACTAACTACTAACAGCATTAATTAATGTGCTGATTATTAGGTTACTTCTTGTAACTTTAAGATATTGAGTAAAGAAAATGAAGCTTTCTAGAAGCTTTTACAGATTTTTCACACATACAAGAAAGGACAGGTCTGCTGTCTAGTGGCCAAGTTCACCACTAATTATAACAGTTAGGTATGTCATAATGATTTATAAGCATATTACATAAGCAATTATATATGATAATATTATGTATACAGTTACATACATATTATTAATTTACAATGCATTAACACTTACTGCACAATTCAAATGATCTACTCCAATTAGAATGGCTTTTTGGTAAAATTCTTCTTTAATGCCCATTTTCTGTAGCATTACATGTAAAAAAGGAAAGCAAACATATAAATCTTTAACAGCAAATGATCAAAATGTAGAAATTTATGTAAGTAAAACAGTTTTACATTTAAGGAAAGAGTAAAATTGGAAAAGGGTTATAGACTATGACAAAAAAAAATGGAAGGAGACACTCACTTTCACTCCTAGAACCAGTTGGCCAAAGGAGTAAGGAGCTTGAAGCTGCTAAAGGAAAAGAGAGGTGGGGCTGAAAAGGTTAGACAGCAAAGAAGGATGCCCTGTTTCCATCTTTTTGCAGTCCCTAGTCAGATGACCTACTTCAGCAAACCATGTCTGATTCAGTGTGATTGGCTGGAATAAGCAGATAGGAGGATGGCAAAGGGTCACAGTTCACTGCCATAGATAACACTGACAAGCTACAAGATGAAAGTTCCTACTAATCAGCAATGATGATAATACAGTGCTCTGTTGACCTTGGTTATATCCACACAAAGATTCATTATGCAATATAAAATACTGATCACTGTAACAATTTTGTATAACACCCTATAATTAAAAAAAAAAATCTTAATTCTGAAGTCTTCTTTTTTCTAACACTTTTTGAGTTACATTTAAAATAATTTAAAAATTCTCTGTCATTGAGCAATAAAATTTCAGAGTTTATCCTTCAAACTATTTGGATGTTGAATGTTCTTAGGATAAAAACTCTCAGAAGCTTTTCGGAGCAAAGACAGCGCTTCACTTCACTGAAGACGGAGCGCTGTCTTTGCTCCGAAAAGCTTCTGAGAGTTTTTATCCTAAGAACATTCAACATCCAAATAGTTTGAAGGATAAACTCTGAAATTTTATTGCTCAATGACAGAGAATTTTTAAATTATTTTAAATTAACTTTTGAGCAAGAAGGTCTTTTAATTGTATACTTTTGAGTTACAGCTTAAACTTTATTTTTATGCCCTTCACATCCAATACAAAAAAAAAAGCATTACTAGATTAATATAGTAAGCAACTTAAGACAAATAGGTTCACTTACTTGTGAGTAAATACCCAAATATTTTGACCCCTGACTGGGGTCATCATCCAAGGAGGTTGCAGCTTTGTTGGAACTTCCTTAAAAAATAGAAAAGGAAGTTCCAACAAAGCTGCAAACTCCTCAGAGATGGTCGAAATATTAGGATATTTACTCACAAGTAAGTGAACCTATTTGTCTTAAATTGTTACATATATTAATCTATCTATTCTAAGACAGCCACGAATACAATTATTACTGCATTACTAGATATTGTAAGAAAATTGTCACAGCATAAAAAATTGAAATGATTTAAGTATGCAACAGCTATTTGGAGAAATATTTTTATGGTAATTACCATTCAGCAAAAACTAAAAAGCATAGCATCAGTTAGAAAGCGGAGAGAAAATATTATGATCAAATTTTAATTGTAGTTTTCAGATGGTAATTACATACCATAGCTTGGAATAGTAACTTATGTATATTTTTATTTAATACAAGAAATAATTTTGTGGAAAAATTATTTTTGTCGATGAGTGTGATTCAAACCATGCTTCCCAGTTACATGCCAGGTGCACTAACCACTAAGCAATCACCAGTGCTGTCATTAATTCATTTAGTTGTGACTTTTAAATCTCACTAACCTTGTCATTCATGGCACCATCTATGATCAGGAAAAGCAACTTATCCAATTTATCCAATATTGCTCAATATACATAGATGTTATTTATTTAACATAAATTACATTAGAGATAAATTATTAATGATAGTTATACAGATACTAAACACTATTTTTAATCTAAATGGAAACCCAACTTTCTGATGGCTGGTTATTTGTCAAGAGGCTCTTACCATCTGAGCTACTGGGTACAAATTTATAGGTTAACAGTTAACATTAATTGCAAATATTCCCTGATGCAGTCTTCATTGAACATTTATCAGTTTCAAAGATGTCTATAATAGTCAATCATACAGTTTTATTACTGGCAAGAAATTCGTTATGACTAATTCTTAAGTAATTTGTTCCATATAAAAAATTAAACATACTATCAATAACATATGCAGTAAAATTTTCATTATTATATATTGCTAAATAAACAAAGTATAAAATCACAAGTGGGATACTCTGGAGGATGCAAACATGACCCCCCCCCCCCTTGAGGAATAAAAAAATTACTATAAGGCTATAATAATTAATAAAAAAAGACCAAGAAGTTCAAAACAATGGAGTATATGGTTTGAACTCCAGGGGCTTGGTTTAAATGAAACTTAACACTTCATTTAATTAAAACTTCCAGAAATTAGAATATATGCATACATATTTATTTTCTTTCATTCTTTTCCTCTGTCTAAAATTATTATTTTGGTCTTCTTTGGCCAAAATCTTGTGGACACCCTTGGTAACAATGGTTATCTGCAAGAGTGAATTCAGCTAAACATTGATAATCAGCTGTTTAATCTAGATGGGTCATGCGTACTATGATCATATTTTCCAATTTAAATTTCAGGACACACAGCCCAATAAAATTTTTTTTAAACTAAAATTCAGGCATGGTTCAACAAATATTTTTTTCTGACATGTGAATTTATTTATATGAAATGTTCCTGCAAAAGTATAAAAATTAAATAATATATAACAAATCATCTTTACTGGAAATAAATAATACAAAAAATGAATGAGTTTTTGTGAGCAATGTTCCCTCAGTCTACGATTCTATACCTTTTGTGATTGAGTTTATTGTAATGTAATGCTTACAGGCTAGCTTCATTTAGTTATTATTTGTCAAAATATTAGAATTTTGGGGGAGTTTCAAACTTTATGGGAACAATAGGATGGAATCTTTGATATCTGGACTGTTCTGAAAAAATCTAGATGCTTGGTAACCCTAAACGTGCATGAACCAGCAATCATCGGTTCAGGTCTTCCCTTGACAATATATTTCATATTTAGTCCATTCCAAGGCAATTAAGATTTGTTATTTGAATTTTTTATTATTTCACAAAATGAAACAATAGTTTCCATATATATACTTAAAGAAAATTATTGCAGAATTACACATTATACAATGCAAAAGTTTACTTTTAAAAAAATTTGTCATCCTCTATTTAAAAATTTATTGGTGCCCTTAAGATTGCCATAAGAGTTGGATCAAATGTAACTTTTTTTTATCCTTTAACTATTATTGCTCTTCTACATAGAAACTACCTGCATATTGCTAATATAATTTTTAATCATTACATAACTTATGCATTATATATATATTACTGACTACTGCTTTGTCATGACTTTGAAACTTTATTAAAAATTGATTTTTACACAGCACAAAAATTATATAGCAAAATACAAACATAAGTTATAAGTGCCATTTTACTTTCATGTTATTACTGCTAATAGCATGCTGGAATTCTACTCATTTGTGGAATTGGTAATTTTGACAAACATTCTGATGTCTATTAACTTTTAAGTTAAAACAATGAGTTAAAATGCTGCTTAGCATTGAAAATTGTCATAATGCAGTAGGAATAAGTGAAATTATTGAAAATAATTGGATTTAATTATCATACGATATTTTGATATACTTTGCTTCAACAAACTTTGGAGATTAAATCATTTATATGAAATTTTCGTGACAAAAGAAAGTTAAAAATTTTGCTACTATGATAAAACGGCAGAAACTTACTAATCTTTCCTTGTCACATGACTGCAAACTGTTGATTGATTTGTTAGCTTGTGACCTGAATCCTTCAGAATATCCATAAAGATTAATTTCTGAAACCCATTCTGCAATGCTGCATGACGGCCACTGTCTTGTTGGTAACTACAACATAAAATTATAATTCGTTTAATAAAAATTTAACAGAAAATTCAAATTAATAATAATAAGACTCTAATTACCTATATTTGATATAATCAATCATAATAATATTTCTTACCGCACTTTAAATGTTGAGAAAGTATTCAAATTTATATTATGAACGGACAGTTTCCGTATTGACAGAAAATGATGCAATACTTGCCATCATTTGCCACAACAGGTGGCGTTGATCTATTGCCAGATATTTTGATGTATCTTAATATTAAGTGACACACGACCAGTTGTCACCATAGGTGTTCATCGAGGCTGGTTATCACTAGTGGTCCTATATAGGGAGAGGTGGCAAACGGCGATGTCGATTTCTATTGATTGTCGATGTCACGTGTCTCATGGAGACCATTTCTGTGCGTCGATTGTCGATTTGCTCTGTGATAGTTACAGGTAAAGTGTATACGTGTGTTGGTTCTATGCTGAATTAGATCTATGCGTTATAACGTAAATTGCTTATTATATTCCTGATTTGTTTTCTTTGATAAACATAAGGTATTAAGCTTGTTAAAATGCCACATTATGCAGCATATTTATAAATTAAAAAATTGTTCAAGGACTAGATTTTAGCCCATGAATTTTAACTCAAGGTTTGGAATTATTAAAAATAGAAGTAGAGACAATGAGTGACAAAAAGATTGCGTTCTATAAATCGATGAAATCGCTATGTCTTGGGGAAATGAATTTGACAATACATCGAAGCTCTTATTGGAAATATTACACTTCCTTTGAAGTCTGATTCTGCCTATTAGGCATTAGTTATGTTAGGTGGTATTGGCTGCCGATGGAAACAGATTGTAGCATATCATTTCACTGCGGAATCTATTAATGAGATTTCATTAACCAATTTAGTATATGATACAGTCTGAAAAGTTCGGTTGTTTTACCTCTGAGCGGCACTTTTTTTGCACACCATGGGCTAAATGGCCAGGTCACAAGGACCCCGAAGGCTCAGAGAAGGTAGGGGGAGGGGACCCAATGGAACGGCTGTTGGGAGACAGATGGTGGTCTCCCGTCAAGGCCATTGAACGTGGAGTAAACTAGTAACAACTAGAGGTCCTATATAGGTAGAGGTTGGCCATCTCAAAATTGGACGCCATGTTTTGTCGTCGTTCGGATTGTTTGGCGTGCAAAGCTGAATGGTATTGCACGAATACTTAATGGATTCCTGGAAAAAGTAGGCTTTTTCCAGGAATCTTTTAAGTATTTTCAGTGCTCACGATTGAAAGCACTTTGGAAAACGGCTAAAAGGGAAAAGAATATTTTAGGGCTTTTTTTTAAAAAAAAGAGATAATTTCACTTTGTTGTCCGTCCGTTTATCAGTCTGTAGACATCGAACTTTTTTGTTTATGCAGATAAATAAAAAATTCTTTTTGTGTTAGATAGGTATTAATCAAATATTACAATTTGCATTTTTGGAATCTACCAAAAGTGATAACTATGCTCTCTAACTGTGGAAAAATTTCAAAATTCCGAAATATCAAACGAATATTCCAAATGATGCAGTTACGTTAAAAGTTTGAAATTTTGGTGTTGAAATGTGAAGGTTACGAAGTTACCATTGGTTACAATCACTTGACCTTTTAGACCCATGGGGGGGAGGTGAATGCAACTTTTTTAACAGAAAATTGTGAGTTTTTAAAGATGAATTAAAAATTCTTCTTGGGTTGGACAGGCATTGATGAAATATTACAATTTGCATTTCCTGAATCTCCCAAAAACTATAATTGCGCCCTCTAACGGTGGAAAAAAAATCCAGCAATTCCAAAATTTACAATGAATATTGCAAACGATGTATTTATGCTAGAAATTTGAAATTTTGGTCGTGGAATGTGACAGTTTTGAAGATTCCATTGACAACAATGAATTGAGCCCTCAATCCCAAGGTAGGTAAGAAACAGAATGTTTTTTTTAAGAGATAGTTGAAAATATCTTTTTTAGTTAGTACTAACGAAATATAATTCGCATTCTCAAAGGTAGTTTTAATTTATATCATTAAAGATCACTAAATATCCAAAATGCAAAACCTTTAACGAATGCTCCAAGCGATTTCTTTATGGTAGAAATTTCGGCGGTAGCATTCTGTTTCGATAGAAATTCCACTGACAGCAATGATCTGCCCATTATTTTCAGAGGAATGGGAGAAAAGCAACTTTTGCAATTTGAGAACTAAAAGGCAAATACTTTTTATGTTTATAATTATTAATAAAATAACACTATGTGCATTTTTCCCCGTCATACATTAATAAAAAAAAACTAAATAATCCCTCAAGCAGCAAGCAGCTGCTTGCCACAGAGGTCTGACAGGAGCTTTTCAGTTTATACACCATAGCAGAAGGTCCATGAGGATGGCAGGACCTCAGCAGAAAAATAACACGAACACCCATAATTAAAACTTTTAAGGAATGAAAAAGTAGGCAAAGGAAGAACTTTATTCTCTTTGAAAACGAGATTTCCGTATGCGCCAAAGGCGATATGCGTTCTTCTAATTATTTTACACATTCAGTACCCTCTGGCAGTGGAAATTCGAACTACTGCGTAATTGGTAAAATAAACGTTTAATATTTTATTAGTACCTATAAACACAAAAAATATTTTTCATTTATCTCTTAAGGCAGAAAAGCTGCATTTTACCAATACCCCCTTGCTATAACGGGACAAATTATTGCGATTAATGTAAACCACTTGACCATTACACTCTATGACCAAAATTTTAAATTTCTGTCATAAATAGATCGTTTGCAATATTTGTTTAAAGATCTGGTATTTCCAGCTTTTTTCAACCGTTACAGGCAGCCTTTCGAGTTTTTATTTACCTCCTTTAGTATTTTCTAACAGTGGAAATTCCAACTGATGGGGATTCGAAAAATGCAATATTAATGTTTCTTAGTACCTCTAAACCTCCCTCCCCCGAAAAAAAAAGAGATTGTTTCTATTATATCTTAAAATAAAAAAGTTTCATTTTCGCACCTCCTATTGGTTAAGGGGATAAAGCCTTGTTGCCGTTGTAAACCTTCTGACCATAACACTGTACTACCAATGTTCGGATTTCTAGTGTAAATAGTTTGTTTGCAATATTCTTTTGAAATTATAGCATTTTCCACCAATTTCCACCGCTAGAGGGCGCTATTAAAGATATTGGAAGATTTCAAAATTGCAAATCGCAATATTTCTTTGAAATCTATCCAACCCAAAAGAATTTTTCATTTATCTCTAAAATTAAAAAAGGCTGATTGCCTGTAGCCGGACAGAGAACAGTTAAAAGAGAGACGGACAGACAGACGAACAAATATTGGCATAAGCAGACAACAAAGTGAAAACATTAGCTCGTTTTTCAAATGAACCTTAAAAGAAATTATTTTTGAGTTTTCATATAGTTCGTTTCACTTTTGCAGCCAATTGCTGTTTTCTGGCGGAGTTTCTTGGAAAAAAATTTTCATTAATTTATTTCTATGAGTGGAATTTTTACATCCAACTGCAGCTCAATAAGGCATTGATAAAATATGGACGCTTTTACAGGCAAAACAAGCGGTAGAAATGTATAAAATTTTAAAAACTGAGGAGTTTTAACTAGGTACACACACTAACTCATAGGCTTTCGTCTCACGGTACGACAAAACATGGCGCCCAAAAACCACGTGACTCATTTAACCAATGACAGTCAATCACCGAGATGGCCAGCCTCTAACTATACAGAACCTCTAGGTAGAGGGCCATCTCAAAATTGGACGCCATGTTTTGTCGTAGTTCGGATTGTTTAACGTGCATAGCTGAATGGTATTGCACGGTACTTATGGATTCCGGAAAAGGGTAGGGTGATATTTGATATATATTTCAGTATTCATGATTGGAAGCACTTTAGAAAACGGCTAAAAAAGAAGAGAAAATTTTAGGTATCTTTTTTTTTAAAAAAAAAAAGATATAATTTCGCTTTGTTGTATGTCCGTATGTAGACATCGAACTTTTTTGTTTATACAGAAAAATAAAAAATTCTTTTTGTGTTAGATAGGTATTAATGATACATTACGATTTGCATTTTTTGAATCTACCAAAAGTTATAACTGCGCCCTCTAACGGTGGAAAAATTTTAAAATTCCAAAATATCAAACGAATATTCCAAACGATGTAGTTATGTTACAAGTTTGAAATTTTGGTGTTGAAATGTGAAGTTTACGAAGTTACCATTGGCAACAATCACTTGACCCTTTAGACCCAGAGGGGGAGGTGAATGCAACTTTTTTTTTTGTTTTAACAGAAAAGCGTATGTTTTAGAGATAAATTAAAAATTCTTTTTGGGTTGGACAGATATTGATGAAATATTACAATTTGCATTTAGCCAATTTCCCAAAAACTATAATTGCGCCTTCTAACGGTGGAAAAAAAATTGAAAAAACTCAAAATTTAAAACGAATATTGCAAAAGATGTTTTATGCTAAAAATTTGAAATTTTGGTCGTGGAATGTGACAGTCTTGAAAATTCCATTGACAACAATGAGCCTGAGAATGGATGACACGTTGTAGATGACACGTTGTAGATGACACGTTGACACGTTGTAGATGTGACACGACCCAGCAGAATAACTAATGTTAACTAAATGGCCCTAAGGCAGGGGTGGGCAAATAGCGGCCCGCGGGCAGCATTCGCCCCACTAAGAGTTTTTTGTGGCCCCCCAAGACAGTCAGAAAAATCCGCCATGAACCAAGATTTCCTTCCCGTGCGCGACCGAAGATTCGTCTCGTATTTTCCACTAGGACGGCCACGTCAATACGCATCCGCAGTGTAGATACGAAAACAATTGCCCACCCCTGCCCTAAGGAATACCATGATATGGCATCCCACAGCATCAAGGATCTAATCTGTGTTTCGCAATCGGAACCAGTCGAGGTTGTACACTTCTGCAGGTTTTCGCCAGACATACACTCTGCCAGTGAGAGAAAACTATGTGTAGCACAATTCATTATACCAGATGACAAGTTGCCAGTCTTTAGTAAAAAACGGAACGGTTTTGTTTTAAGAGATAATTGGAAATCTCTTTTTTAGTTGGTTACTAATGAAATGCAATTTACATTTTCAAAGGTAATCTTTATTTATATCATTAGAGATCACTAATTATCGAAACTGCCAAACTTTTAACGAAAGTTTTAAGTTATCTCTTTATGGTAGAAATTTCGGCGTGTAGAATTCTGTTATGGTAGAAATTCTACTGACAGTAATGATCTGCCCACTATTTTCAGACGAGCGAGAGAAAAGCAACTTTTTAAATTTAAGAAATAAAAGACATATTTTTTATGTTTTATAATTACTAATAAATTACTACTACGCACATTTTCCCTCATCATATATAAAAAATATGTAAATAACCCCTCAAGCAGCTGCTTGTACAGAGGTCTGACAGGAGCCTGTCAGTTTATATGCCATAGCAGAAGGTCCATGAGGATGGCGGGACCTCAGGAGAAAAACAACACGAACATCCATAATTAAAACTTTGAAGTGAAAAAGTAGGCAAAGGAAGAACTTCATTCTCTTTGAAAATGAGATTCCCATATGCGCCAGAGGCGATATGCGTTCTTCTAGTTATTTTACACTTTAAGTACTCTCTGGGGTGGGGGTGGCTCAGTCGGTAGCGCGCCAGGCTCGTAATCTGTAGTTCCCAGGTTCGAGTCCCAGCTGGGTCAGCGTTGAGATTTATCTCCGCAAAATTCCCCGGTCAGTAGGGGACACCGATGGGCTTGGAAAGGCCGCCGTCCGTCGGATGGGACGTTAAGCTGTGGCCCCGTGTGCGGGAGAGCCATACTCTGTGCACGTTAAAGAACACATTGGATGGCCTTGACGGGAGGCTACCATCTGTCTTCCAACAGCTGTTCCAGTGGGTCCCCTCCCCCAACCTTCTCTGAGCCTTCGGGGTCCATGTGACCTGGCCATTTAGCCCATGGTGTGCAAAAAAGTGCAGCTCAGAGGTAAAACAACCCAACCCAAAATAAAATTGTTTTGTTTATCTCTTAAAAAAAGTTTCTTCTTCGCACCCCCTTTTGGCTAAGACGGCAAAGCCTTGTTGCCATTGTAAACCTTCTGACCATAACACTCTTTACCAAAATTTCAGATTTCCAGTGTAAATAGTTTGTTTGTAATATTCGTTTGAAATTTTAGCATATTTCATCTTTTTACACCGCTAGAGGGCGCTATTAAAGCTATTGAAAATTTTCAAAATTGCGAATCACAATATTTGTTCGACACCTATCCAACCTCAAAAAGACTTTCATCTAGCTCTAAAAGTAAAAAAAAAATTGATTGTCTATAGACGGACAGACAGGTGGAAAGACAGATGGACAGACAACAGTTAACAGAGAGACGGACAGACAACAGTTAACAGAGAGACGGACAGACAGACGAACAAATATTGGCATAGGCAGACGACAAAGTGAAAACTCTAGCTCGTTTTTCAAACGAACCTTAAAAGAAATAATTTGTTGGGTTTCAGTTAGCTCACTATTGCAGCCAATTGTCGTCTTCTGATGGAGTTTGTCGGGAAAAAAATGTTCATTAATTCATTTTTTTGAGTGAAATTTTTACACCCAAATGCAGCGCAGTGAGGCATTCATAAAATATGACAGCTTTTATAGACAAAAAGAATGGTAGAAATGTATAAAACTATAACAACTGAGAAGTTTTAACTAACTTGGCACATACACTAACTCATAGGCTTTCGTCTAACGGTTCGACAAAACATGGCGTCCATAAACCACGTGGTTCAATCAACCAATGGCAGTGAATCACCGAGATGGCCAGCCCCTTATACTCACCCACTGCTCACTTTGCCAGTGGACCTGATGATAAGAGAGCCGAGGCTCTCTTTACAAAGAGGTCCAGAATATAGATGGATGTGGAAGAAGAAGAAGGTCAGCCCCTTGGACATGATGATAAGAGGGCCGAGGCCCACTTTACAAAGAGGTCCAGGATATGACGAGTAATGTTTAAGAAGAAGAGGCCAGCCCCTAACTATACAGGACCTCTAGTTCTCACCATAGGTCTTCAGCGAGGCTAGTTGTCACCAATGATACAACAGCAAGTCGCCATAAATCGTTTCTACGGTACAACTTTCACGAAATGACGGAAATTTGTTCTTCCAAAGTTTATTACCAGTGCTGCTGCAGTGTTCTGCTATTGCGCATTCAAATTTGAAACTGACGCGTTCCCTTTTACCTTCGCCGCAATTTGGTTAGCGCAACTGCAGGTGATCAAACGATAACCACAACACAATGGCAAAACAATGATTTTCAACATTTCCAATTCTCACTGCATCATTTGACATGGGACAAACGTTATTATCACTGAAACAACGACTAATAGAAATATTCCAGCTGGAACACAAATCGTAAGTTACCTATCCTGCTCTAGATCATTTTGAGAACTGTTGCTTTACTGTTAAAGGCATTTGCTAATTTATATTGGCTGTCAGTGTTATGAAGCAAGGGTTGGGTTGTTTTACCTCTGAGCGGCACTTTTTTTGCACACCATGGGCTAAATGGCCAGGTCACATGGACCCCGAAGGCTCAAAGAAGGTTGGGGGAGGGGACCCACTGGAATAGCTGTTGGGAGACAGATGGTAGCCTCCCGTCAAGGCCATCCAGCGTGTTCTTTAACGTGCACAGGGTATGGCTCTCCCGCACACGGGGCCACGGCTTAACGTCCCATCCGACGGACGGCGGCCTTTCCAAGCCCACATCGGTGTCCCCTACTGACCGTGGGCAAGGCGGGGAATTTTGTTGGTTGGGTTGTTTACCTCTGAGCGGCACTTTTTTGCACACCATGGGCTAAATGGCCAGGTCACATGGACCCCGAAGGCTCAGAGAAAGTTGGGGACCCACTGGAACAGCTGTTGGGAGACAGATAGTAGCCTCCCGTCAAGGCTATCCCCGTGTGCGGGAGAGCCATACCCTGTGCACGTTAAAGAACACGCTGGATGGCCTTGACGGGAGGCTACCATCTTTCTCCCAACAGCTGTTCCAGTGGGTCCCCTCCCCCCAACCTTCTCTGAGCCTTCGGGGTCCATGTGACCTGGCCATTTAGCCCATGGTGTGCAAAAAAGTGCCGCTCAGAGGTAAAACAATCCAATCTCTGTCAAATTTAAAAAGTTGGCACCTATTGCTGAAATAAATCTGTTGCATTTTAAAATATTTCTCCTAATTTTAAACATTTTAAGGGCAAAGGAAGGGAAATTCGCCAGAGCTATTGCCCCTTGGGAAATTATACTAATAATAGTGTGGATTTTGCAAACCGTTCAAACACAAATAGGGATATATCTGGTAATAAAAGGGTCCAGTCTTCTACATTCAGAACGGTAGTGGAAAATAATTAGTCAACATATGTGCAAATCACATATTGTAAATAGAATAATCAGTTGGTATATAAACAATAAAATAATCAGTTGGTACAAAAGTAGCTCCGATTGCCAAGCAGATATCACATGGGAAGATCTGTTACGTATAAAGTCTAAATCAGTAATTCTAAATTTCGTGAAAAAGCTGCCGTCAAGTCCAGCTGCATAAATCTCTCAGAATCTGGGTTCTTATACCTTCATTGCATCCCACCCATCTCCTGCAGCTTTGCAAGCTTAGCTGTCGTTCAGTGAAAGAAGCGAAGGCGCCACCATAAGCAGGTTTAAACCGGCTGCAACACACTCCATCTGATATCTATGACTGCAGGCTGTTTTTCATTTTTCAAATATAATAAGGTCATCTGATTTCAAAGATGTTGAGCTTTAGGGTGAAATGTAACAATCGCTACAAGTAAAATAAGTGCTCTAATAATATGCAATAGTGTCTGCTATTGACCAAGTGGTTTTCTACAGAGTAATGAGCTGGATCATTTTACTGAATCAAGATCCGGATAGAAACATCGATGTTGCCTTTTGGATCTATGTTGTCTTTTTGGGGAGGTTTCGCCATCCTCACAGATCCTTTCTGTAGCAGGGGCGGGGGTGGCTCAGTCGGTAGCGCGCCAGGCTCGTAATCTGTAGTTCCCAGGTTCGAGTCCCAGATGGGTCAGCGTTGAGATTTATCTCCGCAAAATTCCCCGCCCTACCCACGGTCAGTAGGGGACACCGATCGGCTCCGAATCCTTTGAAAGCAACATTGGAAAGGACGTTGTCCGTTGCATGGGACGTTAAGCCGTGGCCCCGTGTGCGGGAGAGTCATACCCTGTGCACGTTAAAGAACACCCTGGATGGCCTTGACGGGAGGCTACCATCTGTCTCCCAACAGCTGTTCCAGTGAGTCCCCTCCCCCAACCTTTGGGGCGGGGTGGCTCAGTCGGTAGCGCGCCAGGCTCGTAATCTGTAGTTCCCAGGTTCGAGTCCCAGCTGGGTCAGCGTTGAGATTTATCTCCGCAAAATTCCCCGCCCTGCCCACGGTCAGTAGGGGACACCGATGGGCTTAGAAAGGCCGCCGTCCGTCGGATGGGACGTTAAGCCGTGGCCCCGTGTGTGGGAAAGCCATACCCTGTGCACGTTAAAGAACACGCTGGATGGCCTTGACGGGAGGCTACCATCTGTCTCCCAACAGCTTTTCCAGTGGGTCCCCTCCCTCAACCTTCTCTGAGCCTTCGGGGTCCATGTGACCCGGCCATTTAGCCCATGGTGTGCAAAAAAGTGCCGCTCAGAGGTAAAACAACCCAACCCAACTTTCTGTAGCATATTATGCTAGCAGACCTTATCTGTGGCAAGATGTTTTGAAGATTATTTCTTCATTTTTGGCTTTCTGCGCTCTGTAAAATAATATAGTGTAAATAAAGGGAGTGGAGAGGCTTTTCGGAAAGAGCCTAATTTCCTCATTCAAACACTTTTTTTTCACTAAGGTGATTTTTTTCCCCGTAGCTGGTAATATATGGGTGGTTTCGACTGATGTCATTTAATTTTTGCCGTAACTCATAAAAAAAAAAAGTAAATACCCCCTCAAGCAGCTGCTTGCCACAGCTGCTTACCACACATATAAAATGACAGGAGCCTGTCATTTTATATGCCATAGTAGAAGGTCTGAGATGATGGCAGGACCTCAGCAGAAAAACGACACATACATCCATGCCTTATCCGGGCTCGAACCCAGAGGCCTTTAGATCAGTAGCCAAGCGCGCTAACCACTCGGCCATGGGACGGCAACTCATAGAGTAAAATAAAATTAACAATTTTTTAAACGTTTTATTGATGAAAATTGACTATTCTTCCAGAAATTTCCAGTTCCAGTGAGTCCCCTCCCCCAAACTTTGGGGCGGGGTGGCTCAGTCGGTAGCGCGCCAGGCTCGTAATCTGTAGTTCCCAGGTTCGAGTCCCAGCTGGGTCAGTGTTGAGATTTATCTCTGCAAAATTCCCCGCCTTGCCCACGGTCAGTAGGGGACACCGATGGGCTTGGAAAGGCCGCCGTCCGTCGGATGGGACGTTAAGCCGTGGCCCCGTGTGCAGGAGAGCCATATCCTGTCCACGTTAAAGAACACGCTGGATGGCCTTGACGGGAGGCTACCATCTGTCTCCCAACAGCTGTTCCAGTGGGTCCCCTCCCCCAACCTTCTCTGAGCCTTCGGGGTCCATGTGACCTGTCCATTTAGCCCATGGTGTGCAAAAAAGTGCCGCTCAGAGATAAAACAACCCAACCCACAACCCCCCCCCCCAAAAAAAAAAAAAAAAAATTCTCATGAAAGAGACTCATTTTGACGACGTAGCATAAAAAGAGGCGTAAGACAGAGCATTTAATAAACATTCCCAAAGGTAATTTCCAAAAACGTTTCGAAGAATGGGAAACGAGAAGAGAGTTAGGGCTAACGGGAAATATTTTGACGAGAACAACCTTTGATTTCTGGAATTTTTCAATAATAAAAGTTTCATTGACATAGTCCCGTCTCTTTTTTTTGCTACATTTTGCATGCGTCGATTTTGTTGCCCAAATATACATACCAACTGCTTTAAGGGAATTAATAAAACCCAGAAAAGATATAACATCCATAGCAAATACAAAGATTACCTGTAGAAATAGACTTCAACATTAATTAATATTTCTGAAAAAAATTTCTCGCCGACACGGCGGGAACCGAACCCTCAACCAGAGCGCGCTAGTAGCGCGCTCTGGTTGAGGGTTCGGTTCCCGCCGTGTCGGCGAGAAATTTTTTTCAGAAATATTAACTAAGATATCACATATTTCAAGAAATATTTAGCGTTATATTCAAATCATACATAATATAATCAATCATACATAATCAAACATAAATATAAATTCGGCATTTACTAATATTTTTTAATCACGAAATGACCTTGATATTTTACAAAAGCTGCAGATTGCCTACTTTTATCGCAGACACGTCCGAAGTTCTCTGCCAACGCCATCTGGCGATAGAGGAAATTTCATAAACCCTTTTTTTTGTGTTTCACGTTTTGCTTTTAGGCGCTATGCTCTACATTCTTCTCACAAAAAGTTTGATGTAGAAGTCGTATACACGGAGCTGTAACAAGTTACGGTATTAGCCCTTTCACTGGCATAACACGGAAATGCTTTCTCTTTTTTTACATTCTCTTCTTTTTTTATAATTTAGGTAGCGTATAAGAATTCGCACTCTGGGTTGGGTTGGGTTGTTTTACCTCTGAGCGGCACTTTTTTGCACACCATGGGCTAAATATGGCCAGGTCACATGGACCCCGAAGGTTGGGGGAGGGGACCCACTGGAATAGCTGTTGGGAGACAGATGGTAGCCTCCCGTCAAGGCCATCCAGCGTGTTCTTTAACGTGCACAGGGTATGGCTCTCCCGCACACGGGGCCACGGCTTAACGTCCCATCCGACGGACGGCGGCCTTTCCAACCCCATCGGTGTCCCCTACTGACCGTGGGCAGGGCGGGGAATTTGGCGGAGATAAATCTCAACGCTGACCCAGCTGGGGCTCGAACCTGTGAACTACAGATTATGAGCCTGGCGCGCTACCGACTGAGCCACCCCCGCCCCTCGCACTCTCGACAGAGACGCATAACTGCAAGCACGATAGTTTCAATGCACTCCATGAAACCCCCTTTGCACAGTGATTTCTCCCTATGACGTCACCGACCCCAAGCGCGAGGCCGCTTTGAACTTTGACCCCTATGTCGCAATCGACCGGAAATTGACCCCTATGTCGCAACTGTCCACGTTGCCTTCTCAGATTGAACTTTGACCCATATAAGGGGGTTCGTAGAGTGCATTGAAACTACTCACGATTCATTGACGATGCTTTTCGCGGTTCGCAAAGGGAATAAGTTCTGCCTCTGGCTGCTCATCCATCCCACAGTGTTGGCTGACGTGCGTCGTCTCATCCCACTTGAGAGTGCGCTCCCTGATAATGAGATGATGATGCGAATGAAGCCACTACCACGTGACTTGATATGCAATGACTCAGAGGCGTTCATCAAGGGCACTGGACTCAATGGTCTCGTCACACTAGTCGCTTTAAATTAAGAGGGCAAAAAACTTATTTCATGTGTGCAGTTCCTTCGCGTTAGTCTAAAGGGTCGTCCAATTGCATAACGCTATTTTAACAGAATTTAACCGCCCCCCCTCTCTCTCTCCCCGTAACTTTCCTGTTCACCCCATAACAGTTGCGGGATTATTCTATTATTCCATGCTCCGAAATATTGGAGTTCGGGCTCAAATTTTCGATTTGGGTTGGGTTGTTTTACCTCTGAGCGGCACTTTTTTGCATACCATGGGCTAAATGGCCAGGTCACATGGACCCCGAAGGCTCAGAAAAGGTTGGGGGAGGGGACCCACTGGGACAGCTGTTGGGAGACAGATGGTAGCCTCCCGTCAGGGCCATCCAGCGTGTTCTTTAACGTTGGGTTGTTTTACCTCTGAGTGGCACTTTTTTGCACACCATGGGCTAAATGGCCAGGTCACATGGACCCCGAAGGCTCAGAGAAGGTTGGGGGAGGGGACCCACTGGAACAGCTG
The DNA here is from genome assembly GCA_038380435.1 of Ryuthela nishihirai. Lineage (NCBI taxonomy): Eukaryota > Metazoa > Arthropoda > Arachnida > Araneae > Heptathelidae > Ryuthela > Ryuthela nishihirai. Next base: position 69,334,152 of record JAWZYU010000019.1, on the reverse strand, counting down.
TTGGGGGACAGATGGTAGCCTCCCGTCAAGGCCATCCAGCGTGTTCTTTAACGTTGGGTTGTTTTACCTCTGAGTGGCACTTTTTTGCACACCATGGGCTAAATGGCCAGGTCACATGGACCCCGAAGGCTCAGAGAAGGTTGGGGGAGGGGACCCACTGGAACAGCTGTTGGGGGACAGATGGTAGCCTCCCGTCAAGGCCATCCAGCGTGTTCTTTAACGTTGGGTTGTTTTACCTCTGAGCGGCACTTTTTTGCACACCATGGGCTAAATGGCCAGGTCATATGGACCCCGAAGGCTCAGAGAAGGTTGGGGGAGGGGACCCACTGGAACAGCTGTTGGGAGACAGATGGTAGCCTCCCGTCAGGGCCATCCAGCGTGTTCTTTAACGTTGGGTTGTTTTACCTCTGAGTGGCACTTTTTTGCACACCATGGGCTAAATGGCCAGGTCACATGGACCCCGAAGGCTCAGAGAAGGTTGGGGGAGGGGACCCACTGGAACAGCTGTTGGGGAACAGATGGTAGCCTCCCGTCAAGGCCATCCAGCGTGTTCTTTAACGTTGGGTTGTTTTACCTCTGAGCGGCACTTTTTTGCACACCATGGGCTAAATGGCCAGGTCATATGGACCCCGAAGGCTCAGAGAAGGTTGGGGGAGGGGACCCACTGGAACAGCTGTTGGGAGACAGATGGTAGCCTCCCGTCAAGGCCATCCAGCGTGTTCTTTAACGTTGGGTTGTTTTACCTCTGAGCGGCACTTTTTTGCACACCATGGGCTAAATGGCCAGGTCACAAGGACCCCGAAGGCTCAGAGAAGGTTGGGGGAGGGGACCCACTGGAACAGCTGTTGGGAGACAGATGGTAGCCTCCCGTCAAGGCCATCCAGCGTGTTCTTTAACGTGCACAGGGTATGACTCTCCCGCACACGGGGCCATGGCTTAACGTCCCATCCGACGGACGGCAGCCTTTCCGAGCCATCGGAGTAAAAGGGGAGGGGGGGGCAAGAGACTGGATTTCTAGTGTAACATTTCCCCCCTTTGTTTTAGAGGTTTCAAAAACATTTCTTGAAAAATATGCGAAATATGCACAAATTTATTAATTTTCGACCTTTCATTATTCAATTTATTCAAAATTTCATTTATTCAAAAGCTACGACTTACTATTTTCTCCTTTTTTTACATTTGAACTTATATACGTTTGGGTGAAGAAACTTATTAAATTCACATTCTTAGCATCACCAATGACCCGCCGGGGGCGGGGGTGGCTCAGTCGGTAGCGCGCCAGGCTCGTAATCTGTAGTTCCCAGGTTCTAGTCCCAGCTGGGTCAGCGTTGAGATTTATCTCCGCAAAATTCCCCGCCCTGCCCACGGTCAGTAGGGGACACCGATGGGCTTGGAAAAGCCGCCGTCCGTCGGATGGGACGTTAAGCCGCGGCTCTGTATGCGGGGGGAGAGACATACCTTGTGCACGTTAAAGAACACGCTGGATGGCCTTGAAGGGAGGCTACCATCTGTCTCCCAAAAGCTGTTCCAGTAGGTCCCCTTCCGTTAAAGAACACGCGGGGGAGAGCGCCCAAAAGCTGTTCCAGTAGGTCCCCTCCCGTTAAAGAACATGCGGGGGAGAGACATACCCTGAGCACGTTAAAGAACACGCTGGATGGCCTTGACGGGAGGCTACCATCTGTCTCCCAACAGCCATTCCAGTGGGTCCCCTGACCCCAACCTTCTCTGAGACTTCGGGGTCCATGTGACCTGGCCATTTAACCCATTTTGTGCAAAAAAGTGCCGCTCAGAGGTAAAAAACCCAACCAACCGTCTCTGGTCCTCTGGTCCTTGTAACCTGACTATTTATAGACCATTTTGTGCAAAAAAGTGCCGCTCAGAGGTAAAACAACCCAACCCAACTCTGAGCCCTTGGGGGTCCTTGTGACCTGGTCATTTAGCTCCTTATGTAGAAAATGGTGTCGCCCAGAGGTAAAAAAAATCCCAAATAAGTGACATGAAACGTGCTTTGACGTTCCGTACTTTATTACATAGGTTTGTTTATAGTTGGAAATAATGAAGGCCTGAATGTAATAGTCGTTGAATAAAATCTCTCCTTTTAATGAGGAGAAAACCTTTTCTCAGAAACCATACTTCAGGCAGTCGCTGAAGAATATCACATGACACTTCGATATCTGGCATGCTGCCAACGATATAAGGGAAGTAAGACAATTATCAAGATGCGAAAGATAGGGCAATGAACGTCATTTGACTGGCTCGCTGTGGATTCGGAGTAAAGGTAATGCGAAATGGATCTCTTTTGCCTATAAGCCGCATATACTTAATGATCTAAAGCCTCACTACTCCTCTGACAATACTCGTAACACCACTACTTGTTAAAATTCTACCCAACGGTAAAAAAAAATGTTGCGATTACAATTAGCATGTTGTGGGTTCGATCCAAGTATCGAAATAATTACGCTAGCAGTTTTTTTTTTCCAAATCTTTGCGTCAAAACTGTGACCATAATTTCTATCACTGCTATTTAGAAATCTGTCTAGAAACGAAAATATTGACGATTGGCTGCGCTGAGTAAATCTTGCTCCCTAGCGAGGTAAGAGGCGGGTCATTGGTTGGGTTGTTTTACCTCTGAGCGGCACTTTTTTGCACACCATGGGCTAAATGGCCAGGTCACATGGACCCCGAAGTCTCAGAGAAGGTTGGGGTCAGGGGACCCACTGGAACAGCTGTTGGGAGACAGATGGTAGCCTCCCGTCAAGGCCATCCAGCGTGTTCTTTAACGTGCACAGGGTATGGCTCTCCCGTACACGGGGTCACGGCTTATCATCCCATCCGACGGACGGCGGCCTTTCCAAGCCCATCGGTGTTCCCTACTGACCGTGGGCAGGGCGGGGAATTTTGCGGAGATAAATCTCAATGCTGACCCAGATGGGACTCGAACCTGGGAACTGCAGATTACGAGCCTGTGCGCTACCGACTGAGCCCCCCCCCCCCCCGCCCGCGCGGGTCTGGAGAGCTTGCCACACCCCTTCTTGCAAGGGCAATGGAGATCCAAAAAATTATTAGACTTTTAAAACGGAGGGAAATTATTATACTGCAATGAAATATCTTTCTCCTGGCTCCCCTTTTTTTTCCGGCTCGAGCGAGTCGCTTCCCCCCCCCTTCAATAGACACCCTTTTTTTTTAATTCTTTTCACCCCCTGGCACTGAAAAGAATTGACTTTTAATTCTAGTCTCCACTGTTCTTCCTGTCATCGCAACAGCTCTGCTTAGCTATTTATAGCGACACTTACGTAAACATTACAGATAAAATCATTGACAAGTGTCCAATGGGAACATCAAACAGCAGTTAGTTAATTCGCTGTTTTCGCTAGGTGGTCAATTAATGCCAGAGGTCCCGAATGTTTGGGATATCCGATAAATGAGGGAGCAAAGTATACTTCTTATTATCACCTTATTTTACATGAGACTAATAAAGTTTCTACTACGCAGTAGAATAGCAGCCAGCATTGCTCATTGCACACGTTGAGATTTATCTCCGCAAAAATCCCCGACCTGCTCACAGTCAGTAGGCGACACCGATGGGCTTGGAAAGGCCGCCGTCCGTCGGATGGGACGTTAAGCCGTGGCCCCGTGTGCGGGAGAGCCATACCCTGTGCACGTTAAAGAACACACTGGATGGCCTTGACGGGAGGATACCATCTGTCTCCCAACAGCTGTTCCAGTGGGTCCCCTTCCCCAACCTTCTCCGAGCCTTCAGGGTCCTTGTGACCTGGCCATTTAGTCCATAGTGTGCAAAAAAAGTGCCGCTCAGAGGTAAAACAACACAACCTTTCCGTAGAAGAATACCTCCAACTGACACGGCCAGTTTTCCTACTCTTCTTGAGGGTCGGGGGTGGCTCAGTCGGTAGCGCGCCAGGCTCGTAATCTGTAGTTCCCAGGTTCGAGTCCTAGCTGGGTCTCAGCGTTGAGATTTAAATAAAATAAAATAAATACCCCCTAAAGCAGCTGCTTGCCACATAGGTCTGACAGGAGCCTATCTCCGCAAAATTCCCCGCCCGAATCACGCCCGAAATAGGCCACCGTCCATCAAATGGGACGTTAAGCCGTGATCCGTGTGCAGGAGAGCCATACCCTGTGCACGTTAAAGAACACGCTGGATGGCCTTGACGGGAGGCTACCATCTGTCTCCCAACAGCTGTTCCAGTGGGTCCCTCCCCCAACCTTCTCTGAGCCGTCGGGGTCCTTGTGACCTGGCCATTTAGCCCATGGTGTGCAAAAAAGTGCAGCTCAGAGGTAAAACAACCCAACCTATTCTGGTTGGATTTACCTCTGAGGTGCACTTTTTTGCACACAATGGGATATATAACCAGGTTACAAGGATCCCTAGGGTCCTTGTGACCTAGGGATCCTTTGCTCCATCCTTCTCTGAACCGAGAGAGAAGGATGGGGGAAAGGGACCCAGTAGACAGCTGTTAGGAAACAGATAGCCTCCCGTCATGACCATCCAACGTGTTCTTTAACGTGCACATGATATGACTCTTCTGTACAGGGGACGCGGCTTAAAGTTCGATAGGACAGAGGGTGACCTTCCTGAAATCGATCAATGTCACTTTCTCATCGATGGCAGGGCGGCTTACATGGAACTCGAACCTGGGAACTGCAGATTACAAGCGTGGCGCACTAGCGACTGAATCCCGCCCCAACATTTCTTGTCAAACTAGCAGAAGTTCATCAGAATGAATATACGAGCCTCGACTCCTAATAGTTAATTTCCATTTCAATTCTCGGTTCACGTTTAATAAACTATTAGAAATTATGACGTATTGCGCAAACGACTCCTGTCACAGCTGTTGCTTGAGGAACAACTCTTTTTTCCAATTTTTATGCCGAGCCTATATAAATAAATTTGCGAAAAAGGCGTTAATCCTTTTTTTCTCTTCTCCGCCCACTAAGGAAATTGAAACGCAAATCTTGTGTTCGTTAATCTCTTCAATATAGAGATCATAATTAACAGTCCAACGGGGTATCGGCTTCCAGATACTTTTAAAAAAACCTTCATGTCACTCAAGAGAGGTTTTTTATATTCAGCACGAGTCTTATCGCTAGGGGGGCGGGGATGGCTCAGTCGGTAGCGCGCCAGCCTCGTAATCTGTAGTTCCCAGGTTCGAGTCCCAGCTGGGTCAGCGTTGAGATTTATCTCCGCAAAATTCCCCGCCCTGTCCACGGTCAGTAGGGGACACCGATGGGCTTGGAAAGGCCTCCGTCCGTCGGATGGGACGTTAAGCCGTGGCCCCGTGTGTGGGAGAGCCATACCCTGTGCACGTTAAAGAACACGCTGGATGGCCTTGACGGGAGGCTACCATCTGTCTCCCAACAGCTGTTCCAGTGGGTCCCCTCCCCCAACTTTCTGAGCCTTAGGAGTCCTTGTGACCTGGCCATTTAGCGCATGGTGTGCAAAAAAGTGCCGCTCAGAGGTAAAACAACCCAACGTTAAAGAACACGCTGGATGGCCTTGACGGGGGGCTACCGTCTGTCTCCCAACAGCTGTTCCAGTGGGTCCCCTCCCCCAACCTTCTCTGAGCCTTCGGGGTCCATGTGACCTGGCCATTTAGCCCATGGTGTGCAAAAAAGTGCCGCTCAGAGATAAAACAACCCAACCCTTATCGCTAGAAGCACATTCAGTGTCCTTCTCACGTCACCGACTGAATTCATTAAACCTAAAGCTTGGTTCAGATGCTCAAAGATCGCTTTAATGGGTATCATACTTAAGATCAAGGCAGTTGCCAACAGCAGGAACATCACGCGCAGGTTGCCCAGGAGCCATGTTTGAAAGCACTTCATTCTGGTACTTACTGTACTAAAGAACAAAAGTTAAAAACTGATTAAAGTTTACCGAATGATCCTGCTCTTCGTTTCGATGCTACAAAGTCAGCCCCACGTCACAGTAAAAAACTTTCCATTGCACGTTTCGCCAATTAATGAGTTCAACATTCAACGAATCCACGTGCACCGGAACTGCGTGTGACGTAGAACACAGAAGTCCGTGAAGCCTTTAAGCTCCAGGACAGAGTGCAAGGACACAAACCCATTCACTTACCGTATCGCCGCCATGTTTGCACGGAATGCATGTGCACCAGGATCTCGGCACGTGCAGCCCTACCACTAGTGTTCCCAATGCTTTTTTTTAACTTTCGATACATCAAGGTTATGAGGTTTTTTTTTTTAACTTCTGCTGCATTTGTATTCAGGTTTAATGGCAAAATACGAGGAAAATGAGGGGCGGGGGTGGCTCAGTCGGTAGCGTGCCAGGCTCGTAATCTGTAATTCCCAGCTTCAAGTCCCAGCTGGGTCAGCGTTGAGATTATCTCCGCAAAATTCCCCGCCCTGCCCACGGTCAGTAGGGGACACCGATGGGCTTGGAAAGGCCGCCGTCCATCGGATGGGACGTTAAGCCGTGGTCTCGTGTGCGGGAGAGCCATACCCTGTGCACGTTAAAGGACACGCTGGATGGCCTTGACGGGAGGCTACCATCTGTCTCCCAACAGCTGTTCCAGTGGGTCCCCTCCCCCAACCTTCTCTGAGCCTTCGGGGTCCATGTGACCTGGCCATTTAGCCCATGGTGTGCAAAAAAGTGCCACTCAGAGGTAAAACAACCCAACCCAACCCAAGGAAAATGCAATGTTACTGAAATTAAACGTTGAGAAATTGCGTTATTTTCGGTTACGTAGTGAATTCATTTTTTCATTCACTCAAATTCTTTCGTAGAATGTATAAACTTAGCATTTGCAGTTCATTTGACTTGCCCAACTCAACGTACAGTCGCTCAAAAAAGTATCCGAACACCATGGATGATTAGAAAATTCAGAAAAAATATCTGGCAACGATTTTTTTTTTAGAAATTATTGATCTGGCAACCTTCGTGTCACGTGATTACAGAATTCAGGAAAAATATCTGGAGCGTGTACAACAACTGTACACGCTCCAGTTACCGTTCACAGCAAACTGGAGCGTGTGCAGTTATTCCACACGCTCCAGTTTGCTGTGAACGGTAACTGCACACGCTCAATATTTCCGTGAGTGAGTCCACACGATCCAGGTCTTTGTGAGCTCACACGATCCAATGTGCTGCGAACATTAACTGCAACCGCTCCAGTTTGCTGTGAACGGTAACTGCACACGCTCAATATTTCCGTGAGTGAGCCCACACGATCCAGGTCTTTGTGAGCTCACACGATCCAATGTGATGTGAACATTAACTGCAACCGCTCCAGTTTGCTGTGAACGGTAACTGTACACGCTCAATATTTCCGTGAGTGAGCCCACACGATCCAGGTCTTTGTGAGCTCACACGATCCAATGTGCTGTGAACATTATCTGCAACCGCTCCAGTTTGCTGTGAACGGTAGCTGCACACGCTCAATATTTCCGTGAGTGAGCTCCCACGATCCAGGTCTTTGTGAGCTCACACGATCCAATGTGCTGTGAACATTATCTGCAACCGCTCCAGTTTGCTGTGAACGGTAACTGCACACGCTCAATATTTCCGTGAGTGAGCCCACACGATCCAGGTCTTTGTGAGCTCACACGATCCAATGTGATGTGAACATTAACTGCAACCGCTCCAGTTTGCTGTGAACGGTAACTGTACACGCTCAATATTTCCGTGAGTGAGCCCACACGATCCAGGTCTTTGTGAGCTCACACGATCCAATGTGCTGTGAACATTAACCGCAACAGCTCCAGTTTGCTGTGAACGGTAACTACACACGCTCCATATTCATTGCATATCATTGTGACCTGGCCATTTAGTCCATCATCATCATCATCCTCAAGCAGCCATGGGCTACGGAGGTCCAACCAGACCGTGCAATTTAGTTCTCCAAGCAAGTCTATCCTGAGCTACATCTACTGCATCTGGCCACTGCACACCAATTCTAACAAGGTCCTGTTTGACATTGTCTGCCCACCGCATCCTAGGTCTCCCCCTCCTTCTGAGGCCTTTAAGCGCACTGTTCATAACCCTATTCGCCAATCTATAATTATTCATACGGGCAACATGGCCAAACCAACGGAGTCTCTCTCTGCACAATATGCTGCTTAAAGGAGGTTGCAAACTCCTTTGCCTAATCTCATCATTAGTTACAAAGTTGAACCATCTAATGCCCAAGATACTGCGTAAGCATCTGGAATCAAAAGCATCTAGTTTCCTGTTATCTTGTTTACAAAGTGTCCAAGTTTCACTACCATAACTAACCCTAGAAAGAACCAAACTATTATACAGTCTAATTTTAGTCTTTAGGTGTAAACGCCTATTTCTCCACACTCTCCATAGGTTCTTAAAAGTCACGGCAGCAATCCCTATTCGCCTGTTAATCTCATGCCGCACATCACCATTATCTGTTACATAGCTCCCAAGATAATTAAACTGTGACACCTGCTCAAGACTGCAGCCATTCAGATTAATTGAATCACAGCCTGCCTGACCAATTTTCATCACTTTAGTTTTCTCTGTTTATAACCAAACCTACTCTACTACCAGTCTCATCAACAGCTCGAATGAAAGAGTTCATCTCATCAACATCATTTGCCAAAAGGGCTAAATCATCAGCATAATCTAAATCAGAAATTTTCGTATCTCCAGCCCATTTAAGGCCAAAATCTTTCCCTTGAAGTGAATTTCGCATAACATAATCAATAACCAAGCTAAAGAGAAAAGGAGACAAAATGCACCCTTGTCGAACACCAGAAGTAATGCTAAACCAATTGCTACAAGCCTTACCAACTCTCACACACGACTCAGTGTTATTATAGAGAGCTTTCATAATGTTAACTAACTTGTCTGGTATACCATATGATCTCACAATCAACCACAAATTATGACGATCAACAGAGTCGAAAGCCTTTTTGAAATCAACAAAGCTAGCAACCAAAGGTTTCTGAAACTCTAAACATTTCTCAAGAATCTGCCTGTGAAAATATCTGATCCACACATCCCCTACCACTTCTGAATCCACATTGCTCATCACGCAATTGACTGTCAACCAGATTCTTAATTCTATTAAGCACAATCATGGAAAGAACTTTACCTGGAACAGAGAGTAGGCTGATACCCCTATAGTTATCACAAGAACTGCGATCACCTTTTTTGAAAATAGGGATAACAATAGCTCTGGTAAAATCCTTAGAAACCATGCCTTTATCATAAAAGATATTCAGAATTTCAGTCATCCAAGTGGTAACCGAAACATTCCCAGCTCTAAGCATTTCCGTAGTAATTTCATCTACCCCTGGGGATTTATGAAGTTTAAGTTTAGAAACAGCCAAAATAACTTCAGATTGTGTTATAGGTCCAACATTAAAGCCACCAATGCATCTATCATCATTGCAAACAATGGGAGTAGAACTAACTACATTGTTTAGAACATCACTGAAATGCTCAGCCCACCTAGCCATGACAGAATCCTCCCCTTTTATAACCTTACCTTGTTTATCCTTCAATCCTTGTATCCCTGTCCGTTTTCTACCACACAAAACATTAACTATCTGGTACAGCTCTCTGCTGTTGTGCTGTCTAACTGCTTCCTCGGCTTTGTCAGCCAAACCATCAAGCCAAAGATTCTTATCAGCAGCTAACTGATCCTTTACAAGTTTATTAAGGTCTCTGTAATGCTTTCTATTAGGACTAGTAGGGTATTGATTAAGGGCATTCCTGCAGTTCTTTCTTTCTGAAATAAGCTCAAGTGCCTTATCACTCAGATAATTCTGCCTCTTCTGCTCCTTTTTTCCTAAAAGAGTACTGTTAGTGTCCAAAAAAGCCTGTTTAAAATGATCCCATTCTTCCTCAACTTCAGTAGTAAGCAAACCATGACTGTCATAATGACTAAGTAACCAATCGTGGTAAGCTTTGGCTATAACTGGATCTTTCAGAGTTTCAGTATTAAAAGTAAATTTTTTAACCCTAGCACAACACTTTTTAAGTTTAAATTGCAACACACTTTTAACAAGGTAATGGTCAGATCCAATTTCAGCTCCCCTATATGCCCTGGTATTCCTAACAGAACTAGCCCATTTGCTGTTAATTAATATGTAATCAATCATATTCTTATGCAGCCCATCAGGTGAAACCCATGTGTATTTATGTATGTGGCGGTGTTTGCAACATGTGTTAGTTATTCTGAAACCATTGAGTTTACTTACCTGTAGGAGACGTTGCCCATTGCCATTGCAGCTACCAATACCAAAAGGGCCTATTACTCCTCCCCAAAGGTCAGAGTCGGTACCAACTTTGGCATTGAAGTCACCTAGAACAAGGGTAATATCTCCTTTCTTGACAGAATTCAAAATATCCTGAAGTTGTTCATAAAACCTATCCTTCTCATCCTCATCGGCATCCTCAGTGGGGGCATAACAGCAGATAACATTCAAGTGTTTAATGCCTGTCTGAAATTTTGCTGTAAGAAACCTTTCATTAATGCACTCGTATCCTAGAAGAGCATCACTAGCGTGTCTGCTGAGAAGCAGACCCACGCCTTGGTGATGCTTATTGTCGTCCCTCCCTGAAAAGAGAAATTTAAGATTATTTTTAAGAATCTGACCTTTATCTGTCCATCTGGTCTCTTGCAAGCCGAGATTATCAAAATTATAATGGTGGAATTCTTGTGTGAGGACATCAAGAGAAAAAGCTCTGTGCAGAGTCCTCACATTCCAACTACCTATGGAGAGAAAATGGTTAGTGGGATGTTTAAAGAAACTATGTTTATTGAGAGAGGGAATGCCGACAATATCAAACAGCCCCCTAATCGCAGACATGGGGCAAAGACCCGTTCCCCCACTACTAAAGGCTGAAGCCATCTACACGGGAAGACTTCCTCCAATGTAGAATTTGACGATGCCAATAGAAGCAAAGAGTTCAGGTGCCTGCGATGACTTCTGCTCAGGATTATCCACCAGCTGATAAACATATCCTGTGAATCTATTCACTTGGGGCTGTCAACCCACAAACAAACAGAAAACACAGCGGAAGATTTTCCCTCCACAGAAGCCCACCAGTGCAGCAAAATCAGGATCCATAATCAAGCTCAGAGCCATATATCTGTCCAGTCCAGTGGGTGTATATGGTCAGCACCAGGACCCTGTGTGGTTGACCACTCCTCAGCAGGGTAGAAAAGAAAGAGAAGTAGCCATAGTTGTCCAGATCAGTAGGCCACACTAATCTGGCAGCCCTCCCCTTCCGTTCACTTCCACAAGAGAGTATCTCTTTTGAAAGTTACTAACGGTCCACACCACGAGAAGGCGAGGTCGGACATTAGGTGCTAGGCCTGGCCGGTTCTATGCATCATCACAGGGGATTGGTGCATAGCTCTCCTTCCAGTGACTACCTAGCTACCATTTACAGACCGCATTTAGTCCATAGTGTGCAAAAAAAGTGCCGCTCAGAGGTAAAACAACCCAACACAACCCAAAGCCGGCCATCTTAACCGCTAGCCCCCCGACGAACTAACCATTTCTTTACCTTCAATTTTCTCTTATAAGAAATAGAGTAGGGGAGTTAAAAATTACTCTCCCTACGCTTCCTTCTGAATTGGTCACTGGTGATTGGCTGTATTATTGCGCATCAGCTTTCACTGAAAGAGGAATCGAACCAATAGACTGAGACACGCTATCCATTCACGCTACGTGCGCAGCTAAGTTGCGAAAACTTTTGAAAGCGCACCTTCCCATTCTTTTGAAAGCACACCTTCCCATTCTTTTCTACTGTGAAAAGCTAAGTGGTGATTTTTTGTCTCTTTTAATCTGGAGAGAGAGAGCCACGTGTCTGACCCTTAAGCATCTTTGTCATCTTCCGATCTTCAGCAGGATGAAAGAGACTTACGACCTCGTGAGGCAAACCGGGAAAAACAAAAGTCAGTACTGTAGATCAAGTGGACGACGAGCGTTCTCTCCACGTGTGGAGCCCAACAGAAATAAAGTGCTTCCTTCGCTTCCCCCGCCCCCTCCCGGCAACTTCTCTTTCTCAAGGTCGTTTCCATCACGATCACTTTTCCATTCCTTTACCCAACAGGGAGTCTTCAAGAGCTTCAATATCTGTATTTTTCTCTGTGGCCGTGACGTAGCTAATGCGTTTTATAAGAGAGTTTTCCCTTTTTCCAATTCGATAAAAAAAAAGATTGAGAAACAGGAAGAAATCGCTATTCTTATATAAAATGCAAAAGTCTTCAGTGATTGTGATCTTCGCTCTCAAAGAAGTCAATGGAAAGTAAATAATATAACAGTTGGGGGTGGCGTTGCAATCATTCATAAAATGATTTAAGAAAGACTGCATAATTTTATGAATTTTAGGGAGGAAAATTTAAACTTTTTTATAGTGTGTTTCTGGAGACAAGAATTTTAAACATTTTACCCAAGGTGAAAAGAATCTATCTGACATTAGTTGAATAATACATGGATGAGTGGTTCTACCTCTGAGCGGCAAGATTTTGTGCACAATTGGCTAAATGGCCAGGTCACAAAGACCTCAACGATTCAGAGAAGGCTGGTAGGTTGTTTTATCTCTGAGCGGCACTTTTTTGCACACCATGTGTTAAATGGCCAGGTCACATGGATCCCGAAGGCTCAGAGAAGGTTGGGGGAGGGGACCCACTGGAACAGCTGTTAGGAGACAGATGGTAGCCTCCCGTCAAGGCCATCCAGAGTGTTCTTTAACGTGCACAGGGTCTCCCGCACACGGGGCCACGGCTTCGGTCTTTCCAAGCCCATCGGTGTCCCCTACTGACCGTGGGTAAGGCGGGGAGTTTTGCGGAGATAAATCTCAACGCTGACCCAGCTGGGATTCGAACCTGAGAACTGCAGATTACGAGTCTGGCACGCTACCGACTGAGCCACCCCCGCCCCTCAGAGAAGGTTGGAGGAAGGAACCCACTGGACAGTTGATAGGAGATGGATGAATCCTCTGGTCAAGGCCATTTAGTGTGTTTTTTAATGTGCATAGGGTATGGACTCGACTGGACCGGTGCCATGGCTTCTTATCCGACGGACGGAGATTTTTCCAAGCCCATCGGTGCGTCCTTGTTCACCGATGAAGGTTTATCGGAGATAACACTCAATAGCTGGTACAGTCGCTCAAAAAAGTATCCGAACGTTACGGTTGATTACAGAATTCAGAAAAAATATCTGCAGCGATTCTTTTTAGAAATTAGTGATCTGAGAACCTTCGTGTCACGTGATTACAGAATTCAGGAAAAATATCTGGAGCGTGTAAAGCAACTGTACACGCTCCAGTTACCGTTCACAACAAACTGGAGCGTGTGCAGTTACTGCACACGCTCCAGTTTGCTGTGAACGGTAACTGCACACGCTCATTATTTCCGTGAGTGAGCACACACGATCCAGGTCTTTGTGAGCTCACACGATCCAATGTACTGTGAACATTAACCGCAACCGTTCCAGTTTGCTGTGAACGGTAACTGCACACGCTCCATATTCATTGCATTATATATTCATACGCATTATATATGTTAAAAAATATCCAAACACTATGGTTGATTACAAAATTCAGAAAAAATATCTAGCAACGATTTTTTTAGAAATTAGTGATCTGGCAACCTTCGTGTCACGTGACACGAAGGTTGCCAGATCACTAATTACTAAAAAAATCGTTGTCAGATATTTTTTCTGAATTCTCTAATCAACCGTAGTGTTCGGATACTTTTTTGAGCGACTGTACAGGTAGGACTTGAACCTGGGAGCTACAGATTACGTATAGAGTTGGGAATTGGAGATTAGTTCCTGATAAAGATTTTCGAGCCCAACTACATGTATCAATAATTACAGAGTCCGATTAGGGGGAGAAAAAACTGATATAATCCACAAACATAAATACAGAAATAAATGGTGCTCTCCTTTTTTTAATCCTCCGTATTGTACAGTTGCTCAAAAAAATATCCGAACGCTATGGTTGATTACAGAATTCAGAAAAAATATCTGGCAACGATTTTTTTTTTTGAAATTATTGATCTGGCAACCTTCGTGCTATTACAAACTTTAATTATAATTATTTGTAGTTAAGTTTATGAATTCAGTATCATTCGGAATTAAAAAACACTAAAAATAATTGATAGAAACCTAAAAAAAATTCTTGAGTTAAATGATTACATAATTAATATGGACGATTTTTTAAAGAAAGGCAGAGAATATGTGGGGGGGATAATTAAAACTGAATAGTGCTCATTTATCTGAATTACTAAAAGCTGAGGGGGCGGGGATGGCTAAGTCGGTAGCGCACCAGGATCCAAATCTGTAGTTTCCAGGTTCGAGTCCCAGCTGGGTCAGTGTTGAGATTTATCTCCGCAAAATTTCCCCCGCCCCTGCCCACGGTCAGTAGGGGACACCGATGGGCTTGGAAAGGCTGCCGTCCGTCGGATGGGACGTTAAGCCGTGGCTCCGTCTGTGCGGGAGAGCCATACCCTGTGCACGTTAAAGAACACGCTGGATGGCCTTGACAGGAGGCTACCATCTGTCTCCCAACAGCTGTTCCAGTGGGTCCCCTCCCCCCAACCTTCTCTGAGCCTTCGGGGTCCTTGCGACTTGGCCATTTAGCCCATGGTGTACAAAAAAGTGCCGCTCAGAAGGTAAAACAACCCAACTAAAAGCTGATTAAATAGCCAAAATTCACGCCGAAGTTTGCTTTTACTCGAATCTGACCTCATGTCTAATGGGAATATAAAAAAATAATACTGAACGAAATATAACGCTAATGTCATATACTGCCCTATCAAATCACAGAATTAAACAAATTAGGAATCTTAGACTTTAATATTCAAAACCTTTTAAACTATTCTATTTTGCTACTAAAATTACAATCTATAAATTAATTCTCAACTTTCTCTTTTCCACTTCATTGTGGAATAAAATTTAAAAAAAAAGACGGAACTCGAAAAAAATGAAAAAATTGATGAAAATAATGGAAAAAAAAATTGAAAAAATTGACAATTTAAAAAAAAAATTGAAAAAAAAACTGAAGAATTGAAAAAGAAAAAAATAGATAATATAAGGATCTATTATCTTGTTTTAGATTGATTAAGCTCACTTTTGTTCAAAACTTCCATTGGGAAAGCCTGAGCAAGGGACCTCCCACTTATTTTGTAACGCGATGAATGAATGCCCTATCAAAATATATTAGAGTTGGGTTGCTTTACCTCTGAGCGGCACTTTTTTGCCCACCATGGGCTAAATGGCCAGGTCACATGGACCCCGAAGGCTCAGAGAAGGTTGGGGGAGAGGACCCACTGGAACAGCTGTTGGGAGACAGATGGTAGCCTCCGTCAAGGCCATCCAGCGTGTTCTTTAACGTGCACAGAGTATGGCTCTCCCGCACACGGGACCACGGCTTAACGTCTCATCCGACGGACGGCGGACTTTCCAAGCCTATCGGTGTCCCCTACTGACCGTGGGCAGGGCGGGGAATTTTGCGGAGATAAATCTCAACGCTGACCCAACTGGGACTCGAACCTGGGAACTACAGAGTACGAGCCTGGCGCGCTACCGACGGAGCCCCCCCCCCCGCCCCTAAATAGCAGGTCACATGGACCCAGAAGGCTCAGAGAAGGTTGGGGGAGGGGACCCACTGGAACAGCTGTTGGCAGACAGATAGTAGCCTCCCGTCAAGGCCATCCAGCGTGTTCTTTAACGTGCACAGGGTATGGCTCTCCCGCACACGGGACCACGGCTTAACGTCTCATCCGACGGACGGCGGCCTTTCCAAGCCCATCGGTGTCCCCTACTGACCGTGGGCAGGGCGGGGAATTTTGCGGAGATAAATCTCAACGCTGACCCAACTGGGACTCGAACTTGGGAACTACAGAGTACGAGCCTGGCGAGCTACCGACTGAGCCACCCCTATATATATTAGAGAATTTCCATGTCATGTCAAAGGAAATCTGGCTTTCAAAGCTCTGTAACTTCTAAAAAAACATGAGTTGAACGGGAAAATGTGACTGAAAAAATATTTAGCATCATAATCAATTGAAATTTCGAGTTTTGAAATGTTCGTTCAGGATTTAAAACTGAAATGTTTAACGATAAATTTCCTTGTTTTATAAAATAAAAACCTAATTGTCTAATGGAAATAGTCATTACGCAAACTTCTGAGATGTATGTTTATTTCATTAAAGAGTTTAAAAAATAAACTTATTATTTAAGTTTTAATTCTGAGAAAAATTCTTATGACTCATTTAGTGTTGTGAAATATTCAAGCTTCCATAACTCTTTAAATACTGAACAAATATTGCTGAAAATTGATATTTAAATATATCTGATTATGATCTTTAATTTATCATCAGTCATGTTTTTCCATCAAATGCAAATTTTAGAAGTTATAGACCTTCGAAATTAGTTTCGCATTAACCTAACACGGAAATTCTCTTAATATTTTGGTAGGTCATTGTGTATATCGGACAAAAATATGGTGACTAGTCAGCTGCACCCTATACAGAGACTCTCATATACTTGTGTTCGTCGAGAAGGGAAGTGAATGTAGGGGCGGGGGGTGGCTCAGTCGGTAGCGTGTCAGGCTCGTAATCTGCAGTTCTCAGGTTCGTGTCCCAGCTGGGTCAGCGTTGAGATTTATCTCCGCAAAACTCCCCGCCCTGTCCACGGTCAGTAGGGGACACCGATGGGCTTGGAAAGGCCGCCGTCCGTCGGATGGGACGTTAAGCAGTGACGCCCGTGTGCGGGAGAGCCATACCCTGTGCACGTTAAAGAACACGCTGGATGGCCTTGACGGGAGCTACCATCTGTCTCCCAACAGCTATTCCAGTGGGTCCCCTCCCCCAACCTTCTCTGAGCCTTCGGGGTCCATGTGACCTGGCCATTTAGCCGATTGTGTGCAAAAAAGTGCCACTCAGAGGTAAAACATCTCAACGTTAAAGAACACGCTGGATGGCCTTGACGGGAGGCTACCATCTGTCTCCCAACAGATGTTCCAGTGGGTCCCCTCCCCCAACCTTCTCTGAGCCTTCGGGGTCCTTGTGACGTGGCCATTTAGCCCATGGTGTGCAAAAAAAGTGCCGCTCAGAGGTAAAACAACCAACCAAATCAGAACAGAAAGAAGTAGGCATGCTGTCGCGAGGTGGGAATCCTGATTAGATCTTTGCTAAAAATGTTGGTCAAATGTTTATCCTTATTAAGATACCGCCCAGAGGTTTGTCCCAATTAGAAAACTGATTCCAAGTCTATCCATCGTTATTGATATATCGATGAAGAGCGCATGCGATTGAAATTATTAAACAGGAATCCATTTTTAAACTTAGAAAAATATGACTAGGAGTTGTTGTTTTTTTAATTAAAATAGTTACCACGAATCCATCGCTATTAAAATGAGTAAGGCAGGCAAATGTATTCCCTCCTTTCCCAACTATACCCAAAATGAGAAATGTCTGTAATTTATCTCAGATCTCGCAGAAGTGGGGCATATTTCTTGAGAAGAAAACCGAGTCCTCGATTAATTTTTTTGATAGGTGTTGGTAGTGGGTTGCTCAAGAACAATCAAGTTTGCAATTGATCCATACATTTCCAGACATTTTCCAGAACATCTTGGTTAGTGGGGTGGGAGGTGATCTTCTTACACTAAGAAGTAATGGTTCGATTGGTTTGTTTTACCTCTGAGTGGCATTTTCCTGCACATCATGGGCTAAATGGCCGGGTCACATGGATCCCGAAGGCTCAGAGAAGGTTGGGGGAGGGGACCTACTGGAACATCTGTTGGGAGACAGATGGTAGCCTCCCGTCAAGGCCATCCAGTGTGTTCTTTAACGTTGGGTTGTTTTACCTCTGAGCAGCACTTTTTTGCACACCATGGGCTAAATGGCCAGGTCACATGGACCCCGAAGGCTCAGAGAAGGTTGGGGGAGGGGACCCACTGGAACAACTGTTGAGAGACAGATGGTAGCCTCCCGTCAAGGCCATCCAGCGTGTTCTTTAACGTTGGGTTGTTTTACCTCTGAGCGGCACTTTTTTGCACACCATGGGCTAAATGGCTAGGTCACATGGATCCCGAAGGCTCAGAGAAGGTTGGGGGAGGGGACCCACTGGAACAGCTGTTGAGAGACAGATGGTAGCCTCCCGTCAAGGCCATCCAGCGTGTTCTTTAACGTTGGGTTGTTTTACCTCTGAGCTGCACTTTTTTGCACACCATGGGCTAAATGGCTAGGTCACATGGACCCCGAAGGCTCAGAGAAGGTTGGGGGAGGGGACCCACTGGAACAGCTGTTGGGAGACAGATGGTAGCCTCCCGTCAAGGCCATCCAGCGTGTTCTTTAACGTTGGGTTGTTTTACCTCTGAGCGGCACTTTTTTGCACACCATGGGCTAAATGGCTAGGTCACATGGATCCCGAAGGCTCAGAGAAGGTTGGGGGAGGGGACCCACTAGAACATCTGTTGAGAGACAGATGGTAGCCTTCCGTCAAGGCCATCCAGTGTGTTCTTTATCGTGCACAGGGTATGACTCTCCCGCACACGGGGCCACGGCTTAACGTCCCATCCGACGGACGGCGACTGCAGATTACGAGCCTGGCGCGCTTCCGACTGAGCCACCCCCGCCCCTACTTTCAGTTCCCTTCTCGATGAACAACCTTCTCCCTGGTGATCACTTCAGACTTAAAGATGCCTCTCCAAAATATCTGGCTTTCGATTTCGCAGCCAACTAACCAAATGTCCTCGGTTGTACTATAAGGTCCGACATTTCCCGTCATGCAACTGTGGAAGGCGTAGTGAGCGACTCCAATTTCTTCCTGTCAAAAGCCGATAAGCGTAGCAAAAGGGGGAGACGGCGGCAAGACGCCATTCAATATGACGTAATGGCTTCTCTGCGATTAACGGTTCCGACTTCCGTCCACGTGATCACGGACTTCGACGAACGCCGAGCAAACAACATCCACACATGGAAGTGTGTGAAGAGAAACCACGTGGTTTGTTGTAAACCCTTTCTGTTTCTTCTCTGTTCGGAACGAACTTCTCGCTCAAGTCACAAGAGCTTTGCCGTTCCTTACGGACTTTTCACTCCAGTCACAAGAGATTTGCCGTTCCTTACGGACTATTCACTCCAGTCACAAGAGCTTTGCCGTTCCTTACGGACTATTCACTCCAGTCACAAGACCTTTGCCGTTCCTTACGGACTTTTCACTCCAGTCACAAGAGCTTTGCCGTTCCTTACGGACTTTTCACTCCAGTCACAAGACATTTGCCGTTCCTTACGGACTATTCACTCCAGTCACAAGAGCTTTGCCGTTCCTTACGGACTTTTCGCTCCAGTCACAAGAGATTTGTCGTTCCTTACGGACTTTTCACTCCAGTCACAAGAGCTTTGACGTTCCTTACGGAATTTTCACTCCAGTCACAAGAGCTTTGCCGTTCCTTACGGACTTTTCGCTCCAGTCACAAGAGATTTGTCGTTCCTTACGGACTTTTCACTCCAGTAACAAGAGATTTGTCGTTCCTTACGAACTTTTCACTCCAGTAACAAGAGATTTGTCGTTCCTTACGAACTTTTCGCTCCAGTCACAAGAGCTTTGCCGTTCCTTACGGACTTTTCGCTCCAGTCACAAGAGATTTGCCGTTCCTTACGGACTTTTCACTCCAGTCACAAGAGATTTGCCGTTCCTTACGGACTTTTCGCTCCAGTCACAAGAGCTTTGCCGTTCCTTACGGACTTTTCGCTCCAGTCACAAGAGCTTTGCCGTTCCTTACGGACTTTTCACTCCAGTCACAAGAGCTTTGCCGTTCCTTACGGACTTTTCACTCCAGTCACAAGAGATTTGTCGTTCCTTACGGACTTTTCGCTCCAGTCACAAGAGCTTTGCCTTTCCTTACGGACTTTTCACTCCAGTCACAAGAGATTTGCCGTTCCTTACGGACTTTTCACTCCAGTCACAAGAGCTTTGCCATTCCTTACGAACTTTTCACTCCAGTCACAAGAGCTTTGCCATTCCTTACGGACTTTTTGCTCCAGTCACAAGAGCTTTGCCGTTCCTTACGGACTTTTCGCTCCAGTCACAAGAGCTTTGCCGTTCTTTACGGACTTTTCGCTCCAGTCACAAGAGATTTGTCGTTCCTTACGGACTTTTCACTCCAGTCACAAGAGATTTGTCATTCCTTACGAACTTTTCACTCCAGTCACAAGAGATTTGCCGTTCCTTACGGACTTTTCGCTCCAGTCACAAGAGCTTTGCCGTTCCTTACGGACTTTTCACTCCAGTCACAAGAGATTTGTCGTTCCTTACGGACTTTTCGCTCCAGTAACAAGAGATTTGCCGTTCCTTACGGACTTTTCGCTCCAGTCACAAGAGCTTTGCCGTTCCTTACGGACTTTTCACTCCAGTCACAAGAGCTTTGCCGTTCCTTACGGACTTTTCACTCCAGTCACAAGAACTTTGCCGTTCCTTACGGACTTTTCACTCCAGTCACAAGAGCTTTGCCGTTCCTTACGGACTTTTCACTCCAGTCACAAGAGCTTGCCGTTCCTTACGGACTTTTCACTCCAGTCACAAGAGCTTTGCTGTTACTTACGGACTTTTCACTCCAGTCACAAGAACTTTGCCGTTCATTACGGACTTTTCACTCCAGTCACAAGAGCTTTGCCGTTCCTTATGGACTTTTCACTCCAGTCACAAGAGCTTTGCTGTTACTTACGGACTTTTCACTCCAGTCACAAGAACTTTGCCGTTCATTACGAACTTTTCACTCTAGTCACAAGTGCCTCCGAGCGGCACTTTGTTGCAAACAATGGGCTAAATGGCCAAGACACGAAGACCCCGAAGTCTCAGAGAAGGTTGGGTGAGTGGACCTACTGGAACAGCTGTTGGGGGAGAGGTGGCAGCCTGCCATCAAGGCCAGCCAGCGTGTTCTTTAACGTGCACAGGGTATGGCTCTCCCACACACGGGGCCACGGCGTAACGTCCCATCCGACGGACGGTGGCCTTTCCAAGCCCATCGGAATCCCCTACTGACCGTGGGCAGGGCGGGGAGTTTTGCGGAGATAAATCTCGACGCTGACCCAGCTGGGACTCGAACCTGTGAATCAGATTACGAGCCTGGCGCGCTACCGAACTATTACCAGGAATCATCTGACTATTCAGGAATCATATGGCTATTATCAGGAATCAGTTACATTGATTCCTGGTAATTTCGCCTGTATAAAAATAAAATATACAGACGAAAATTGGACCCATTGGTCCCAATGCTGTACTGCAGCCGAAATAAATCTTACGATTTGTCAAAAGGCAAGAAATATATTACAGAAAAACACCGAACAGGGAGCACGGGTGTTACTTTTCGTCTGAAATGACCATCACTTTCATCGTTCCTTTTCTTAACGAAAACACGATCTATTTTTCTTAACGGGTTGGGTTGGGTTGTTTTACCTCTGAGCGGCACTTTTTTGCACACCATGGGCTAAATGGCCAGGTCACATGGACCCCGAAGGCTCAGAGAAGGTTGGGGGATGGGACCCACTGGAATAGTGTTGGGAGACAGATGGTAGCCTCCCTTCAAGGCCATCCAGCGTGTTCTTTAATGTTGGGTTGTTTTATCTCTGAGCGGCACTTTTTTGCACACCATGGACTAAATGGCCAGGTCACATGGACCCCGAAGGCTCAGAGAAGGTTGGGGGAGAGGACCCACTGGAACAGCTGTTGGGAGACAGATGGTAGCCTCCCGTCAAGGCCATCCAGCGTGTTCTTTAACGTGCACAGGGTATGGCTCCTCCCGCACACGGCGCCACGGCTTAACGTCCCATCCGACGGACGGGGGCCTTTCCAAGCCCATCGGTGTCCCCTACTGACCGTGGGCAGGGCGGGGAATTTTGCGGAGATAAATCTCAACGCTGACCCAGCTGGGACTCGAACAAGGGAACTACAGATTACGAATCTGGCGCGTTACCTACTGAGCCACCCCGCCCCTCAAGTGGAATGACAAACTATGTATAATATATCACATAAATTTTACCCTCTTAAACATTAGTCACAAGAATCATCTAACAAAAAATATTTTATCGCACAGATTTTTTTCCTTAGTTTAAAAATGTCAATTTTCAGAAGAACGACTCGAGCTTATTCTTTAGGAAGTATTCCAAATAATAAAAAATACTTCTGTAAAATAATTATAAACTTTGATTAAATATTTTCCGTTAGGATTTTTATATTATTTTTCATTTGGATCAATGTTGGAGGAACTTTTTTTTAATTCCGGACCAGTAACGATGTACAATATTGTTAGATGGGCTAAAATTTCAGGTATTGTATCGTAAAAAATTACCAAATAAAACATTTTTGCTGTTTTTATTATTTGATTCATGCTAAGGATACAAAGATTTAAATTTAATACCGACTAAGCATGTAGTTTTTACTGGATTCCTGATACTTTAGGGGCGGGGGTGGCTCAGTCGGTAGCGCGTCAGGCTCGTAATCTGTAGTTCCCAGGTTCGGGTCCCAGCTGGGTCAGCGTTGAGATTTATCTCCGCAAAATTCCCCGCCCTACCCACGGTCAGTAGGGGACACCGATGGGCTTGGAAAGGCCGCCGTCCGTCGGATGGGACGTTAAGCCGTGGCCCCGTGTGCGGGAGAGCCATACCCTGTGCACTTTAAAGAACACGCTGGATGGCCTTGACGGGAGACTACCATCTGTCTCCCAACAGCTGTTCCAGTGGGTCCCCTCCCCCAACCTTCTCTGAGCCTTCGGGGTCCTTGTGACCTGGCTATTTAGCCCATTGTGTGCAAAAAAGTGCCGCTCAGAGGTAAAACAACCCAACGTTATAGAACACGCTGGATGGCCTTGACGGGAGGCTACCATCTGTCTCCCAACAGCTGTTCCAGTGGGTCCCCTCCCCCAACCTTCTCTGAGCCTTCGGGGTCCTTGTGACCTGGCTATTTAGCCCATTGTGTGCAAAAAAGTGCCGCTCAGAGGTAAAACAACCCAACCCAACCCTGATACTTTATTGGCCGGATTAAATGTCATTACGTTACATAGTTCTTCCATCACCGACTTAGATAAGGATATTATTTGTTGAATCAAAATATTCCAAAACTAATTTCCTGTTATTTGATTTCGTTAACAGTCTATGTTATCATTATTATAAACAATCACGCAGGTTTTTTGTCCAAAGTCTTGTAATATGATTATCCAATTCTGCAATCCTTTACGTCTACATTTTGACTAATGAAAATCTTTCGGAAGTCTTTTATCTCTAATTGGAATTGTAATGTTGCTATTGTTTAATCAAGGAGGGAAAGTTGAGGGGGGGGGGGGCGTAGAAGTTGGTCGGTTTAACTGTGAGCGGCACTTTTTTTGCACATCATGGGCTAAATGGCCAGGTCACAAGGACCCCAAAGTTCAGAGTAGGTTGGGGGAGGGGACCTACTGAAACAGTTGTTGGGAGACAGATGGTAGCCCCCGTCAAGGCCATCCAGCGTGTTCTTTAACGTTGGGTTGTTTTACCTCTGAGCGACACTTTTTTGCACACCATGGGCTAAATGACAGGACACAAGGACCCCGAAGGTTCAGAGAAGGTTGGGGAAGGGGACCCACTGGAACAGATGTTGGGAGACAAATGGTAACCTCCCGTCAAATCCATCCAGCGTGTTCTTTAACGTGCACAGGGTATGGCTCTCCCGCACACGGGGCCGCGGCTTAATGTCCCATCCGACGGACGGCGGCCTTTCCAAGCCCGTCGGTGTCCCCTACTGACCGTGGGCAGGGCGGGGAGTGTTGCGGTGATAAATATCAACGCTGACCCAGCTGGGACTCGAACCTTGGAACTCATAATCGTTTGCAAATATCGCTTTTGCGTTTCAATCACTTCAGACGCGGAACACTTCGTGACAACAAATAATTTTTAAAAAAAGATTCCATTCTAGATATTTCGAAGGAAAAAAAAAAACTGAAATTTTCCGCTTCCCGTCGAAGTTCGAGAGTAAGCATTCTTTCTCTCTGTCACCTAGTGAAGGGGGAAAATATTCGAATGGGGGAAAAGAAAGAAAGTTCTCCGAACAATAGACGCTTGGATATTGGTTTCGGTCGGAGGAGGAAAAATTCGTCCTCGGTGCCTGATAATTCCGTTTTCCGTTTTTTTATTTTAATAACTTGCCAGCGGCAAATTCCATCAACGGAGAACAGAGAGTTTTTTTAACGCTCCAAACCAGTAAATTTTCGGTCAGTTTCCTCGTTTCAGTGAGGCTTCCCTTTTGAGAAAAATACACATGCAAATAGGTCACCCCCCCCCCCAATCTCAAATAGGAAGAATTTATACTGAAAGGATCAACTTTATTTAACAGCATGGCAGGATCTAGAAGTGCGATTATATCCTTCCCCGGGAGGATTTTTATAACCGGATTGCACTTCTCTGGCAAGAATAGTTTTTGAAACACCAATGGAAATCGGGGTTTGGGTTATTTTACCTCTGAGCGACAGTTTTTGCACACGTTGAGCTAAATGGCCAGGTCACAAGGACCTCAAGGGTTCAGAGAAGGATGGAGAAGACCCATTGGACAGCTGTTAGAAGATACACTGGGCAGCTTTTAGGAGAACCGTTGGACAGCTGTTAGGAGAAAACCCATTGAACAACTGTTAGGAGAAGACCCATTGGACAGCTGTTAGGAGAAGACCCATTGGACAGTTGTTAGGAGAAGACCCATCGGAAAACTGTTAGGAGAAGACCCATCGCACAGCTGTTAGGAGACACCCATTGGACAGCTTTTAGGAGAAGACCCATTGGAGAGCTGTTAGGAGAAGACTCATTGGTCAGATGTTAGAAGACCCATTGGACAGCTGTTAGAATACCCATTGGACAGCTGTTAGGAGAAGACCCATTGGAGAGCTGTTAGGAGAAGACCCATTGGACAGCTGTTAGGAGAAGACCCATTGGAGAGCTGTTAGGAGAAGACCCATTGGAGAGCTGTTAGGAGAAGACCCATTGGACAGCTGTTAGGAGAAGACCCATTGAACAGTTGTTAGGAGAAGACACATTGGACAGCTGTTAGGAGAAGACTCATTGGACAGCTATTAGGAGAAGACCAATTGGACAGTTGTTAGGAGAAGACCCATTGGACAACTGTTAGAAGAAAACCCATTGGACAGCTGTTAGGAGAAGACCCATTGAACAGTTGTTAGGAGACGACCCATTGGAAAACTGTTAGGAGAAGACCCATCGCACAGCTGTTAGGAGACACCCATTGGACAGCTTTTAGGAGAAGACCCATTGGAGAGCTGTTAGGAGAAGACTCATTGGTCAGATGTTAGAAGACCCATTGGACAGCTGTTAGAATACCCATTGGACAGCTGTTAGGAGAAGACCCATTGGACAGCTGTTAGGAGAAGACCCATTGGACAGCTGTTAGGAGAAGACCCATTGGACAGCTGTTAGGAGAAGACCCATTGGACAGCTGTTAGGAGAAGACCCATTGGACAACTGTTAGAAGAAAACCCATTGGACAGCTGTTAGGAGAAGACCCATTGAACAGTTGTTAGGAGACGACCCATTGGAAAACTGTTAGGAGAAGACCCATCGGACAGCTGTTAGGAGACACCCATTGGACAGCTTTTAGGAGAAGACCCATTGGAGAGCTGTTAGGAGAAGACTCATTGGTCAGATGTTAGAAGACCCATTGGACAGCTGTTAGAATACCCATTGGACAGCTGTTAGGAGAAGACCCATTGGACAGCTGTTAGGAGAAGACCCATTGGACAGCTGTTAGGAGAAGACCCATTGGACAGCTGTTAGGAGAAGACTCATTGGACAGCTATTAGGAGAAGACCAATTGGACAGTTGTTAGGAGAAGACCCATTGGACAA
This sequence comes from Ryuthela nishihirai, assembly GCA_038380435.1. Taxonomy (NCBI): domain Eukaryota; kingdom Metazoa; phylum Arthropoda; class Arachnida; order Araneae; family Heptathelidae; genus Ryuthela; species Ryuthela nishihirai. The sequence goes on along the minus strand of JAWZYU010000019.1, from coordinate 69,308,312 downwards.
CTGTTAGAAGAAAACCCATTGGACAGCTGTTAGGAGAAGACCCATTGAACAGTTGTTAGGAGACGACCCATTGGAAAACTGTTAGGAGAAGACCCATCGGACAGCTGTTAGGAGACACCCATTGGACAGCTTTTAGGAGAAGACCCATTGGAGAGCTGTTAGGAGAAGACTCATTGGTCAGATGTTAGAAGACCCATTGGACAGCTGTTAGAATACCCATTGGACAGCTGTTAGGAGAAGACCCATTGGACAGCTGTTAGGAGAAGACCCATTGGACAGCTGTTAGGAGAAGACCCATTGGACAGCTGTTAGGAGAAGACTCATTGGACAGCTATTAGGAGAAGACCAATTGGACAGTTGTTAGGAGAAGACCCATTGGACAACTGTTAGAAGAAAACCCATTGGACAGCTGTTAGGAGAAGACCCATTGAACAGTTGTTAGGAGACGACCCATTGGAAAACTGTTAGGAGAAGACCCATCGGACAGCTGTTAGGAGACACCCATTGGACAGCTTTTAGGAGAAGACCCATTGGAGAGCTGTTAGGAGAAGACTCATTGGTCAGATGTTAGAAGACCCATTGGACAGCTGTTAGAATACCCATTGGACAGCTGTTAGGAGAAGACCCATTGGAGAGCTGTTAGGAGAAGACCCATTGGAGATATGTTAGGAGAAGACCCATTGGACAGCTGTTAGGAGAAGACCCATTGGACAGCTGTTAGGAGAAGACCCATTGGACAGCTGTTAGGAGAAGACCCATTGGACAGCTGTTAGGAGAAGACCCATTGGACAGCTGTTAGGAGACAGGCGGTAGACACCCAACGAGGTCATCCGTAGGATGGAGAAATGTTCTTTAGCATGCAGAGGGTATGTTTCTCTTGTACACGGGGCATGGTTTAACGCTCCATCTGATGGACGGCGGCGTTTTCAAGCCCATCGGTGTCCTCTTCTGATCGAGGGTAGGGTGGGGATTTAGCGATGATAAATCTCAACCCTGGCCCTGATGGGAATCGAACTAGAACTGAGAGGAAAAGCATTAGCATGTATTGCGCTCTTCTAGTGGAACAATTTTTTAAAGGAGAAAATAATCTACGCAATGACCTTCTGGTCGGTTCCACTCAAACAATCACTCGCCCCCCCCCCCCCACCCTTCCTCTCAAATTGTTTTAAATCCGGACCTGTTTAAGAACAATATAAAAACTACTCTTCACTGGGCCTCTTCATGAAAAAATGTCTTCACCGAAGTACTTCATTTTTAAGTGTACTTCGCAAAAAATTAATTTACGTGATGTCTTCTAGATTCCTTTCTGACTTCTGGATATGTTTCAAACTTTCCTTTCGGAAGTGATGAGCATTATCTTTTCTAAACACGGCGATTCCTGAGCAAAAATGTTTTGTCA